>CM037777.1:91737967-91761516 GCA_021229015.1 Solen grandis
ATTGTGTTTGTTTTAAATCGACTTTCTGGCCATAACAATATTATCCAACTATATTAAAATTATTATTAACAAATATGCTATGCTGCAATTTAAGCTATAGGTTAAAACAGATATACCATGGATGTTTTTGCTGTTTTGTGCCGGTATCGTAAATTATACCATAGTCAGGTGACCTTTCGATTTGCCAACCTCACTAGACTTCGTCTCGTGAGGTCACAAATCGAAAGGTCACCTGACTATGGTATAATTTACGATACCGGCACAAACAGCAAAAAAATCCATGGTATATCTATTACATATCACCAGAGATAGTATTCATCCATCAATAATTCTACTCGCCTAGATTCATATAGTCTATATAAACATTATTTCAACTTTGAAACATACCTCGACGTTATTACAGAATCAAAATTTAGAGTTGCACTTGCTAGATTTCGTACATCATCTCATGACTTAATTGTTGAAAGCGGTAGACACATAAACATACCCAGAAATGAAAGATTTTGCAATACCGGTTTATTAGAAAACGAGTATCATTTTTTGTTAATTTGTTCGAAGCACTCGGAAATTAGATCAAAATATATAAAAAGGTATTATTATACATGGCCAACTAAACAGAAATGTATCAATCTTATGTCAGCAATATCAAAAAATATTATTAACAATTTGTGTAAATTTATATACTATGCTAATTTGAATAGAAACTAAGTTGAGTTGCGCATTATAGAAATGCACTATAACATCATGTGCTCTTCAGAAAATCCATGCTTTCTATCTTGTTTGTCATTTTTATTTGCTATAAAACTTGTAATGTTTTCATGCAATAAAATTTTGTAGTTGTAATGTAGTAGTTTGTAACTCTCGGAGACTATTTAAATATACAGCACGCGATGTTTATCATTGTTTAATAAACAAAAAACGAAATTAATGTTGTTACATAAAAGTCATACTACCCCCCCCCCCCAAGATAATTATGGGAAATGCTTGTTATTATCGGCGTGGGTGTCGGGTTCGTCGAGTGTTCTATCTAAACTTGAATGTTATTTTTGAGACAAAGAATGGATTCGGTCGGGACTTTAAATATATGGCATTATAAGTGAGCTAACGATAAAAGCAAGACCGTTATAAACAACCTTTACTGTAGTAAGACCAGATTGGCACACATATTCTGGATTCGTTGTATTTTATATAGGTCAGCAACTGCAGTCCCAAACAGTATGGCATTGCAGTAATCCAGATGTGACACAACTAAGGAAAGAACCAGAATTTTAGTAGCATCTTCGGTAAGATATTTACGAATATTTTTTATTCGGAGATAATTCAACATTGCAGTTCTACGCTTTGTTTTAATGGTTTTTTTTTGAATTTTAGAGATTCGTCTAGGTAAGTGCCCAAATATCTTATAGTGTCAACAGATTCGATTTTATCATCTGCAATGTACAGCATTTATTCAACTGTACCTTACTGCCAAACATTATAAACTTTGTATTTGCTGTGTTCAATTTTAGTTTATTCGCGTTTATCCAGTTATTAATAGTAACTGCATATTGTTCAAGCTCTACAATGGCATTACGTTCGTTTGACACTGAAGTTGGTCGAAAAAGTTTATTGGCGATATGGTCATCAGCGAATCCATATACGGATATAGTTGGTGGAATTACGTCAAATAAAGTTCCAGCAAAAATTATGCAAGATAATGTCAGGGTCCAAGACATCTGCTCTGCTAAAGGGCACGGAGATGACTCGGTCGAATTTACACATACACGACAACTAAGTGGTCGAAGATACGAGATGACCCAAGATAGCGTTTTGCCGCACACGCCATACTGGCTTCGTAACACATCTAGTAGAATTCATAAAATCGACTTAAAACCGGGTATATTCAGTAGCTCAGAAAAAACACGTCTGCCTCATACGACGACAGGTGTGAAGAAAAGTCACTCTAACAACAGCACAGCATCAGATCAAAATCAGTCGTTGATTTATCCCATTTTGATATTAGAAATAGGTAATAATGTGACACGCCAACCCCAACTAACTCTTTCTAATACCTCTTTTCGTATACTCTATAGGGTGGCATTTAGTGTTGTATGTACGATGTATATGCTAGAACTCTGCCCTCATTTAACCGAACCTATATTACAAT
The DNA here is from genome assembly GCA_021229015.1 of Solen grandis. Taxonomy (NCBI): domain Eukaryota; kingdom Metazoa; phylum Mollusca; class Bivalvia; order Adapedonta; family Solenidae; genus Solen; species Solen grandis. The sequence continues at coordinate 91,740,114 of CM037777.1, forward strand.
TACTTTTATGAGTTTCGACAATTATTCACGGGTTAGAATTAATTTCCTACAGTGATATTAAACTGTGGATATATAAAGTGCACCTGCAATAAATCTATATCGTTTTACATCCCCTTCATTTCTATACACATCTTCCATTTTATCTTCTATTTTGCTAAATATATTTACAAGTATATTATGATACTATTTGATAATTATCGAATGTTTTATTAGATGTCATATTGTTAAGAAGAGCATTGTGTCTCAATCCCATGCTTGTATATAATACAACAATAAATATTACAACATATTCGTACTTAGTTTTAACATATTTTATTTAATATAATACGTGAACTGGGGTTTGACAACTTAGACTTCTACTACAATAAAATGGTAAACATTGGCTTAGAAATGTTTGTAAGATGAAACAATAAAAAAAACGTACTGGAGAGAGAGAGAGAGAGAGAGAGAGAGAGAAACTGATTTGATTTTAGTTGCCTCTGATGGGATCCTTGTGATAACCACTAATAACACATGCTTACAAAATTAACACATTTAATCTTTTGTTATGTAGTCAATAGACTACGTCAAAGTCGTCACTAAAACAACAGCATAGCCTCAGATTAAAATCAGATTGGTAACTAAATGACATTCTTCGCAACTACTTCCAAGTGATACTGTTTTGTCTTTGCCTATATTAAGATGATGGAAATGCCTATTTGAAGGTACACCATCTAGATATACAATACATTTTAAGTATAAACAGACTGATTCTGTATTAAAGATTTTAAGGTGACATTATGTAAATCTTTAAACTTAAATATAGGTATGACACCTTAAACATATAATATTCTGTTTAATAGTAATGCCAGTATTTTCAGAAAGTAACACATCTATATTAAGATGATGGAAATGCCTTGTTTCCTGAAAGGGAGAAATTTTTATTTCAGAAAATCTGACATTGGAAAATTTTCAATTCCATTTAGACAGCCATATAAATGATCTTGTCTTAGATGATTTAAAAAGAAGTCTTCATTTATGTTGCTACATTTGTTTTTTAATCTGTGAAACAGCCAATCTCATAGGTTTGATAACGGGTCTATGTATGAAACACAGTTTTTTAAGGCTCGGGACAAAGTCCAGTATTTGGTTAATCATAGGATTTTCATTATTTAGGGAATAATTGGTTTGGGATCGCTCAGCACAGTAATAAGCTGGGAAGACGACTAGCCCTCTTGCTGGCATGGGACTTGTTTATATTTTAGTTTAGTTCTAGATGTTGTGTCCTATAGCTCAGGTGATGTTTAGTTTCGACTGTAGATATTGTATATAAACTTTGTGTGGAGGTTGTTTGCTGGAGCTAGGTAGCTCATGCTATAGTTTGAAGCCTTTGTATTACGTTTAGATAAGACACTGTCACCTTACAGAACGCCCGAGGAATTCAATATAGGCCTGTGATCAGGGTTTTATCATAAGGATATCACCAGCGTCCTGACAATATATACAATCTATAACTTTTGATGTAGCTCCTAAATTAGCATTGAAATGATCATTCCACTTCTCTGAACTTCTAAGAGTTACACCGGGGTGTTTGTGTTTATTGGTGATATTAATTCTGGCTCCATCGAAAATTAAACAAAGTATTCTAAATATATTTCACAATTCATCTCAAAATATGCCTGTCAGCCACACCCTTAAATATCATTAATTCTTTTCCAATATCTCTTTTGTTTCTTTTCTTGTAAATCGGATTCAAACGCGTTATCATTGCACAGATTCATCCGAAGTTGTGTTTTCGTTAATCATAACTTTGGTCACAAGTTCGACTCTTTCTATAGTCCTGAAGGTCCTGAAAATAGATGTAATTATGCGATTTGCGTTCCCCTTTCTCAAGTACATTGTATCTGATAAGTCCGGGGTACCTGAACATTCTGTTCTTGAATGGTTGCATATCATTCGTCATATACGTCCATTTTGGTTTGTCTGCCGTAAGGAGCACTGGCTTCCGTCCCATGAGTACCTGATGCTGCTTCTTGACATTCACATGGGTTGGCTCACCACCTAACACATTCTTAAACATTTCAGCCATGTCTGGGGAGGCGATCGTCAGTTCGTTTATCAATATTCTGGGCTTTTCCGTGCAAGCATCAAATGCAAAAATCCTTCGAATTTATAGTGGCTCCTGCATACTCAGGATAAAGAACGACGCCTGTCATCCAGTATGTTTTTCCGGCTTGTTCCTTCATGTGTAAAAGTATTTTTTTCTTGAGTTTACACTTCAATATGGCATACAGTCTTAGCAAGTACAGATCTGGATCGATATTTTGTTCGATGCACCATTTTAGGAATTTGCTTGTTTTCTCGACTGTCAGCATTTCGCTGGTCCCTTCGCTCGGTTTGAAAGACATGAATATGTCGGCGTAATTTTTCTGATCTAGTTTGATCGACATATTGTGTTCTTCAGTCGCTTGCCTATATATGCGATTCCAGTCGCGGTTGCGGAATAAGTATTTGATTTTTCTCCTGATCTTCTTCGTTGTTGGCTTCCTTCGCCGCCTCATACTACGCCGTGCGATTGATTTTGACTTTCCCAATAATTTTACATCTATAAAACTGCGGTCGCTCTCACTCTTACAGTAGAAAAAAAGACATTGTGTAAGCCAATCAGAACGTAGCTCCACCCCTTGGCTTCAACTGATTATTGATTTTTGCGCAGTTCTGTTAACTTATTTGATGGAAATGTCGGACTCGATTGACTTAAAAAGTTCATTATCCCTATAAAGGGTGTCAGTTGTGCGTGCTGATTGATTGTTCGTATGGGAAAGTCTATAGAATGACATTTCAGGGATTTTACACAATTCCTACATGAATAAGTGCCGCAGTTAAAACGGCTAGACGTTCCTAGACCATGAAACATGGAAGACTCACGCTCCCTGTTTGACAGTAACTATACGCCATACTGCTTTTGCTGTGTTTTTATTAATATCAAGGCACAAACTCGCTTTTGCTAAAACACCCCGAGGTAAATTGCCATCTATTTCGTTTTCACATAGTGGTTTAAACTTATTTATTATTATCTCGCAAAGATCATCACTTGCTTTTTTTTCTGCGACATGGTGAAACATAACAATTAGCGTGTGATTACACAAACGTGCAGTCAATTCATAGTTCCGCAAGTTATAAAAATAAAACTTTAAACTCTGCCCACTTGATTCCTCTCACGAATATTCGTCAATCGAAACGACGTTATATTTGACAGGCGATAAGGTTAATGGAATATCGATTTTTTGTTGAAGTGTAAAGTGGAGAAAATTCAAAGTCAATCGCACGGCGTAGTATATTTGGAAATTGTCAATCTTTTGATATTTGTCCATGAAGTAAAGTAATAATTCTGTATTTATCTCTATCTGTGTCTTCTTTTTTTGGCTTTGTTTCAGCGTACTTCCACTTCCGGCTTGTCTTTGTCCGCCGACTGCAGAATCGTGTCTCTCATTTCGGTGTAACTCCCTTTCCCTTTGCCATACTGCAAGTATATAAATTTAACAGATCTCATGTCATTTGTTGATGTTTAAGTCAATTCCTACTGAAACGTAGAGTTTTGACTTTGCCTCGAGAACAAGTCCTGTGGTCTTGGATCATATTCAAAAGTGCTGAAATCACTTTCATAAATAGCAGGAAGTTTCATTAAATCTTCGCGATCAACTGTTGAAAATAGTTTTATATAGTGGAAACGTTTCAGTCGATTTCTTTCTTTTGAATTCGACTTTCTTCTGGATTCTATGGCCATGTTTGAAAATGCTGTGTACGATAAATTCTGTGCAATATTCTCTGATACCATCAAATTTTCACCTCCAATAAGTCCACGAATCTGAAGCTTTATCCAAGCTCGCTGCAGCGCTTCGACCAATGTTATACAACCTGGAAACCTTTTCCGAAAATAAGGATCAAATGGTTGGTAAGTTGTATCCATTATTGCATCTATTGCCGCCATTTCACTTCCATTACGTTTGAGCAGTTCTTCTGTTTTGTTCATTCCTAAAGAGCGAACTATTTCAAGTGAATCAACAGAAAATGTTTCCATTTTTCCAATGAAATCGTAGTTTATTTCTGAAGGTTTGCATTGTTTTGTCATTAAATCAAAGTGTCCGTCAATCGTTACTCCAGGTACTCTCTTCTTGCTGCTCATTGCTTTAACGACATATTTTATATATTCTTTAAACGTTAGGTCGTGTCCACATTTCAGACTTACTGGACTTGCGATTCTTCTTGAAAACCTAATTGCAGGTATTCCAATATATTTCCAGTACACTGTATTTGGAGCCAACACTTTATCTACATATACAGAAGCAAGCCTTTGGTATGGGTTTCTCACAAACAGAAAACGTTGTATCCCCTTAGAATTCGATATATGTTTGCTCTTTGTTTCGTAATCAACCTTAAAGGAAACGTCATATGGATTGGAAGTATTCATCGTGTTAGAATTATGAATTAGGAAAATGCGCTTTAAGAAAGTGGTGCCCACTTTCCAGATGGGACACAGTTGAACGTGCATTTTCGTAGATTCGTATTTCAAGAACACTTGACTCTGTTGGAGTATACTGATGTTTCCATTACTTCGCCGACTTTGAGGTTTCTTCCCTCCATGAATCCTGAGTAGAACTCTCTTAGCGAGTGTGTAACCATCTGTCTGCGCTTGCGCTTGTGACTGAAAAAGCATTACAACTCGGTGCAGAAAACATATTCAAAGTATCTACAAATGAAAGAGAACTAAATAAACCGGATATTTAAAGCCATTTTCATCTATAAAAGCAACGGTCCCATGGTTGGACAAGCATTTAGCGTCTGGACGGAGAAAATTTGATAAATTCTAACCCAAGTAAATTGGGATCGATCTACTGATATTTGAAAAAAAAAACAACAGCACAGTATCCCAACCTATATCTAATACTTAGTGTTCCCACTAAGATTTGAAAGTGGGGGTAAAATTTGTGCTTTTCTTGAACTTTTATACCCTTTCTGTAAGAGATTTGTAGCAAAGCTCTTAAAACTTGGGGTAGTGAAGACCAATATGGGGGTAAAATACCCCCATACGGGAGTATCTGGGAATACTTATATAGAACATTTTTATACCTTAGCGACGGCTATATTGGTTCAGGTGGAAACAAACATAAGAGCATCTGACTCATAACCAGATCGAGGTCGTGGATTCGCACCCCGACCGGAAAATTACATTGTCGTCAAAATGGTACTGGTATACATGTTTCGCGCTCAACAATAGGATAGTTCCAGGTCTAGCTTGCCCAGTATGACTAGTGTGGAATCGTACTACTTGTCTGGTGTGTTCGCGGTGTTCGCAGTCAGGCTTCAGTATGTCTGTCTTGTGTTGACAAATAAAACAGGTCTTCTTAGATTAGAAAATAGGTTTTAAGGTGCCGTGATATTCTAATGAAATGATTAAATTCTTACTGTAATGTTTTTCTTTCCTGTCTCTTCTTGTAGCAGACCGTAATGAAGTCCTTTTGGCGGGATGGTCTGGTTCTGAGTGATAAAATATGCATCAGTCAGTACTTATGTAAAACATTTGACTGCAAAATTTCAAACGAATAACACGAAATGATACTGAAAACTAGAATTGTATAAGCGGTTATCGTTGGATGGCCAAATTGGGTTTCGTAATAGAAATTTATTAGGACAGAAATTGATGAATGTGATCAAGACTAGAGCCTTTAATGGTCTTTTTAGACGCCTTTTACGACAGGCACAGAAACAAATGATACATTTGTCACAAAGGTGAGATTCTGAAAAATATATTTGTTTTTTTTTTCTTATTATTTTATTGTTTTAGTTTAAACGGTGCTCTAAGAACAAACAAAAACGAAAAAAAAAAGAAAAAGTTCAAGACAATTGATTCAATCAAGTGACATATTTTGTGTAAAGTCACACTTAACGAAATGATTTAAGCTCTTGTTTAAAATAACATAATTTGGAAGAAAGAGAAAGAGAGAAAGTATCAGGCAAAAAGACCTACCATAGCAGGGTTTATGTTTATGATGTTAAGCCCTGTGTAGACGTGAATGCCTTTGGCGAAGACGGAGGCGGTTGTTTTTTCTAAAAAGATAAAAGAAACATACAGTTATATGATTATTGATTACGTTCTTCATGATGTAATTTTTCGTTAGCATCATAAACATCATTTCATCAACGCTTCAAAGAATGAAAGAAAAAAAATACCTTTGTACACCCCAAATAGCAATACCGCGTACAGTATAGTGCACAGTGCGAGACCTGTCCCAAGTATGCGCAACTTCCTGACCATGTTGCTGATGCCACTGATCTGTAAAGTATAAAAATAAATAGTCATTTTTTTTCAGCTACTTACGATGAGTTTTACTGCGATGTCGCGTCCTCACGATATCACATTCTACAAGGGTGACAGCACTTTTGTCGCGCCTGCTCGCTAATTATACGCGATAATACTGTTGTCACGATAGTACCATCCGAACGCGACGTCGAAAAAATCAGGGCGAATACACGACAATGTAATGCGATAACGTTAGCACCTTTTTGTCGAGTCTGCGCACTAGAACGTCGTGTTATCGTGATCGCGCATCCAGGAGGCGAAGCACGAAACAACAACAATCAGCACTGTCATACTTCAAAGAGCTTATTTCGAATATAGTTCACCGGGTAACCTCTTTCTTAAACGTTTTCGTATACAGATTTACAGTTAGCTCTATTTGCCATATATAAGTCTCGTACTGAGGTTGTCATTCGATTTATTGTCGAAAGTCTGATACCATGTTTGCTGACCATTAAGCGTAAAAGAAAAAGTTACTTGTTTCCACTAACCCGACAAACCCTATTTTGTGTACCGACCTTAGACTTTTTTTCGTAGTTTTCGGGCTATTACGGTTGGAAAACGCTGTTTTTCGCCAATTCCTCTAAAAGATAAGGTATAAATGGAAAAAAAAAGTTTCAGCTTGTCATTCATTTGACTCAAAATCGATTACCTTGCTGGTTTACAATTCAGCATGACATATGATTTGTACATACTATTGAAACTTAATAACAGATGAACCGCGCTGCCTCCGAAACGAGAGATATGAAATAATTTGGCCAAAAGACTCGCAGCCATTTTTAATATCTCGTTTTTTTATAACCCCTGTTATATCATCAGTTTTATAAAAAAATATCTCATTCTCAAAAAAAGTCATTATTTCATGTTCGAGTTGACACAATAAAGCATGACTTCTAACTCAAACCTGATTGTTTAGTTGTTTTTACTTAATGTATTGGAAACACCAACTGTATATATATATATACAATATATATATATATATATATACGATTTTTTTACCAGGGGTGCCTAAAATGTCCATCCTGTTACCTCAAATAAAAATGTAATACAATTGTTTGGAAGGGTTACAGAACAATTGACTTTGCTTACACAGCATTTAGCAATGTATTATGTTTTTGGGAGTAAAAAAAAATCATAATAAACTGATGTCGAATAAAATTTGATGTCAGCACGAAGAAATACACAAAACATGAGGAAAATGTGAGTAAAGTTTTCGTTTCTTTTTATCATATACTACTCAAAATTTGCTAAGGATCACTTTTTAAAGTTTAATTTATTGAATTATATTTGTATAACAAACGACCAAGTTTGCAGCTTTTGTACAGCTTGTGTATTCCACACAAAGCAGTACACTGTGTTATCGATTCTTTTCTCTATAGCGCTGTTAACTTGCACGGGAATAGCAATAACCACGAAAATGGGGTGCTTGGCGACCTGTATTTTTTTAACATGTTTTAGCCCTATACTTGAAACCCAATCTTTCATCTTGAAAAGTGTATGAAATGACGATTAATCGTTTGAGAAAACTTTTAAGCGTTGAAGAAATGAATAGGGGGTTGAGATGAAGCAGGAGCGTCCCAACGTCACGTTGTACGTCATCTTGGTGTGTCACCGAGCATTGTAGCGAGAATGTGGAATCGCTTTCAAACGCAAGGGAATGTTGTTCACAGACATGGGGGAGGTCGTCAGAGGGCTTCCACGAATGCAGTCGACCGTTTTATTGTGCTTCAAGCACGACGCCACCGCTTTATGAACGCCACAACCCTCCAGAATGAGGTCCAGAATGCTACAGGGGTTCGGGTTTCGAATCAAACCATTCGGAACCGACTCAATGATGTTGGCATAAGGGCTAGACGACCTGCCATTCGCGTTCCAATGACGCACAATCACATCCAGGCACGTCTACAATGGGCCAGATATCACATAACATGGACCTTAAACGACTGGACTCTAGTACTTTTCACTGATGAGTCAAGGTTCTGTATTGACTATACAGACAGGCGTGCCCGGGTGTGGAGAACGACCAACGAATGGTTTGCACCGGTATGCATATCTAATCATGATCGGTATGGTAGGGGCTCGGTTATGGTTTGGGCAGGGGTCAGCATGTAGGGGAAGACCGATCTGAACATCGTCGACAACAGCACACTGATGGTTCAACGATACGTCGATGAGGTCTTGGATGTATACGTGCGTCCATACGCTGGTGCAGTGGGCCCAAGTTTCGTTTTAATGGACGACAATGCCAGACCTCACAGAGCCAGATTGACAAATGAGTATCTTTAAAATGTAACGATTGTCAGGATGGACTGGCCTGCAAGATATCCAGACCTAAACCCAATTGAACATGTCTGGGACAATCATCAGAGAGCGATTTCAGCTCGCCCTGTTAAGCCGACCACCATCCAGGAGTTTAGACAGGCCCTCTTAGAGGAGTGGGTTCGAATCCCACAAGACGCCATACGCGGGCTTATCAGTAGCATGAGGAGACTGTGTCAGGCCGTAATCAACGCAAATGGGCACCACACTCGATATTGACAACATCTTTACACTTTTGGCTCACTTTCAAATCCATTCCACTTGTATCACCCATGCACAAAAACCTAAAAGCCACCCTTATCTAGATTACACCGTTGTCACGCTTCAGTGATTAATCAGAACATAACAAAAAACAAGAAATTAATACACTTTAATATCAAAATTATCAAAATATCACTTTGAACTAATTAATTGTTGTAAACCAATAAAAATATATACAATCGAATAAGTGATCCCTATCAAATTTTGAGTAAGTCCATGCCATTACAAAAAGCACTGCAATTTGCATCTGTTTGTGATAAAATAAACATTCAAGTATATCTTCAATAGAATAGACGGACACAAAAGTAACATGAAAGACATAAAAAATGTAACAGCAGGGATCCTCGATCAGAATTGTTTTAAGTTTTGATGATAAAATATATATACTACCGGTATTTAAATGGTAACAGCATGGACACACCTCTAAAATAGAACCGCAGTTAGCCAATTCATTGAAGGATATTAGTAAATACATCATTTCCAAGCAAACCTAGATCAAAATAGATGTTGTAGAAACCATCTGATCTGGGTTAGCATTGTTTAATATGACTATATGAAACATGTCAAATGATACGAAACCAGATTTGCAAATGTCGCCCCAGGCAACCAGATTACCATTTAATTCCAACCCTGCCGTAAAAACAAATATACAATATCACACATACTGACATCATCTATTATAGCTGTTATATGAATAATCAAGCGCTACGTTCGAATGAACGCGAGAGGGGGGAAGGCATTGGGGGTCAATGTCATTTGAAGATCACATAACGGATAGAGCTCATCAAGGTGCATGCACCGGTGAAGTTTTGAGGCTGTAGGTGGAATGACTTCCGTGTTATGGTCAAGGTTAAAGTTTTGTGACAAACAGACGGACAGACAAACAGTCAGACCAAAAACAATATCCCCCCCCCCCCCGATCTATCGATGAGGTGGCATAAAAATATGGAACTAATTCTTAACTGGATGATGCAATTATAAATAAGCTTTGAACAATATTTGTTTTGTTTTAATTGTATAACTTCATATAAAAAAGTCCATGCCGTTACTGTTAATTGTCCATCCATAAATTGTAATAATTGTCTGACGTTCATATGCAATTTGTGCTGTATATAGTAGATACATGCGTACATGTGACATGGTAATAACTAACATGATAACCAATTCTAAGTAATACATTTTTATAAAAAAAAATAATAATAACTTGATTGTATTTAACAAATTCTGAAGGGAATAATTACATAACAACAATATGTTTTAAGAGACTTCAATATATTTCGCTGTTTTTGTTTAGATTTTGAGAATAATCTTTACTGATGTGTATGCCGGCTTAATTAAGAAATGAATATCACATCTTAAGCACATTAAATGCTGACAATGCAGCAGTACTAGTTTTATTTGAAATTAATACACCTTGTGAATATAATGTTTATGTAATTTTAAAGAATTTTCGGTATAAGTACCAAAGACAATGGTAAGCCCATATAGTCATATTTTTTTTTTTTTTTTTTTATAAACAGTATAGGTAATACTTCTTCCAAAAAAGGAAGTCTTGTTTTAACTTTTTTCATATTATTATTTTTTTGCACGATGTTTTCTGATCAGTATAAACTAATTTTATTTTCACTGAAAAAATGGAAACGTCGATTATTTCATTAAACGTTAGAGGTTTGGGCAACACTAAAAAAAGATTACAGGTTTTCCAATGGTTGAAAGAGAAATCATATATGATATGCCTTTTGCAAGAAACTCATTTATCTGAAATAAATAATGACAAATGGAAGCATGAATGGAAAGGACAAGCATATTTTAGTGGGACAAAGGGTAACAGCGAAGGAGTCGCAATTTTGATAAACCCAAACTATAGTTTAAATGTTAAAAGTATAAAAAATATCATCAACGGACGTTTACTATCAGTTCAATTAGAAATAAATGACAGTGTTTTTAATATAATTAACGTGTATGGTCCAAATAATGATGATGTTAACTTCTTTGAAACTTTGGAACATCATCTTTATCATTTGTCTGATGAGAACGTTATTGTCGGTGGTGATTTTAACACAGTTTTAAACACAACAATAGATAAAAAAAATGGTAGAACAGATACGCACACAAAATGTAGAAAAAAGATACAAAGTATAATAAACGTTAATAATCTAGTAGATATTTGGAGAATACACAATGCCAAAAAACAACAATTCACCTGGCATTCTAACAATCATATACCAATATTTAGTAGACTTGATTTTTTTCTTATTAAAGATAACCTTACAAATATAGTTAAACACTGCTCAATTATACCAGGGTACAGGTCTGATCATTCATTTGTTACACTTATTATCGATTTTAATAAAACAACTAGAGGGAAGGGTTATTTTAAGGTAAACAATAGTTTAATTTTAAATGAAGATTATCAACTATTAATTAAGAATTCTATCATTGAAACTGTTAATATTAACAATAATGCAAACCCAAATACAAAATGGGAACTAATTAAAGGATCAATAAGAAACGAAACAATAAAGTTTGCAAGTATTAAGAAAAAAAATTAAAAAGAAGTAATTTATGTCAATCAAATGAGACTAATAAAAAAGAAGCTCTAGACAACAAAAAACAATTACTGGATAATTTATACGATATTTAAATTAATGGAATATTAATAAGATCTAAGGCTATACATGTTGAAAGTAATGAAAAAAATAATTCATATTTTGCTAATTTGGAAAAAAGACATGCAGAGAAAAAGATTGTTAAAACACTTCAAGTGGGAAATATAGTGATAACTGATCAAAATGATATACTAAAAGAAGAAGTTAATTTTTTCAAAGGAATTTATCAAAATAAAAATATAAAATCTTCAAACTTTGACTTTTTTAATGTTCCTATAAATAAGTTAAATGTTGAGCAAAAAGAATCATGCGAAGGTCACTTATTGGAGCTAGAATGTTTCGGAGCCTTAAAAGATATGAACAATAATAAAAGCCCAGGTTCAGATGGATTAACTGTAGAATTTTATAAGTTCTTTTGGAATGATTTAAAAAAATACCTCATAGAATCATTTAATTACTCCTTAATAAATGGTCATCTGACAAACCTACAAAAACAGGGCATTATTTCTCTAATCCCAAAGCAAAATAAAGATACAACATTACTGTCAAACTGGCGCCCAATATCTTTATTAAATGTCGACTATAAAATAGCCACTAAATCTATAGCAAATAGAGTTAAAAATGTAATTTCTACAATTGTATCTAGTTCCCAAACCGGTTTTATTAAAGGAAGGTATATAGGCGAAAACGTAAGATTAATTTTTGAAATATTAGAATACATTGAGAAAAAAAACATGCCTGGATTATTATTTTTTTCTGATTTTGAGAAGGCATTTGACACATTGAACCATGACTTTATGTTTCAAGTTTTAAAACATTTTAACTTTGGAAACACGTTAATTCGTTGGGTTAAACTATTTTACAATGATATAAACAGTATAGTCATAAATAATGGTCATTTGTCCGAAAGCTTCAGAATTGAAAACGGTGTTCGTCAAGGTTGCCCTTTATCATCGCATCTTTTTGTTTTAGCTATTGAACTTCTGTCTAATTATATTGAACATGATAAATATATTAAAGGCATAAATATAAATGGAAAAAAAAATAAAGCAATCTCTTTTTGCCGACGATGCAACTTTTTTCAATGATGGATCAAAGCAATCTTTTGAAAATTTAATAAAAGTTATTACAAACTTTGGATATGTGTCTGGCCTTAATCTTAATACTTCGAAGTCAACCATTCTGAGGGCAGGCTCTTTAAAACACACAGAAGTTACATACTGCAAGAGTAAACACTTTATATGGACATCACATTCAGCAAAAACACTAGGTATTCAATTCTATAATAATACATACCAAAATATAATATCAAATCTAGAACCAAAACTGAATGATTTTAAAACATGTCTTAAGCAATGGCAGCATAGAAAACTGACATTAATGGGGAAAGTGACAGTTATTAAAACGTTTGCGTTGCCAAAATTAGTATACCCATTTACAGTTTTACCTAATCCACCTGAAGACATTGTTCGAGATATCATAAAAACTATGTTTAACTTTATTTGGGATAGCAAACCAGAAAAAATAAGGCGAGAGCAACTTTATTCAAATTACAGTGATGGGGGGTTAAACTTAACTGATGTTGAAATGTTTCTAAATTCGATTAAAAGCAGCTGGGTGAAGAGAATACTAAATAAAGAGAATAATGGAAGTTGGAAATGTTTTTACGATAATATAATTAGTTATTATGGCGGTGATCTTTTATTTGATTCTAATCTTAATCCGAGTGATATAAAAAAAAATCTGTAAAAATAATGCATTCTTAGAAGATGTTCTTAAAAGTTGGAATAAAATAAAAACAAGTTATTCAATAAAAAACAAAAAAGTTAACCATATAATTTGGAATAATTCTAAAATTCGTGTTGATGGAAAGACAATATTCTGGAAGAAATGGTTCGAAAAAGGAATAAAATATATCGATCACTTATTTGATTTTAGATCAAATAAATATTACACATTTATTGAACTTCAATTCCTATACGACATAAACAACGCAGATTTTCTAAAATATCACAAATTGATCAGAAATATTCCGCCTAACTTAGTAAATATAATTAACGAACGTTTCCTGACTGAGATTAGAGAAAAATCGTTTACAGATAAAATTATTGAAACAAAAAAACCCAACAAACTTCTTTATATGTACCAGATAATCAATAAAGAGAATAAAACAATTTCATCTTCAAAAAAATGGCATGCAGTTTTAATGAAAAAAGAACTAAATTGGAAGAAGATTTATACTGTCACAAAAAGTGTTACAACTGATACAAGTCTAAAGTCTTTTCAATATAAATTCATAATGCGTTTAATCCCAACAAACACATACTTGTATAAATGTAAAATATCTAATTCAGAGTTATGTGACTTTTGCAATATGTACCCGGAAGATATGGAACATTTCTTCTGGAAATGTTCCTTCACACAACATATATGGAACTGTTTGTCTAAATTTTTATCAGCAAAACAAATACATATTTTCTTCAACTATGAACTTATTTCTTTTGGTATACTAGAGAAAACGAATAATAGCGAAGCCATAAATTATTTGATATTATTAATGAAAGTTTTTATTTTTAGAATGAAATATAAAAAAAGAATACCAAGTTTTGTATGTTATCTTTCCTATATTGAGTCTAGGCTAATGATTGAAAAAGAAATTGCCCTGCACAATGATCAATTACATAGTTTTCACACCAAGTACGATATACTGCTTAAATACTGACCAGAAAACATCCTATCAATTATTATAGTTATTATAATTATTATAATTAAACATAATTGATTTTTTTTTATGATTTATACAAAAGTTATGATAAGAGGCAACCTAAAATTATTATTTTCTATATTGTTATTTTTGAATATACAACCCTAGATCACAAATTTAAATATGTACTATTGTGCTGTTGTTCATGTTCATGTTTTCTGTATGTACGATTGTATAATCATTTGTAACATTTATATTGAATAAAAAAAATAAAAAAATTGTCCATCCTGTTACCATCAGACTTAATTTTATAACAAACATCATAGCTACTAATTCCATGTGCCAAAATGCTTAACACTACAATGATGAGACCTTAAGTGTATCATTTGGTAGCAGCAACATCTTAAATCCAAAATTTGAATCATTTTGTCCTTTCTGTTACCAATTAATTTCCACCTGTTACTTTTTTACACAGTAACAGGTATGACAGTAATAGGAAGGAAGTATAGTAACTTATTTTCACACTCAGAGGCACTAAGTCAACTACTGTTACCGGATAACGGCTGAAGTGTATACAGCAAGAGATGGGTGTTCTATATCAAATTCATCTTATATCATAAAATCAATAATGTGACATGACACTTGTTGATATTGTCTCTATATGTCAAACAATTAGCCCGATTGCTGTCGATAGAATAACTGATGTATTAAATGAATGTAGGAAATTAATTCCCCTACCCCTTTCACGGAGATCTCCGGAATATTAACACGAAAATTTCTGGAATCGATCGAGCTCTGTCGCGCGTGGTTAGGGCGTGCATAATTATCAACATTATCCTGTGTCCCCATGTCTAATCTGTGCATGGTTCACGATTCCCTAGTGAAAATTGAGTTGTTTGTTCAAACTAAATGTGCCAAGCACCTATTGCCTAAACAGGAAAAAAGTTCTTAAGAGAGTATAAAATCTAGTTTTTCATAGCAGAGCACTATACTGGTCGCATGAACTTGAATTCTATTTCCCGATTCGGAGGCCGTTAAATTCCGTTCTTATTGATTCGCAGGTAATATCATGGATCAGGGAAGTTTTTTATGGGATTTTTCTTCACCGAGATCCGTCATAGATGATAAATGTCCATGATTTGTTACAAATTGAGAGTTGTAAAATATTTAACCTAAATTGACGTATCTGTAGTATTGCATCTTTAAAAAGAGCATTTTACAATATTTTGACTGTTATGGTATGATCTGTGTTGATCTTACGTGTGCATGAATATACGTATACACACGGTCATTCCTGCTTTCTCCTATGCTTTCATGTACTCATTCTCTTACACCGGAAAAATATAAATATGTATTATAATGATATTTCATTATCCTACACACAGCGAGGATATTTAAAAGATATTACTTATTAAGACAATATATATAATACGAGCATACCTCCTTTTTTAACCCTAACGAGAAAACAGAAACTGTAGAAGAAATAATGAGTTTTAATGAGGTTGAATATCCTTAACGTTAATATATTTATCATAAAATCAAACTTTATTTTAATATCTCATACTAATTTATGTTTATTTTCATGCTGACCCATTAAGCTAATTAATTAAAATCTCCATTTAATCATAATGTTATGCTGATTCTTCCTGTTAATTCACATAATGATTTATCATGTTAATTCCTTTTATATTAATTTTTTTATTCATCTTACTAATTTTTTTTAAAATTTCACCCTACTAATCCTCATACCACTACTGATTCATCATGCTACTTCACCCTACTAATCCTCATACCTCTACTGATTCATCATGCTAATTCATCCTACTTATCCTCATACTACTACTGATTCTTCATCATACTTATCTTCATACCACTACTGATTCATCAAGCTAATTCATCCTACTTATCCCCATACCACTACTGATTCATCATGCTAATTCCACCTACTCATCCTCATACCACTACTGATTCATCATGCTAATTCATCCTACTCATCCCCATACCACTACTGATTCATCACGCTAATTCATCCTTCTCATCCTCATACCACTACTGATTCATCATGCTAATTCATCCTACTCATCCTCATACCACTACTGATTCATCATGCTAATTCATCCTACTCATCCTCATACCACTACTGATTCATCATGCTAATTCATCCTACTCATCCCCATACCACTACTGATTCACCATGCTAATTCATCCTTCTCATCGTCTTACAACTACTGATTCATCATGCTAATTATTCCTACTCATCCTCATACCACTACTGATTCATCATGCTAATTCATCCTACTCATCCTCATACCACTACTGATTCATCATGCTAATTCAAACTACTCATCCTCATACCACTACTGATTCATCATGCTAATTCATCCTACTTATCCTCATACCACTACTGCCTCATCATGCTAATTCATCCTACTCATCCTCATACCACTACTGACTCATCATGCTAATTCATCCTACTCATCCCCATACCACTACTGATTCATCATGCTAATTCATCCTACTCATCCCCATACCACTACTGATTCATCATGCTAATTCATCCTTCTCATCCTCTTACAACTTCTGATTCATCATGCTAATTCATCCTACTTATCCCCATACAACTACTGACTCATCATGCTAATTCATCCTACTCATCCCCATACCACTACTGATTCATCATGCTAATTCATCCTTCTCATCCTCATACCACTACTGATTCATCATGCTAATTCATCCTACTCATCCTCATACCACTACTGATTCATCATGCTAATTCATCCTTCTCATCCTCATACAACTACTGACTCATCATGCTAATTCATCCTACTCATCCTCATACAATTACTAGATCCACCGTAGTAATCTCTATACTTGTTCATCATTCTAACCTCATTATCACTCATCATCCAAGTTCACTTTGCCTTATATGAGTTTATTATACTGATTAAAAAATAGAATTTTTTTTTTTTATCATAACTATTGTCGCCAAAGATTTTTCCTATAATTTAACTCTTGTCTGCCATCTCCCCCTCCCCACGAACAAAAATAAAAAAAGAAGAAACTATGTATTTGTTCTTAGACCTGCTCCGTATCTACAATTTTAATCATAACAAGGCTCAATTATGAATAAAAACTAAAACATGAGTTAACTAGAGATTTGTTTTCGTAGAAAACTGATGTCTCCCCCATCCCCTTCCCCTCACACACACACATATACAAATGAAATTAAATTAAAGGGCCTTGGCCTTTTCCTTTCATCAATTTTTTCCATAATTTTAAAAAAAAGGTTTTTTCAAGAAATTGTGAAAAGGGGGAATAACTCCAAAAATACTGAAGCCAGAGTTATGAACCTTGTGCATGACAATTTCTCTCATTAATTTCTTTCCATAAATGAAATTTAATTTCAATAGCATGAGTCGAACGAGTTATTTTAAGGACACTTATAAAAGGTGAAAACTCCAACAAGAAATCGTTGAAATGGATTATGCTCTTGTGTACTGCAATTCTTGTCCATAACGCTTACCAACCTATGAAGCTTCAAGGTTATATACCTCATAGTGCCTGAGTTACGCTCCGGACAAATCTCAATTGTATATGTAATTAAACAACGGGCTATAAATCCAAAAATATGATTTGCAGAATTAAGGTTCTTTGCGTTGCACTTCCCCTCCATGTGATCTATCCATCTATTAAGTTTCAAGTTAATAGCTTTGATACTTTGCGAGTTGTGCTCCGGACAAAAAGTGTGACAGACAGACACACAGACAACTCCGACAAAACAATATAAATATGGGGGCAGACATAAAAAAGGGCTAAGCGTACAATGTCTTCCGATTAATATCTTTCTTTATATGTATGTAGCTATACACACGTCAATCGATATATCACTTTTCATGTTTATTTCATGCACATGTTCTTTACTCCTATAATACGTGTGCCTTTGCATACCTTAATTTCTTAACTATTATACTATCAGTATTATTGAATACTCTGAAAATATCAAATATTTCTTTTTATTTCCTCTTATCTTTCTGATTTCTTCTTTATTTATTCAGAAAATAAAACTATATATTTATTTTTGTAATGGATTTGTTAATTAAATTTTTATCCTATCTACTGTATTTTTGCTTATCATCCTTTAAGCCTAAGGACCAAACAAGTAAACACGTCTATGAAATAGCAAAAGAAAAGAAATAAGACTATTTCCAAGGTAGTCCTAACCAGTGCTTGTAGTTACTATACTGCACAGTATGCACCTGATTGTAACTGTCTCTGTATTTAATTGCCATGTCCTTCGTCCATTCTGGTGTCACCAGGTCCTTCCTTTTAATTTTGATTCTTGAGAACACTTCTTGGTTTAGGCGTGTTAGATCCTCAGAGATATATACAATTTCACCTTCAAACACATTTTTCTCATTCATGATCACATTCTTCTTCATTCTTGACTGACTGAAATTACGGGATGTGTGCCTAATCTGTGCGCAATATCAATACCTTCTTTGTTGAGCTTTAGCTTTGGGATTTTCTTGTTTAAAGTTCATGTCACTTTTTCTATTGTTTCATCTGCTGTTTCTTTTTCCTGATCCTCTATACCATTTATTTTTATATTGTTTCTTCTGCCGTATTGTTCTAGATGGTTTATTTTTTCTTCATTTTCCATCTGTTCCTGTCTATTTCTTTTTATAATTTCCTCATTTATTCTTTTGTGTTTTCTTATTCCCTCTTTGTTTTGTCCACTTCTTTTCTCAGTTTATCATTCTCCTCTTGTTTTTCGAAGAGGTTTCCTTCAAGTATTTCTATTCTGCCGATGACGGCGGACAGCAATTCATTTTTCATTTCTTTCACCTTTTCTCTCATCGTTGACGCCAATAGGGTGTTATCCTTTGTCAGCACATAACTTAGCTTGCTTTTTATTTCCTTTAATTCTTGCCGAAGAGGTTTCTTATCCGTCGTACTTTCACCCTCTTTTTTGTCCTTACTCTCTGTATTTATGGTATTTGTCACTTCCGTTTTCGGCTTTTTCTTTTTCTGTTTAGCTTTTTGATTTCTTTATCCTCCACAACATTCACACTAATATCTACTTCGCTTACACTGCTTAAGCTTTTTTTTTTTTCTTGCTTATCTCGTCTGCTTCCTCCTCTTCGACATTTTCATCTACTTCATTTCTTTCATGTTCGTCTTTCTCTACTTCCATTTCTTATACCAACAGTATACTTAACTAAAAAAAATCATCGTGACCTTTCTCCGTATTGTTAATTTCGGTTATATAATCCGTTGATATACACAACGAGTATAGTTCATGGTTTGCCCGTGATTAATAATAAACAAGATGGCGTCACCTATATGAAAATTTAAAGGATTTTAGTTCTCCATTATTGTGTTTTTTTCGGCAGGTTGGCCGTTTATTTTCACCCTGACTTCCTGTGAAACACACAGTAATGAAGCGGAATAAAATTAGGCTTTTCATTGGTTATTATATACATGTACTTTGCTTAAGACCCACGTCATTGTAAAATTAAAAGAAAAGAAAGGAGTTGCGGAAACGAGTTCTTTAGATCTCTGTTTGTTTTAAAAGTTGAAGTTTTCTTAATAGTAATAGTAAAACACTGCACCTTTTTAATGTAAACTGAAAGAGTAGAACGCTAAATAATAGGAAACACGTAGATTTCGGAATTGATTGTTCGACCCTGACAGATCCTATATTCAACAAAAACGTAACATCCGGTTTCGTTTAGTAGCCCGCGAAACGAAGTCTAAGACACAGATGTTTTAAGGCTGTAAGTGTCTACCAAGATTGTACAAATCATTTGGATCCGTGGTATTTCAAAGAGCTGCACTGACACAGGAATTACACAACTATTAAACCAACAACAAAATGTATTACATGTTTAACCATCCAGACACTAATCATCAAGCTAGTTCCCACGGCCGAGTATCTTTTTTAAAGATATTTCTTGTTTTCATATTCTTTTTAAGAATAAGATATCAGAATCAACATTACCAGCACAAAGCCTCCTTACCTCCTTTATCCTTTGAATCCTCTTTCCACTTATTCCTTTTTATTTTCTATTTTTTCCCGGAGCCTCATCAAATACGCCTGACCCCCCCCCCCCCCAAAAAAAAAAAACAACAACAACAACAAAAAAACAGGGTAGACAACAATAGGTGTTGGTTACGTCGAAAAGAAATAAAAAATAAACGATTTGTTATGCTTCAGTGTGCAAATCGCTATGATGTTACCTTCTATCATTACACACTGACAGCAAGATATTTCAGAGCGGACACGACGAGAAAAGGTACTTACAATATCGTATTTCGTCCTGGTTTCGTGTGGACACGAACTAAGTGAATATTTAGCGCTATCGACTGTCGTGACGGCCATACCATGTGTTATATATATGACATCATTTTAAGCTGACGCGTAAAGCATATTTTGCATCGATTCGAAAAAGAAAACTGCTGGAAGTATTTTATTTCTTTATCAATTTTAATAATATATTGCTCATGCGAAGCGGAAAATTGTGTCCTACACAAAGGTTCCAGTGATTTATTTTTTTTGATGTACAGTTGTTTTTTTTAACATTCGGGGAAAATCTTCCGATTTCGTGAACACGTAAAGCACATCGCTCATAATGTCTTCCCGAATGTTTGGACATAATAATCATTTTACAAAAGAATCATTAGGACTTTAAACTTTATTTATTTTACATCGATTACGAAACAAGTTTTCACAACTTAAATTAATCACTCTCGATGGCTCTGATGGCGGCGTATGTGATCATTATTGTGGAAGGACACCGGAGAGCCGGAAGAAAACCCACGTGTCTGGACGGGCGACCACTGCACCTCTCACGTACGTGACAAGGAATCGAACCCGGGACGCATTGGTGAGAAGCGAGGCGCGTTGCCACTACGCTATCCAGGCACCCTAATCATTAGGACTCTTTTGTAGTATACATTTTTCTGCTTCGCATGCGCTATATCCCATTAAAATTTGTGAAGAAATAAAATACTTACAGTAGTTTTCTTTTTCGAATCGATGCAAAATATGCTTTACGCGTTAGCTTAAAATGACGTCATATACCACATGGTATGGCCACACTGAACGTAAGCCCGCAATCATAAATCATTGGGAAATGTTTTTTTTTTCAAAAATTTTTTTATTTTCTTCCC
>CM037777.1:91761616-91775485 GCA_021229015.1 Solen grandis
TTTCATTGGAGTGTCTGATGGCCATGTAATTAAGCAACATTGTTTTTCTGTGAAGTAAGGGCTGTAATGAAATCCTGTGTCCCACACTCTCAGTACATGAAGAACAGAATAGAACAGAAACTTTATTTCAACAAGTTATACAGTTTCTAGTCGTAAATAATTCAAAAATATATGCATACAATTTTCTCTTTACATGAAGACAAGAGGGATGTGGGGATATTGATCACCTTTAGTTATATCTATTTAGTTTAAAATATCTTTGTAGAGAGATAATTTTATATCGCATAAAATTTGCTTTTTACACTGGGAAAATATTAAAGTTTGTTGGTCAACAAATTTTATTGATTCCAGATGAATGTCACAGTGAAATAATATTTATTTCCCCTGAAGTGCTTTAACACACTATGAATAATTGCCATTTTAAAGTAGTTTAAAGATTTATAAGATTAGTCTGAAGAATTATAATTTTTTTCATTAAATATATAATTATTCATATTGTGAATGCAGTAATGTTTTCACACTTGTGTACTTCCAACTGAAATTTCCCTTCCAGCTGGCTTGCGGTAGGTCGGTGGTTCTACCCAGATGCCTCTATGCGTTCGGGGTCCTCCTCCACCTGTAATTAGCTGGACGTCGCTATATGACTGAAATACTGTCGAAGTGACGGTAAACTCAAATAGTCAAGTCCATCTGAAATTTCATTGACCAGGACAAATATATGTACGTAATAAACAAGTCAATACAACTCCTTTTGTCATTGGAACTATTATTTAATTTTACAATTAAAGAAAAACAGTAACATATAAAAGGTTTTTATTAATTACTGCTTTAATCATTGTACAAATTTTGGTAATGATATATAATGTCTTTTTTATGACTTTCCGGTGATTCTCCTGCAAAAACAGAAACATTAATGGTAAATATGAAATGAAATTTCATACACATAGTATTTATCATTGATATATGTTATCATTGATATATGTTATCATATGACCATAATAACTTCAATAACTTCAGAAACTCTGGGTTTAGAATTATAGCTATTTCATGTCAATCCCGTCGCTATCTCTCAGCGCATTGTGTGCTTTGATTAATATTGTTTTTTGAAATATAACCTACTCAGCTATCACATGTTGTTATGACATGTAATATGTATAAGGACTGGAGGTCTTTAGTGTAAGAATTGGCTCAGTCATTATATGCCAATAGCCATTGTGTAACAAGGTGTGAAAGTTGGTAAAACAGATCATAATATAATACAGTTAGTTTTCTAATTGTATGAGGGAAGACCAACTCTGGTTTGCAATGAGTTAAATATCATATTAGTCATCTTCAGGTGAAATTAAGATATAACTGGGAACTTCCATATAAACAACATGATGTTGACATAACTGTGACATAACAAATTAGCATAAAAAAATTACAATTGCAATACAATACAAACTGGTGTTTTCAACATGTTGACCCCACCACTGGATGTTGTGTCATGCCACATGATGACCCCACCGCTGGATGTTGTGTCATGCCACATGATGTCCTCACCACTGGATGTTGTGTCATGCCACATGATGCCTCACAACTGGGTGTTGTGTCATGCCACATGATGCCCTCACAACTGGATGTTGTGTCATGCCACATGATGTCCTCACAACTGGGTGTTGTGTCATGCCACATGATGACCCCACTACTGGATGTTGTGTTATGCCAACATGATGTCCTCATAACTGGGTGTTGTGTCATGCCACATAATGTCCTCACAACTGGATGTTGTGTCATGCCACTTGATGCCCTCACAACTAGATGTTGTGTCATGCCACATGATGACCCCACCACTAGATGTTTTGTCATTCCAACATGATGTCCTCACAACTGGGTGTTGTGTCATGCCAACATGATGTCCTCATAACTGGGTGTTGTGTCATGCCACATGATGTCCTCACAACTGGATGTTGTGTCATGCCACTTGATGCCCTCACAACTAGATGTTGTGTCATGCCACATGATGCCCTTACAACTGGGTGTTGTGTCATGCCACATGATGCCCTTACAACTGGGTGTTGTGTCATGCGACATGATGACCTCACAGCTGGCTGTTGTGTCATGCCATATGATGTCCTCAACACTTTGTGTTTTGTCATGCCACATGATCCCCCCCTGGGTTAACTTGATGTTGTGTATGCCACTTGATTCTCTCACAACTTGATGTTGTGTATGCTACTTGATTCCCTCACAACTTGATGTTGTGTATGCCACTTGATTCCCTCACAACTGGATGTTGTGTATGCCACTTGATTCCCCCACAACTTGATGTTGTGTATGCCACTTGATTCCCCCACCACTGAATGTTGTGTCATGCCACATGATGCCCTCACACCTGGGTGTTTTGTCTGTCACATGACGCCCTCACAACTGGATGTTGTATTATTCAACTTGATTCCCTCACAACTTGATGTTATGTATGCCACTTGATTCCTCACAACTTGATGTTGTGTATGCCACTTGATTCTCACAATTGTGTTTCCACTTGTCCTTCATTCCTTCCTAGTCATGCCTCTTAATGACCCAACAACTGGGTAATTAACCGGGGTTGTGTCATGCCACATGATGACCCCCATCTTTTGGTGTTGTGTCATGCCACTTGATTCCCTCATGATTGTTCATATGTACATACGTCCGTCCGTCTTTCCTGAAACTTTGTGACATGCGTAACTCTGAAAGTATTTGTACTACAGACTTGAAACTTCTTGGATATATTATTCAGGACATGAACTTTTGCACCTGGGTATTTTCTTCGAACCACCGTTGAAGTTGACAGAGTTGTGGACTTTGTTTTTTAAAAATATGTAGTTTTATGCTTGTGACACACATAACTCTGAAAGTATTTGTACTTCAGACTTGAAACTTCATGGATATATTAAAAATCAAGACATGAACTTTTGGAACTGGGTATTTTTATGCCACCTATCAAAAAGTGAGGCATATAGAATTGCCTTTGACCGTCCAACGATCCCAAAACTGTGACACAGATAACTCTGAAGGTATTTGTACAGACTTTAAACTACTCGGGACATGACTTGCACTCCTGGGTGTTGGCTTTTGTTTTGGAAAGTGCGACAGGTGGGGGCATCTGTGTCCTCTGGACACATTTCTAGCTCTTTATGCAGACTGTGAAGCATCTGAGCTACAGTACAATATTTTATGAGCAAACAGAAGAGACCCTGATCAGACAGCTCTTTTCAGCTCCAACTGAACTTTTATCAGATGGCAAAAAAATCAATGCTGTCATTTGAAATATTATTGTACTTGAGTGAAACTAGCCCTGTAGTTATATTCATTCCTTTGCATTTTTATTAACGAGATATTGAGATTACATCTAAATATTTGATGAGATTTGTGCCTTCACGCAAGACCAAAAACATAGTGCTTCTTAATCATTAATTTCGTTTCTCATAATATTCTAATTTTGTAACAGGGAATAGAAATAAGATATAATAAGTTTAAAACAATTTGAAGGCTTAGTGCAAAACTGTGGTAACTACATACAGATAAAGAAACAGTTACAATTAAGTTCTGCACCTGAAGCCATTGAATATTGCTTTTCCATTCAAGGGCAGCGACTCTGTTACCACAATACAAATCACTATACTGTTGTCCCACAGGACCATGATGCAATTTACTAATTTCTGATTTCAATACTGGATGATAAAAGGCAGAAACTCATTATCATCCAACACACATCAATCTTTACAAAAGTTGTTGACTATACTACCAGGAAATCCTTGGGCCAAGTTTGTATCCGTAAAACATACAATGGAAATCACTGTCAACCTTACAATGGAAGAGTAAAATAAAAGCCTTGTTTTATTATCTTAAATGAAATAAACATCAATCATTTTTTGTTTCTTTTTCTTTTCTGGTAATAAATAGTGATAAGTAGAAATCAATTCAGTTTTTAAGGCACAAATCTACAGGGTGCAATTTTGGTTTATATTGCAGGGAGGTCTAGTGCTATAAAACTTTAAAGTATGGATACTTTATCGACCTCCCTGCAATTTGAACCTGAAATATGCCTCTTGTAGATTCTCATAATTTAAAGAACTGTTTTGTTGGGAAAATTGATATAGAGTGGGAAAGATGATAAACAATGGCAGTCTTGAAGGGTAGGGTTTCTACATGTTCAGCCTCCATCTGTACCCCAATAATGTCCCTCATCCTTCACAAAATGCTTGGATGAGGCAACATTTTTCTTCCATGGCTAGTTCAGGTGCTTACAAGCAATATCACAAACAGACCATTGTGTTATTTTGCTTAAACCAGGTCAACTGTTAATCAGATATATTCCAGTACAGCCATTTGATTTGAACACCTCTCTAAACACTGGCTATATCCCTTGAGTACAAGACCCTCAATTTACATAATTTCATATATGATCAGCCCTTCATCTCACTGGCTGAATATTTATCAAATGAAGATTGAATAGCATATGAAGCAATGGATTTTTCTGTGCTATGTAGACTGTTTGTAGAATATGAGCTACAATATTGTATGAGCAAACACTAAAAACACTGATCGGACTGCTCCTGGAAGGAATTGTCTTTTCTTGGTCCTCTGCCTCAAAATGGTCACTATTATGAGGTAAAAGGTAAAAAAAGTTCTTCACATACCAATACTGTATGTAAATCTTTACCATTGGCTTCAGAGATCCACTCATTCCTTTTTTTCTCATTTGATACTTAACATTTGCTCATTATTATGGAGAAAAAAAAAAGTCAAAATTGAAAAAGTATCTCAATTTTGGCTTTTTTTTCCTCCATAAAATGGGCAAATGTTAAGTAATTAGTACCTTCTTCAAACCATGTCACATGACCAGCAGTGACAATTAGCTGCTTGAGAAGTCTAGGTCATAATCAAACTCATTCCAAGTTATTTAATATCAAAAATATAAAAAAGATATCTCACTTCATGAAATGGGATATTTACACACACACTCTCTCTCTCTCTCTTTCTCTCTCTCTCCCATGAAGAGCATCTTTATTATTCCCTGTTATGACTTAAACATGGTAATTCAATAATTCTAAGACTCAAGTGATGCTGAAATTTGTCAGAAGACATTAACTTAATACGGTTATCTTATTATCCAGTTGTCAAAAGAGCCATTAAAACTAGTACCAGTATGGCACGCCGCCTTAAGTTCAAGGTAGTTCCAGGACTGATTGGCTCGGTAGTTTCATGGCTTGATATTACTATGAGGTACAATGTATTACTATATTATTCTCTAATGAGTAAATAAAGTCACAAAGTAATGCATGAACTTAGTTAGGGGCACTGTTTGTGAACAGTTGACCAAGACATGAATGAAAAATAATCGGGTATCCAGTATCAGTAGGTGAAGGCAGGACTTGGATCTTCATTATGAAGGCTGGGAAGGTCCATTATTTCCAAGTTAACTCTTAACCCCATGAATATTCAACCACAAGTCCATGTCAAATTGAATGTTTTAGATGCAATATAAAGTCAGTTTAGCTAGAATATTTCGAAACTCTCAGATGGTAACAAATCATGGACATTGTCATTATAATTTATTGTCTTTAAAAGGTTAATAAAAACTTTATCTGAACCCTTACATCAATTACCTACTGATTATCTGTAATATTGTGATCATATCTACAAGTACCAAATGTCACCGTATATAATTTGGGTGTTTTTGTTGAGTTATTTTAACTGCCTTATTTACATGAAATAGATACACTTCCGTCCAAAATTAGACCTTATGTACATGTGATCTACAGTCAGCAAGAAGATGTCTACATCCTCTGTGAGTAATATACAGGATAGTTTGTTTATGAAATTGCTCTTTTTTTTATTGAAAAGGCCATCTACCTCTTGTTGATTGCTTACGCTAATGATTTGATTTATAAAGACTGATTTGACTGCACGTCAGAGCTTAATGGATTCCAGGAATTTTCCTGTTTGGGGAGGTGATTTAGTTTGCATATCAACATAGAAAAGATTGAATTTTCATATTTTCACCTTATTTCTGTATTAATTGCATTGACTTTGGATAGTATAGCAAATGTTAAGTTGTATATGAAACTGGATTTTATTCTGCCATACAGACTGCAAAGAATATAAACTATTATGACACTGATCAGACAACTCCATCCATGAGCCTCCTGATCTTGGTCAGTCCTCTGTTTGACAAGGCATAGAAACACGTCTAAATGAGGTAGAGGGTTAATCCATGTGTAAAGATTTCCCAAGGTATTGTTAAGCCAATCATATTTTCTGGCTCTAATCAACTTTAAATAAATCATTTACTGATTTCTCCCCCTAATTTTGCATATTGGCAGATTTAATTAGGAATTTCGTATTTGATATTCATTTATTCAGGCTTAGTACACTGTCTGAGCAACGTGTTTAGAATCTTTTAGAGTTATCATCATTGACGCATTTTGTCTTTGATGTATGAGGAATGTTCAAATAGTATTGTGTATTTGGTCTGAAACCTTGTAAACTAATGGAAACATGCATGTTTTCATTTCATACCCTAGAAGTACTTTCCCTGTAGTGAGAAATGCATCATTTTATTGTAAGAATCTATTTTTTAAGTTTTTTTTGGTATACTACTAGATACTGATGAGCAACAGAACCAAGAGTTTGTTGTGATTAATATATATGACAAGAAAGGGATGTTATTCATAGTTTTGTGAACAGATAGAAGTGGCATTGTGTCAGATCCGGGAAATAAAGTGAATGTGCTCTCCAACTTTAAAACTACTGAACTAGAAGTGTACGTGTGCGGGAGCATTGTCATGCAACAGTCGAACATGTTTGAAACCTTGACTTGGCAATGTTCTTGCAGGACTTCTTTAATTTCTTTAAAGATGGAAAGTTGAGGTATTGTCATCACTCTGGTGTTGTCATCATTGTCGTGGTGAAAAACTTTAACCTTGGCCATGACTCCTAAACTATCAAATCATCTGTCATCAGACTTCACATACTTGTTTATTATCACAAGGGCTACATTCTCATCTGAAGTCCATTTTCACCTTTTTATCTCCCTTTTTTTTAAAAAACAACAACAACAAAAACAAACAAATAGATAAGCTTTGGCCTCTGCATGTGGAACTCTAGTATAAATGTAAAGTCCCTGTAATGTTTCTGCTATGTTTTGGACCACTCAACCTCTACCAAGATAACCAAGGTACCCTAACCTAATAAAACATTAGGAAACCTTGGTTATCTCTGTGAAAGGCCATGATGTCCAAAATGTAGCGGAACCATTAAAGGAACTTTACCATAAGATAACATCACAGTAGTACTTGCCAGTCACATTTCTACCCTTTTTTACTAGAATCTTCGCTAGAGGTGAATATGGCACACAACTTTCTAGTAAGTCTTGATACAGCCATGGTTGGTGGCTCATATTTTGTTTGCAACCTTTTTCACAGGTTCAAAATAATGCACACAGTTTCATCACCTGTAACAGCATTTGCAAAAACTCTGTTGTGGTAGTTTTGGAACATTTTCAGCAATCAGTTTCAGCATGAAGCTCATTATGATCTTCAGTCAATAGATGGGGTACCCATCCAGCAGCAATCTTCAAGTTTCAAGATCTTCTTTAGAATGAAAGAAGTAAAATACCAACAATGTGTGCAGTATAATATACAATATTATATATCAAGCATCATTTTTAATAATTTCTGTGATTTGGCAAAATATTTGAGTCACATATTACTCTCTTCAGCTAACCTGATATTTTGGCATTTTCAACAGACTCTACACCACATTTTTTTTTAGGTGGGGGGCAAAAAGCCTTTGCAACATTGAATATTAGAAAATTTCCATGAGTTTATTTGTTTTCCAACTGTTTTTGCATCTTTTCATTATCTGTCCAAGTTAAAATAGTTACAACTCTGTAACAAAGTTATGGATTGGCTACATGTACATGCCATTGTGTAATATTGAATAGAGGTAATCAGCTTTATGATCATCCTGAAATTCCTCATGGAAATGTCATGTCTGCACAATATACAATACTTTTCAAAAATCCCTCTTGTGTAGACAATGTGAATAAGTTTCATAGAATTATTTCCTTTGTGTAAAATTCAAGCTTCAGTTTTCTCATTACATCACAGTGTTTGTATTGTAGTGTTGTTTTATGCATGGAAAAAAAAGGAAATTTTGATATGAAATGCAAATCAGGTGCGATGCTAATTTGTCTTCATTTCAATGTTTATGGAATTAGCTTCTTTTTTCTGCTAATTGAAACACTGAAAATTAATCTCTTTTCTGACTGAATTTGACTCTACAGTCTTCCTGCTTAACTAAGTGTATAGTGATGAATTCCAATGGACTTTTTCTTAAGATTTGTAGCTTTTAGAACCAATTAACTTGAACTTGCTTTTGGTTTTTCCATCATGAGAATAAAGTGATTTCCTTTTCTTGTCTCTTGCTGACATATCTGGGGTTGCTCTTGTTTTCTCAGTGCTGTTGATCTATTTTACCACCTCTGTGATGATTGATGTGTGTTTTATTGAGAAGAAAATGAATTTCTGCACGATTTTTCATCTGGGATTAAAGTTTGTTATCATTAAATTGCATCTTGGCCTGGTGGGACAAGCAATATGGTGATTTGTATTGTGTGGACCAAATTATGGCCCTTTGATGGCAAAGCAATTATTTTGTATTTTATCAGTTTTTAGTTGTGTGTGACGTAGTCACTCACAACTATAGTACCTACATTCTGAGGATCCCATTCTCAACATCTAAAACCAAATAACCTCTGAATTTTGTATGAATGATTGAACGATTGAAAAGAATTCTACAACACAGGTATGTCGAGATTCAGACAAAGTGTTAAAAACTTAATTTTGAGTAAAAAATACATAGTTATTGTAAACAATAATTGTATATAGCATAAAAGCACAAAAGAACTATTTTCCCTGTGATGTTGAGTAACTTTCACTTTACCATGCAGAGGAGTATAGTTTCTTTTGATGCAAAGGTGGCTCGTCTCGTGCCTGAATTTGGATGATAGATGTGCAGGTTTTGGTTATTTAGTGGTGTTACAATAGTCCATATAGAATAATAAAAAGCTTGAATTCTGATACAAATCTGCATAACTTACTAATAATCACTTCAGGCTATCTCAGATACATTGAGATACTTCCAGGGGTTATTTGTTGCTCTATGGAATGGCTGATACCTGGACACAGTATAGATCCACTGGTTTGCATCTATAAATAGAAACTGTGCTGTCACTCGGAGGTACAAATCAAAGTGCTGATAGTGCTAAGAGAGCAGTATTGTCGCATTTCTTTTGTTTATCAAAGTAACTTTAATAAACGGGGTTCAAATTTTCAGGCATTGCCAGTAATTTACCCCGCTTTAATGTTGCATTAACATGGTCATTACAAGAAATTAAAGATGAATACACTATTTGTTTCATCAGACTGTTAACAATTGGCACATCATCACTCTTACTCTCCCTTTTTCTATAGCCTACAATGAACAATCATTTATTATTTTAATCTGAGTTTAAAATTTAGCAAAAACTAAGTTACACTGTATATTTGCAGATCGTCAAACCCTCTTCAACTTGAGACATACACAACTTCAATGACTTCAGCGCTTTGATTTACTTGGTTATCAATATGCACATGTCAGTAATCTTCTAGCAGATGATTGTTAACCCTTTCCCTCATAGAGGACACCATGAAAAGACCTATGCAAACAGCATAAAACCAGATCAGCCTGTGAGTAACTCGCAGGCTGATCAGGTTTTATGCTGTGTGCTGCTCCTCAGTGGTCTGGAAATGAGGACTTTATAATTAAATTTGGTAAGGTTTAACTGTGGTTTTCTGCAGATCAGGCTTTATGTGGTACCTACTGAGTGCATCAAAATGAGTCTATATGAAGGAAAGGGTTAACACAGGTGTGTCACTTCAATCCTATGTTGTTGGTTGTCTGGCTTGCTGTCTTGTTGGTTGGCTTACATGCTGGTTCTTGGTTGTGTTTTTTGTAGTGGTTTTTTATTGTTTGGTTATTGATGATGACAGGCTGTCCTTTTGGTTTTCTAGTTGTCTATCTTGGTTGGCTTTTTAGTTGGTTGGTAGACTTCATGACAGGTGGTTTTTGATTTGAATTTGTATTGGTTGGTTGACAGCTTGGCTGGCTGTCTTGTTGGTTGCTTTACTGTCTTGTAACTTGGCTAACTGGTTGCTTACTTGGTTGGCTGGCTGGTTGGTTGGTTAGTTTTGTCAGTTAACCCTTTCCCTCATAGAGGATACCATTAAAAGACCTATGCGAACAGCATAAAACCAGATCAGCCTGCGAGTAACTCGCAGGCTGATCAGGTTTTATGCTGTTCGCTGCTCCTCAGTGGTCTGGCAATGAGGATTTTACAATTAAATTTGGTAAGGTTTAACTGTGGTTTTCTGCAGATCAGGCTTTATGTGGTACCTATTGAGTGCGTCAAAATGAGTCTATATGAGGGAAAGGGTTAACTGAATGGTTGGATAAGTCTGCCTTTCTATATACTGAGGCATGTATGACTATATGATATTATGTAGCCCACATACAGCCCCAGTGAGGCAGCCAGTGACCATCACTAGTTTAATATGCAAGGTGAGGCATTCAGCATTTCTCCCCATTAATGATAGGTGAAGTCAGGATGGAACAGAATAACAATACGCTCCACTGGGGATGTATAACAGAAATTCCGTTTGGAAAATATTCCACAACGTACATAATTCAAATTTGATTTGGGTTATGGGATTGGGATTTCTTCCCAAGCTGCGTAAGCTTGTGTGACTGGTGATAATACCACAGTTGTGCCTGGAATCATTGTCAGTAAATGACAGCATGTCTTTGTTGCTATAACTCTATCACTTATATCAGAATATTCAATGGAGAGAAATGTTGTACAGTTCAATACTGGCTGCTAGACTTAGTCTACACAAAAAATGTAGGCTTCACTTTTTAGAAATAACAATTGTCACCATGATGATTTCTATTTTAGAACACAATGACATCATTCAAGGTACCTTATTTACTCTACTTCAGTGTATCATTCATATCTGATGAAGACCTTATGTATGGTCGAAATATTGGACAATAAATTCTGTCATCAACCTTTTGCCTTGAGATTGTTTGTTATACTTACCTGTTTTTAAAAAATGTAGATGAAAAAGAAACTTTAAGTATGTTATTGCATGTCACCATTGGTTTGTATCACAAAAAAATATTTCAAAAGATGTCATACAACTTAATGTTTGTACACAAACTTATAGGTAGCATACTTTCTTCACGCTTCAATCCAAAGTCCATCCGAATTTATAATCCTCAAGGGGATGAGGTCATGACTGAATTGTGTTTGTTTTGCCATTCTGTCAAAGTTTTGTTAAAATAAAAATAATGTAATAAAAGAAATGATAAGAAAGCCTATCTTTCTACTTACTTGGCTGCATTGAATTTAGGACATTAAAGGTCAAGAGCAAATATCAAAAAATGAAATGGCATATTAGATTTTTATTGTCTGCATATATATTTCCAGACAGACAGGTTTTGTAATAAAAGAAGAAGTTGATTTATTGTTTTCCATAAAGACACTGAAAACGCTGAAGTCTCCCTCCAAGCTGACTCGTTCATCACCAGGACTTTTAATAAGTGCATCTTGCACATTAATGGGAAATCTTTTGCAGATTATCCAATATGACAAGGATATACTTCATTAAGTTTTCCACGATATCAATGGATGGGCTGGGAGCACCTGACAATGGCTACAATGATGGGGGTCTTTATAACTGTACATGGCCAATGCTGGATCTATACAAGGGCATTGTCTATGTTGTGATTACTCTTCCTTGAATATGATACACTTATACAGATAGGATTATGTGTGCTTGATGTTCAGTATATAAGGAAAGTTTCAGGACTGGTTTGATTATGACTGGGCATGGTATCATGCCACATATTTATGGGGTAAGGCTGCACTAAAATGTCTCATGTAGACCAGTGTTGCCATACCATGTGGTAATTAAGCTAAAACATGCAGCATAATTTGCCTCAGTTTGGAAAAGCAAACTACTGTATTTTATTTCTTCACCAATTATAATGGGGTATTGCATGCGAAGCAGAAAATAGTGCTTACACAAAGGCCCTAACGATTCTTTTGTCAGATATACACTTTTTCCTAATTTAGAAAATCATTGTTAGTGATTTGTTTTTTCGTGATAGCAGACATTAATGCTCACTAATGTTTAGAAATCATATACTTCTGACAAAAGAATTACTAGGGCCTATTTGTAGAGCTCAATTTTTCGCTTTGCTATATCCCATTAAAATTGGTGAAGAAATAAAATGCATATTGAAGTTCTCTGAATCAAGGCAAAATAGCTTAAAATGATGTCATAATTATATACCAGTTGTATGGCCACACCGTAGACAACTGAAATACTTTTGATATTGAACCCAAACATGTGTATAATATAATTTATACCAGCTTTAATTTGCAACATATTGCATTATTTCCTTGGTTCCAAGATATTATAGGCATCATTTCCTGTTTCCAGGGATATCAAGTGATACTACACTAGCCAAGATCTTGCTAGCATTATGATGGCCCTCAAATGCAGGATAAGAATGTCATGTGACCAGGTCATGTGACCACAGATTACTATGGTGTACATTGATGTAATTATGTGCTTTATTTAGATCTTTGTAGGAAATTAGTTTAATATATCTTATTTATCATATATGTCAATAAAACAATTCACAAACATGTCATACTGTCCCAAGTGGCCGAGTGGTTAGAGCGTCCGCTTAGGGAGCTGGAGGTTGTGGGTTTGATCTCTGGCCGCAACATACCAAAGTCATAAAAAATGGTACTGTTATAGCTCCCTAATGCTTGGCACTCAGCATATAAGGGTAGTTGCAGGACTGGTTGGCCCAGTGTCAGGATAATGTGACTGTGTGTGGTATCATGCCACATATCTATGGCGTGATACTGCAGTGTGGCAGCACTATATCTGTCTCAAGTAGACATCGTCTCCAAATGACTGAAATACTGTTGCAGGGATGTTAAACCCAACAAACAAACATGTCATACAAAATAGTTTGAAATCAAAAACAGAAGCTTATTGAGATTTTCTCAATAACCAGTTGATGAATTATTGACTAAGTTTTTGCCGCTTGTTCACAGATGACCTGTAGAAATTTAAAAAAATATTTTTCTTCTCTCCCTGGTTATTGTTGGTTAAGTTTTTGTTTCCTGACAAATACTCAGAAAGTGTAGGTCACATTATCCAGGGTAACTCTATTTTCATATGTGATCAACCTAGTAATGGCAAATGAAAATATAATATGTTTATATTTATTTTGTATATTATAATATAATTCTAAATATAGTTTCAATACTGTCTATGACAGTATTGCCTATTATGGGGAAACCGTCCATTGTTTTTGCAATCAGTGAGGGTTTTCCTTGGGTGATCATGGGTCTATAGATTGGTATTGATAGACGCAAAATGTACACATAGTTAAATATCAAATTTTTAGTCAATGTCCATCTGTGAATGAGCTGCTTTAAATTTAACACATGCTTATCTTACTTTGTTAAGTCTTAAAAACATAAATAAGAAAATGAAGATTCGAGGTCCATTGATGAACTATCACAATTGAGTGCTACAAGTGATCTGCATTACATCCTACTGATTC
This sequence comes from Solen grandis, assembly GCA_021229015.1. Lineage (NCBI taxonomy): Eukaryota > Metazoa > Mollusca > Bivalvia > Adapedonta > Solenidae > Solen > Solen grandis. The sequence continues at coordinate 91,775,336 of CM037777.1, forward strand.
TTTACTGCTTAGAATACTTTTTTTTAGCTCGACTTTTCGAAGAAAATGAGAGCTTATACTGTCACTCGGGCGTCGGCGTCGGCATTGCAACACAAGGTTAAAGTTTTTTTCAAACATCAATAACTTAAATACTATCAAAGGTATTCCACC
>CM037777.1:91775585-91791660 GCA_021229015.1 Solen grandis
GGATGTATAGTGTTTTTCGAACACATCTTGTTTACAGCTAGTTTTTTACTGAGAGTAGGAAAAATGTCTACAAGCTCAAAAGCTCACAAGATTTTTTCACTTGTAATTTTTAAACTTAAACGTACCAGAACTTCATGCAATGACTGCATCGTTATATAAGACTTTGCTCTTCCTTGTCAATATATGTAATTTTACCCTTCAAATGACCAATGGCAAAAATCTCACCTCGCCTTTGTGACCAGATGACCACACGAGATTGATATATGTTTTATGAAATTCTATAACGTATTTTAAACCGCAAATTTGACGGGAACGGCTTTTAGAGGCAACCAACAAGCAGACAGAACTTTCACTGAAGGGGATAAATATTCCCACCATAGAACAAAAACCTTTAAAACTGATTTACTAAATCCTATCTCAAATGGTGAAGTAATATAGATGTAGTTCGAGTCACAAGATTTTTGCCACGAAAGGACAGACATCGCGACAGAAAAACAGACAAACCAACAGTATTTACTCCTATTTACCAACTCTAAACACTTTTTGCCGTAGTATTATTTTGCCCTATTATACACAAATTTATGTAACGTCATCACGACGTTGTTGCTAAGCATTTTGTTTATTGTTATTCATGTGTACCTCCTGAAGATTTACTTTATGAAACCGGTCGAGGAAAAATAAACTTGTAAACGAGGCTTGTCGTCACTTATATTTACCTATATATATATATATATATATATATATATATATATATTAGTTAAACCAATCCCCAGATACCCACTCTTCAGAATGCACCTCCATCATTCTAAAAACATGTTTTTCTTGATCTGGGCCTGTATGTACCGGTAAAGTTGTATGTATATATTGAAGGTTTGTTTTTGAATAACTGAGATTGTTTAACTTGAACATAAGTTATTCATTAATGTGAAACCTATTTGTTAATTGAATGCAAATAAAAATATCATTAAGCCAAAAAAATGTATATATAATACGTAGAAGTTTGTTGTTTTTTAATTAAAATTTGGGTAGTTTAACTGCGTATCACGTAATGACATTTTCCTATAGCTCAGTTTGGTTTGTATGAACGAATATTCTCAACGTCAAAGTTTTTTTCTAATTCTTTTCACCTCATCTCTTCTTCCTTTTTTTCTCGGATGTATAAGACATACTTACAGTTAAACCTATGTAATCCCCATTATTTCTTGTATTTTGTGGTGTTTACTTATTTGGTTATGCTGCTTTTATGACATGACTTCTTCGACACATATCTCCCTACCTACCCACTTAAGATAACTGCAAAAAAAGAGAAATATTTTAAGGATGCCCTTGTTATAAAACATCACCACTGGAAGAACTTAGGAAACTAATAAATATATTGTCAGAACTCAAATACATCATTGACACTGCTCTTTTAATCACAGAAGCATTAGAAACATATCAAAGGCAGAAAGAAGGAGAAAAAAACAAGGGCTAGATAATTTCGCCTCCGGTTATGTTATGTTTAACTTCCGTCATGCCGATAAGCAACCTTATCGACACTGCCATTGAAATATACGAGCCAATGACATTCGTTGTTACAAAATTAATTATGCTATCCCGCAATTCTAATTATTGTCCATATATATTTTATAGGCCATATATATATTAAATTTTTTTTTTTTTTTTTCCTTATTTATTGTCCATATATATATTTTTATTGTCCATATACATGTATATTTTTAAGCCACGAGGTATCAGAGTTTGCTACATTATCGTTTTTGTCATGCTTGGATCGTGTTATTGTGATAAATAAATTTGACATCTGAAAGACATGTGTTGGGCCTTAAAACACGTGAATTGACATTAAATGCCACTAAAACAATAAAGCTTGCTCTTTCTACGAGAACTACTGTAAAGTTAAAGTAAAAGCGTGAAACACGTGATTGTCATTAAAAGCAAAAAACACTAAAGATTGCTCTTCTAACGAGAACTACTGTAAAGTTTAAGAAATACGAAAATTTAATTAAAAATTAAATCGGTAAAAAGACATTCCTTTACGAAATAAACTAGTTCCGTTACGCTCCATCCAGTTATTCGTATTACCATCTAACCTATATATACACTTATACTAAAAATGCCATTGGAATTTGCTAAACAAAATTGTGTGCCTTGCCCTATTTGTGCTTCTACATTAAAAAGTCAAAATTTCGTCGACTTTGCGAAAATGAGCCATAATTCTTGTTACTCCCGGCAGAGCGATGAATATGCGTGCAAAATATTTGCTCAAATTGTAATACCGAAAATGGTATTAAAATTGAAATTGAAAAAAAAACAGGACAAATATACATTCTAGTTTTAAAGTTGTCATAGTTAAATCATTAGGCAAAGAGGTGTACTAACAGCTTTAGAATAAAAAGGAACAGAGGATCATATTTCTAAAGTTTGCATATGCTTGTTTAAACATATTCTATTTCACTGTCAACTTCAATAACATAGCCATAAATGGCGCCGTGGTAACGTATCTGATTACGGATCCGAAGGTTGTAGGTTCAAACACCGTTGGAGGCAAAAAATATTCACGACCTTTCCAGGCGCAAAGTACTTGTCTAACCCAGGAAGCGTTGAGAGGGATTAGTATAAGTTGTAAGAACTTGTTTCCCAGTCGACGTAAAATAAATAAGTTTAAACTATAACATAACCATAATGTGCTTAAACATATCTTTGCAATAATTTCATTCATAAAGTTTATACATAGGTGATTACAGGCATACGTGCACAATGTAGTTATTTTCTATATACACAAAGAAGTAAAATTAAAACTAGACATGATAATTTTCTAAAACTTTGCAAGATTATAAAGAATTACATAAGAAACAAATTTATGAAAAAAGGGGCCACCGTTCCACATTTTGAGTTATCTGCCCCTAAAAGTGTGTTTTTGCTCAGTTCGATCATTTTCAAGGGCAGATAACTCAAAATCAAGCCAATCAATACCTTATTTTACTTTACATTATTGTTTGTTGTTACATTTCCAGTCAAACGATTTTTCATTATGCTTCAGCAAATAAACACCAGCTTAATAATAAAAAAGGAAATATTTTTTATATATTCGTGTATGCGACTATAGTAGGAAATCGTTTGCATAGAATTTCAAAAACTTTAACACACTGACAGAGAATGCAGTACCAAACATTTAATTGAAATTAGATGAAGTGTTGCTAGATCATAATATTGAGTTAAAGGACCGAAAAAAGCAAAAGTAAACTCACATTCAGGGGCAGATAATTTAAAATGTAGAGCGGTGGCCCCTATTTTTTTCCCGTAATTAGCAATAATTAGTTTTTCTCTAAAATCATGCAAAGTTTTAAACAATTCTCATGGCTAGTTTTAATTTTCTTTCTTTGTCTATGTAGAAAATAACTGCATTTTGCACGTATGCCTTTAAAAGGAATCACATGGTGGAGATTGATTTTTTAGGCACACGGACTCAAAGAACCGACTCATACGTAAGGAAAACATCCATTTTCAGGTCTAGGATGTATAATGTGTTCATATCTCTATCAAGAAATTCGGAAAAGGAGATAACTTTGAAAAATGACGAACAAGGTAGTTGGCTTTGATAGCATGATGCTCTCCTTTGGTCACTTAAGCAAATGCCAAGTTTCAACCAAAAACGTTCAGTAGAATGGGACATATTGTACTTGCATTCATTTTCATGTCCACAAAGGTAGCTTATTCAGGACAACTGCACAACGGAGTTATGAATCTTGACTATTTCACAATCCTCATTTACCAAAGAGGCACTACTGTGTGAAGTTTCAACAAAAAACTTTATGTAGTATTGAAGATATTGAACTTGCACACACATCTAAAGGTGAATTTCAGGAAAATGAATGACATTTTTTTCATCATTGTACCGAGATGATTGACAAAAATCGAACATGAACTTACTTAATTACAATGAGTCAAGTAGACAATTTTAAGTAGACAAGCAACAATATGAATGGCAATACTTGTGTGCATTACAGTTTATTTTGTTTTAGCATCACAAGAGAGAAGTTTAAAAGGATAAAGAAAGAAAATTATGTTATTTTGGTAATATAAAAATATGGTATAAAAATTGAATTCAAACACTCACGCGAATGGTAATACATATTGGAAAAAATTAATTTTAATTTAATATTGAATATTCGTTTGCAACGTCATCAGAAAATTCGAATATCAAATAAAGTATTTGTTGCGATCTCTTATATTTATTGCTATATAGGATTTGTTGACATGTTGGTTTCCTCGAGTTGACAACTCGTTCATTCGAGTTGATAAGTCGTTCGGTCGAATAAATCCACCGAGATAATTAGTCGTTAAGTAATTATATTGTTCTTTCGAATTAATAAGATGTTCTCTCGAGTAAATAATTTGTCCTTAGACATACGAGTATTAACCTGTTTCCTCGAGTTATTTAACCATTTTCTCGAGGTAAGAAGTCGTTCTCTTGAGATGATTTCGTTCCCTCGAGATAATAAGTCACTTCCTAGACATAAAAGTAGTATTGCATGTCACATTCGTTCCACCGTAAATATTTTTTTTCTTTTCCATTTAAAGATTTTGAAGTTATAAGTTTGAACATTGACAAATTTTAAACAAGTGTCTGAATGATAAAACATTGAGCAACATTAAGAATGAATGCATCTTTTAGGAAACAGACATTTTTGTTTCATATTCACAAAATAGGACTAAATGATACTGCAATGACAAATGCAATCGATACTATGCACATTTATAAAAATAAAATAATCGAACATACTGTATTATAACAAGGAAAACTAAAATACCGTTGGCTGATATTGACAAACGAGGGAGTTTTCCGACTTCTTATCTCGGTTGGATTTTATGTTTCATTTATAGAATGGTGGTATAACAATAAAAGTTAGAAAGGAAAAGTCAATATATATCGTACAAACGAGACGTTTATTTTAATTTTGATAATTCAGAGATACATGTATAGGCATTTCTTAAAAGATTCAACACGTATTCTTTCAGAGTTGTTTTTTATACAGACCGTTAATTGACGACCACTTGAATGGCTCGGAAGGTGATGGTAAAATAAAACGGACAAGATGGGATGCACATTTACATACAGACGCAGAGTCTTCTTCGCTGCTTTCGTAACCCTTCTTATTTTAGCTGCAGCAGTCTCTCATTATTTAGAACTCAGGTACGAAATTCTTCTTTTAGTCCATCGTGTATAAACAGACAGAGTCCGTTCACTGACAATTTTGATAAATAACCGGCAATAACTATTTACTATTGATCAAACTAACAGTTTCTGAGATTCAACGAAAAATCTTATAGGGGTATTCTTATCAGAAAGGGAATCAGATTGCTTCCTTTAATCAAGATTTCAGCAGTTTTCGACTTCGATTCAAACATAAAATTCTCGATTTTTCGACAGCTGCTATGAAATCGTTTTTAGCATTTCAAACGAATATGTCCTCCTGAACAGGAATGTACGAGTTGTAGCAAGTGCCTTTGTGAAACGATTGGCCATATATATATACTATATATGTATAGTCAAATGTTTATCTATTCACCTTGCAGAAGGAAAATAACTTTAGCCTTTTTATGAATATAATCTACTACATGTGTATTATTCTACCGTTTATTGTTGTCTTTACTCAATTACATATGTTCATTTTCATCCTTTTATTTCAGCGGAAATATCTATATGAACATGTTTTCTGAGATGGCAAATTTTCAGCAGATAGAGACATCATCCAGAAACGTAAAAACTGATGTCATAAACATCAAACATGGCGTCGCAGATATTGGAACGTCAGACCTTGAAGAATGGTCCCCTTACATGGACATAATTTCAGATAAAGAAGCGCTGTCTGTACCACCTTTATCAGATATCCGGAAGTCGGTTTCCATCAACAATTCTCGTCTTGAATTTATAGGTAAAATGCGATATTTAGTAACTTTGTAATTAAGGGTATAGGACAAAAAAGCTTTAAAGGCACAAACATGCCGGTACCAATCCCTATAGTGATGATGTGAAGACAGAGACATCGAGCTAGACAAACTGTTTGTAATTATTGCCTTTTAGGATTACAAATATAGGACTTGGTTCACTAAATGGTGAAAATGGCATAAACTCAATATAATCTGGGAAAATACTAGCAACGCCATACTGAGAATAAAAAAATAATAATGTTTTCTTTTTCATTTAACATTTTTTATCACCATGGTAACAAGTTTTTATTTTTCTTGCGTCCTTCCGATGCTTTCAGGGCTATAATTTTATTGTTGGTGGTCAGATTTTAATCCGCTGGTTAAATTTCATTTATATTTAGAGTATGCCGCCTTATATATCATAAATTATCTGCAAGATTTACTCGAATGAATCATCCACTTGACACTGCCTGGATTCGACCCAACAGCCTTGAGAGCATGAGTGGTATTAAGTCTTTAACACCACCTGCTCGACTACATGTACCTCTGCTACTGGTGTATCGCACTTGCTCATCATGTAAGTGTAGTTCAAGGATTGGCCCATCGTTGGATGCACATGACTGCCTAATTCATTTTACTTTATCGCTCAGATATGTATGGAGGGTAACCGAATAAGTCACTCGTGGGTTTCCGATGGTGGAGGTGGTATCGATAATGGTACCTCTTTTTTTCGTGGTGGGGGTGTATGATATGACAATGAACAACATTATGTCTGTCTCACTGTTTTTAGAACTGTAACCCACGCAAAAGCATTTACAAAATGTTATTTGTACATTTTGTTTACCAGTTATAATTGATTATTTAAGTTAATTTTAAGACGTTTATGTGTTTTGCACTCAATCTACGAGAGTGGTATATATTTAAATGGATCCTTTCTACTTGTGTCATGCTAGCAATGAAGTAATGAGACTCCATATTTTTTTTCTTTTTTGTTTAGTCATCACTATTTCGGTCAGGTAAAGATAGTGCAGTTTATCACTCGAGCAACGTAGTAGTAAAGTGTTTATTTTACTTTGTCTTCTAAAAAGGAAGGAATTTTTTTGATGTGCAATTTATTTTAATTAATGTTTGGAAGACTTTCAAATTATATTCTATTGGAGATAATCAAAGTATGTGTTAATGTATGCCATTAATTATTGCAAACAAAATAATTATAGATATTAATGCTTAAGTATCTTGAAATCATTTATAATACGGTGCGTAAAACTTCTTTTAAATTCTTGAATACATAAAGGAATTAAACTATGAGAAAAATATTTAAAAGATTCATATAAGTTATGGAGAACGAATTGGTTAAAATCTCAACAGCGCTAACGGCAAAATTCTTCACTACCCGCGTACTTTGATCAATTGATGAAACGGTGTAAGTACTAAAATATCCCCTGCTGTTTAGACCGTTTTGTATCGATTACTATGTTTCAATGATTTCACATATGTTATATCTATCGAAAGTTTAAGAGAAACATTTAAAATACAATCACAGTATTTACATAATAAAATATAAGTAAACTTATAACATCTTATGTCATAAACCGTTGAAGATATGATGCATTGGGCCGTTTTGTATCTCTACTGATATTTTGTTAAAATGTCTATCGACCGCATGCTTCGACAGACAATTTTTTTTTTACAAAATAAAGATTAATTATTTAGATATGCATATGATGTTTTATCTGTCGAAGCATTCGGCCGCACTGAATTTATCGTATCAAATATTGTGTTCAAGATGATACATAATGAAAACTGATTATTTCCGTTTTAGATTATTCAAGGGATGTTGTTTATATTTTAAAATAAAAAAGACTTTTGTAATGCATTTTAATTGTCCCGAAATTAATAGGCCATTTTTGCCACTTAATCGTTACACAAAACATCATTTCTTGCTATTGTTCTCAGTTAATGAGATTTTCGTGAGAATATCCTTTAAATTAAGCGTACTCATATGTGAGACCAATATTTCATTTTTTCCGGATATTTCATGCAGCAAGTTTTAGTGTAAAAATGTTAACTATAAAAAGGGATTTTTATTGAATCCTGCTTTAATCACCACGGTCGGTCTTTTTGCCGACTGACCGTTCCAAAGCGGTAACTGTTGGTATTTCTATTTTTCATCTTATTACTTATCCTCGTGTTTTAGCTCTACTTTTCGAAGATTTACTTCCATCTTGGTATGCTTGTTCTCTATCAAAAAAAATAAGGAATAAATTTTAAATGGGCAGGTAACACTTAAAATCATTTCGGCACAGTTTCGACTTAGTTTTCTTTATAGGTTAAGTATTTTCCCCTAAAACCATTTAACATATTATTTTTTAACTTGTTAACTATCTATTTTAGGGAGCGCATTTCAAAAGGTAGCCCTTAAATTAATTTTGGCACAATAATACTTCTATTCAACTTGAATTGTTCTGGGTTGTTTAATTTTTTTAGTTTAGATCAATTTCTCAAAACTGTCAAACATATCAATTCAGACATGGAATACTTATTCGCTATCAAAGGGGAATCCATTCCAAAAGGGCAGGTAACCCATAAAATGATTTTATCAGCACAGTTATACCCCTTTTTCAATTCAGAATTTTCAATATTGAATAAGGTCATTTTTTCAGAAAATATTCCACTTCAAGGTTGTAATACTTGATCGCTTTCAAAAAGATAAGATTTTAAAAAGCCATATTACCCTTCAGTTATAAATTTTCATGCACATTTTCAACTTATTTTTTTTTTTTTTACTGTTTAAAAGAATGTCCGATTTTCTTGAATCATGAAATATTTTATCTTCTAAAATATATTATTACATTATATGTCCAACAGCGCCGTGTCTTGGGACAATTCTGGTGTGTCCATTGACATGCACCTTCTTCTTAAGTTTATTTAATATTTATATACGTTAGATTTCTCAAAGACCTTTTTGTCTATCTTTATTGAAAACCGTTGGAGAAATGAACTGACGTTGGCTGTCAACAAAAGCTAGTTCCATTTAAAACGATTTTAAAATTCTAAATAGGCTATACACTAATCAAATATCAAAATAGAATGTTAACCACAGTGAATATCCGTATTCTTAACATAGTGTGATAATTGATATTGTTGATATTATTAATAAAGTCGATCGGCTAGGGTATAGATATCATATAAATATCTATATAATATGCAAAAAAAGCAATATGTCACCATCCCTTTCTTAAAACACACACAACCTGACAGGATGCAATAAATTTTGGATTTATGGCAATTCGACCTTAGCTACAATAAAAAGATTCTATTAAGTATTTTTAATTATTAATCAATTGTAAATATTTAAAGACAACGGGGATATGTGGGCATTTTAAAATTTCTTATCAGATTCCAACGTTGTGATTTGTTTAAAATTACAAGGATTTAAGAGGGCATTTCAACCATTTTCACACATTACGGTTAACGTTCTATCATCATCTTATGTACATAATTCCTCTAAGCCGCCATTTACAAGTATTTGTTGACTTACTTCTTTTAAACGAAGGATATTAGAGCTTGATTTTGACACATCCTATCGATAACGTCACAGTGGGAACGTGTTCCAAGCGAGAAGAGCTTAAAAGAATATCAACATATTGATTTTTTCCATGTAAAAAACAGCCGTGTTCTTTTTAAAACGAACTTGATAGTAGGGATTTTGTCTAAAAAGTGAGTTTCGATTAGGATTTATATGAATAATGAAAACCTTTTTCAAATTGTTATCAATATTTTTTTCTATTAAATGAAATTAATCTAAATTTTAACGATTTGATACACATTCCTATAAACACCACAGAGGCCCCATCTTGAATGAATACAGTGTTATTATTGAGTAATTATCTTTATTATTATCATTATTATGACTATACACATTATTTTATTATTAATATCATTATTATCATTATTATTAAACAGGACACAAGAAAGTTTACAAGATTGATGAAGACATAAAGCTCCGAATCACCATGTTCGATGGTTTCGGAAAATTATTAAAGCGAGGGGGTGATCATCTGCGAGTGCGAATCTTTGAGGATGAACTAGGAGCATCCGCAAGTGGCTACGTCATAGACCATAGAAACGGAAGTTACACAGCAGTTGTCAAAGCATTATGGGAAGGCACTCCGTCTATTATAGTATACATACCATACACAAGAGAGGCGGTCAGGGCCACATACGAGCTTCGGAATATGGTGGGTTTATATATTTAAAAAAAGAAACAAAATATATTTGTTACATAGCATCAAAGAAACCTGTTCATTTTTATTGTCTCGTAATGTTAATGTTCCGCTAAATGTCAAGAAAGCATCATGCCGACTAACATATTTTATTCAGTATATGTGAAATGGGATTAGATTGAACAAGGTCTCAGATATATTTCTTATTTTTATAAAAAGGAAAACGACAAAGTGCAGAGGCAAAGAGAGAGAAAGAAAGAAAAAAAAGAAAGTAATGTTATTATCTTTTTTATTACAACTTTCTACATGTTTGCAATGATACCTGATAAATTATTTCACAACGAAATCTCATTTAAATTATGTCAAGGGCAATGAGAAAAAACCTTTCTGGCTCATAAAATACTTGAAATATGTACATAACGGCTATTTCAATGGAAATTATTTTGTACATATATGGTGAGACAACAAAGGAACCCTATATGCTCTAGACACCTCAAGGATCAGCTAGCGGTTATTCGAAGCAAATAATTGTCGACGCACAACAGCAGACGCAGAAAATAAAAGCTTCTCTCGAATTTAATATTTGAAAAATTCAGATGCTAAAAAGGCCATTGTTTTTTTAGCGGTATAGCTCCTCGTGTTGTTTGGGACAGTGTATATGAAAAATATTCTTTTTATTAGCATATCACTAATTTCCTCAAAATAATGATGATAAAAATATAGTTGAGAGAAACATTATTTTTCATTTCATGCTTTACGTGAAAAGGAGAAATTGATACCATCATCAGTAAAGAGATGAATATATCCAGAAAACAAGACCCTATGTAACATATATATATATATATATATATATATATATATATATATATCTGATGAATGCGGTCAAAGAAAAAAGATTCAAGATTCAAGATTTTATTATGGTAAGGCCTCCAGCCCATACACAAAAATATAAATACACATCATTTGCACATGCAAAGCAACGTATGTATTGTGACAGGTAGTCATATTTATCAACATATTTAAACTATATAACAAAGACACATCCTAAAGACAATACATAATATTATAAGTCATAGTGTAGTAAAACTTTACTTGCCTAAATATTCATTTCTTACATTAGTTGCATGGAAGATAAACATTGCTAATTTCTTAATGACATCTTCATTTTTACATGCTATAAGATTGTAAAATTTTTCAACAGAGGGGTTTTCATAGTAAATAACTGGTATATATATTAAAATTTTAAAAAAATGAAAAGGTTCATCCTCTAGATAACTTTCACAATATGGACAATCTCTATATTCCCTAGGTATATTATAATAACGACATGTTTCTATCATAAGGCTATGTGAAGAACTTCTAAAATTTTTTTTCAACCAATTTTCTTTTAAAACATATGCGGTGAGAAATAACTTTTGTTTATTTTCCCATATCCAAAACCGTTTGAATAAAGATGTTGCCTAACACTGCTTACCCAATTATTATATCCTAAAGAATCAAAGTGTACTTGCATATCATAACATATTCTAACATATCTATATTTAGGCATATTGAGAATTCTTAACCAATAGCTAATGCATCTTTTGGCAGCATATATGTATAAAGGGAATCTTCCTAAGTCACCTAACACTGCATCATTACAAGCTGATTGTTTTACATGTAAAAAGCGTTTACAAGCAAAAATTTGAATACTTTCAAGACAAACAAAATTATTAAGTCCCCAAATTTCCGATCCATATAATAAAATTGGCTGGATTTTTGCATCAAATATTTTAAAATATATACTATATGGCAAACATTTGCAACATTCAAGAGATTTTATAACAGCTATCAGGGCTTTTTTCGCCTTCACACACATATTTTCAGCCATCTTGTAGAGGGAAAGTCTATTTGAAAAATAAATGCCTACATAAGTAAAACCATTTACAATATTTAGCTTTGAGTTTCCATAATACCATTGTTCTAATCTAGATAAAGTGCCTCCTCTTTTAAATACTAAAATTTTAGTTTTTTCTACATTTACATTGAGCTTATATTCAATACAAAAAGTGTGTAACAGTTTGAGTTGCTTTTGCAATCCAGCTACAGTGTCTGAAATACATGCTAAGTCATCTGCGAACATAAGTAAAAATATTTCCGTTAAATCTGGATAAAGCTGTATACCACGAACATTGTTATCACACAAAATATTATAAAATTCATCAATAAAAAGGGCAAATAAAATCGGACTGATACAACAGCCTTGCCTAAGGCCAAGTGGACAATCAAATAAATCTGAGCAACCCTTCCTTGTCCTTACATATGCTTTTACCGAAACATATATGGATTTAATAGATGAGTATAAGTGGCCTTTTATGTTCTTGCGCTTTAATACATCAAACAGAATAGGTCTGCTTATCGAGTCAAATGCCTTTTGAAAATCAATAAATGCTACATATACAGGCTTACCCCTTCTTTGGAAATATTTATTAACAATAGAATATAAAATAAATGCATTGTCCACAGTACAATAACCTGAACGAAAACCTGCTTGACACTCATTTATTTTGTTATATGCCTCAACATAAAAAGTTAATCTTCTGTTTAAAATAGATGTATATATCTTACATAGGATATCTAAGAGAGATATACCCCTGTAATTACTTGTATTATTTCTGTTACCTTTCTTATGTATAGGTATAATTATACTTTTTGTCCACTTTTCTGGAAAAGTGGATGATACAAATATTTTGTTAAATAACTTATTGATATAAGGTAGAAGAAATATCAATACCATGTAATATATGTTGAGGTATAAGGATCCCGCCACATGCTTTATTTTTATTTATAATTTTTACACATGAGAGGATTTCTTCCTCAGAAATCAGATCATTAAAAAGTGCATTTTCAACATCATCAATGTTATTCATATTTTCTTCATCGCCGTTCTCTTCAATATTTTCATATATTGTTGTTGTAAACAAATTTTTAAATGATCAAGCCAACAGTTAATACTAATATTTGGTTCATTCCTAACTGTTTCTGACAACTTTTTTAATTCTTGCCAAAATATTTTTGAATTTTTATATTTTTATTTAATGTATTCATAGAATTATTGTTATATTGTACCTTTTTACTTTTACATATGTTCTTATATGCATATTTTTTATTTATATAATTACTTAAGTTCTCTTCATTTCTAAAAGAGCGAAAAGATCTAAGAGCCTTTTTTGCCTCAGTCTTTGCCTTTCGACATTCTTTGTCAAACCATGCTTTTCCTTTTTGCTTACAGATATGTTTACGTACTTTACTATGTTTGAAAGTTTGGCTACAATCAATTAGTATAGACTCAAACTTATCTAAAATGACATTTACATCAGTTTCATTCATATACATGTTTTGTAAAGTTAATAGGCTCTTTTCAGTTTCATTTTTTAGAAATGCATTATAATCTTCTTTTGTTTTTTCATTCATTACATAATACTCATGGTTATAAGAAGTGTCTTCCATACTGTTTTCTTCTTGTACATGTAATGTTAAGGTTAGTGATAAAGGCATATGAGTACTTTCATTTTTTTAGAAATGCATTATAATCTTCTTTTGTTTTTTCATTCATTTCAAAGGTTAGCGCTAGATTAAATAAACCTTCTGCAAGTAAAAAATAGTCAATAACACTTGCTCCATTTTGATTGACAAATGTAAAATCTGCACTGTGTTGTTGAGCAGAATCATTCAATTTTCTCCCATTTACTATATAGCATGAGAAAATTTGGCAGGATCTTAGGAGTTCTCGTCCAAATTTGTTTACTGTAAGATCTTTTGTTTGGCGTGGACTATCAATAACGTTATCAAATACCTCTCTGTATTCCTCAAATTCTGGTATATGATCAAATGCTGTAAAATCAGATAAGTCTCCTGTTCTTGCATTGAAATCACCACATAGCAAAAAATCATAACCTGCCCATTGGTTGCTGCTTAGTAACTCCTCGAGCCTCTGAATGCAGGAGATAGAAGTATCGTTATAAAAAGGTGAATTTTCTGGAGGTGCATATAACGCAACATATAAAATGTTTTTCTCATGTTCAAATAATGATTTATCTATGGCAAGGACAATACCAAATTCAAAACTTTCGGCAACTCTATTTACACAATGTACAATACTACTTTTAACAAAAACTACAACTCCCCCATTGACCTTCCACCAAGTAATGATTTTTTGGCATTTTGACTAAATATCTTAAAGTCAGGTAGGAGTGAATCACAAAAAGCACAGTTAGTTGTGTCCCATGTTTCCTGTATACTTATTATGTCATAACAATTTAAGAAACAATTTATGTTAAATAAGTTCAGTTTATTTTTAAAACCTTCAATATTCCATGACAGCAACTTCACTGAACATTTAGGGCTTTGGCCACATCCCTATTGAAGATTCAAGGTTATATTCGTGTCAGTTTCATTTGTAACAGTCGCATCCATATCTTCACTAACTGGTTCATTTATACCATTTTGACGAACAGCTCTTCGATATACTCTAGCCTCTTGGTTTCTTGGGCTTTTATTTGTTGATTTTTGGTATGTTACAAGTTTTCCTCCTTTGAAATATCCATGTAAACCCAACCTGTTGACCTCTTTCAATTTTTGTCGCTGAAGGTAGGATAGGTCATTGGCAATGCGAATACCTGCATTCCTCAAAGCATTCCGATATTTAAATAATTTAAACTTATCATCTGCTTTTTTGAACACCATCACAATCATTCTGGGGGCATTTCCTCTTTTACCGACACGTTTAGCCTGGCTAATTGAACCCTCATTTAAACCATCATCAGAAACTGTCACTGAAAAGACTTTTTCATTGATAATTTTTTCTAGACTTTTTGACTCATTTTCAAACTCAGCAACTCCAAACACTCTCAGAGACGTCTTTAACCTTTCAGATTCGCTAATGAAAAGCTGCTGTTCAATATTATCAACAAGTTCCCTTGTTGATTCGTTATGGTATGAGAGGCTGCCGATATCACTGTTGATTGCCTCACAATTGAATTCTATTTCATCTATACGCTGATTCATGTCTGATAATTTGTTTTCTAATTGAGATTGCTTTCTATTTATTTTCACAATATCAGTTTTAATGGTAGATATTTCATTCTTTAGGCCTCTCATTTCTTCCTGGACACCTAATACTACAGTTTTTACAGTACATATTTCGTTTTTGACTTCATGATTGTTGTACAGTGTTTCACTCATCTCACACTGTGATGACATTGTCCCAAAATAACCGGGATTTGACATGTGATGATCATCAAGCTCACAATATTCCACTATTGGCGTGGAATACTCATTCATAAGATGGGCGTGACCTCTTGCTATTTCATGAATTATTATCACGGACCACAGCATAAAGATACATGTAGCAAAGCTGCTATAGTGAATATCTGGACCGTCAGAGCAGGGATTATACTGGTCCGTTTTCACATGTTTGGAGTGTTCCTTGATAACTGCCTTAGGTTAAACATTCCTATCCGGCACCTGTATTGTTCTGTAGCAATACCCATTGTTGATCTGCTCTCTGTTCAAACAGTTCAAACAATGTCAAATCAGTGCTTAACAGTATTGCACATGCAATATCCTGATTGCTAATTCACTCACTGTGACAACAGTACCCTATGTACGGAACAGCTGATCCAACAGGTAAAAAAAATTGAAAAATTAATATCAGTCTATATTACAAGATATATATATCAACTTGCCTCAATAAATAGTCCAACAGTTTCTCCATCAAATTGTCTATCCGTCATATATTTTTCACTTTTATATTCCATCAATATCACTTCTTATTTAGGAATATCTACAGAGCTCAAAATTCATGCCTGCTACCTTGTCACAAAACATTTTTTAAATTCATAAATGACGTAAATTTCTTTTTCCATCAAATGTATTAA
>CM037777.1:91791760-91841760 GCA_021229015.1 Solen grandis
ACCAAAGAAATATGATTGTATCTGCATTTTGCAATTGATATAAGTCAATATTATGTTTTGAATTTAACTTCCGTCAGGACACTCTGACAAATAAACAGTTTAGTTGCCAATATTTTTTATATCTATCATAGCTGTCCTGTTTGAATGATTTTGAAATTTAAGCAAATACTTTTTTTTAAAGTTTTTAAATGAATATGATTGTATCTGCATTTTGCAATTGATATAAGTCAATATTATGTTTTGAATTCAAACGCACCTGAAGTATCTTAAAGCAACGATTATTATTGAATACATGGAAAAGAGAATTGAATAAGCTATAGATCGCTGTTTTATATATATATCGACGCCCAGCTAATTACAGGTGGAGGAAGACCCTGAATGCACGGAGACATCCGGGTAGAACCACCGACCTACCGCAAGCCAGCTGAAAGGTTTCCTCACATGAAAATCCGAATGACTCAGCCGGGATTCGATCCCACGCGATGGATGTGGATTTGATCCCCATCGGGGTCGGATACGGTCTCCTTGAACATGACCTTTAATTTTTTTCTGATGGTCATTTGTCTTCAACCGCCGTTCTAAGAGATGCGTCCACAAGTACTGGTTAACTTTTAAGTACTTTCAGGATCCCAGGAAAGATTTGTTAGGTTAACTGACCGTCTGTGACTTTCTGTCATTATGGTGCATCATTAGATATGGTCCTTTTGGTCTGTTATTCGTGAATGAACGGATGGTGGCCATATAAGCCAATATTACCTGATGCTTCTATGTAAGCATCAAAATTCTACTTCCTTGAACACCTCATGATGATTATTCTGTACAAAGTGTCTAAATATGAATAATTTCGAAACTGCGGCGTCATTATGTGACCTCCCCCTTATTACTGTATTAACGACACGCAATATCCCAGATAGCAAGGGTATATGGGACCCATATGGGCTGTATCTGGGTATGCCTATATGGGCTAAACTATGTGGGACCCATGTGGGTCCCATATGTAGATTTTTTCACCCATAAGGGACCCATATGGGCTGTATCTGGGTATGCCTATATGGGTTCGACTATGTGGGACCCATGTGGGTCCAATATATAGAGTTTTTTTTCCCATACTGGACCCACATGGGCTGTATCTGGGTATGCCTATATGGGTTCGACTATGTGGGACCCATATAGGTCCCATATATATATAGTTTTTCCCCATAAGGGATATATATGGGCTGTATCTGGGTATGCCTATATGGGTTCGACAGTGTGGGACCCATATGGGTCCCATATATAGAGATTTACTGGACCCACATGGGCTGTATCTGGATATGCCTATATGGGTTCGACTATGTGGGACCCATATGGGTCCCAGATATACTAATTTACACATGCGCACTCTACATTTCCGGTTAACCGCAATATTCAAACCAACGGTCAACAACACAACGCGATGTTAACCTACTTAGCTTTTTTTCAGAGTGACGACCAGACGAACATTATTAGCCTATTCAAAACGTGAAATACGTATGTATAACATTGATTAAGATGCCTTTCTAATAATTAAGTCTTGCTTTTTTTGAAAATAATTCTGATTATGAATAAGGAATTGGTTTGTAACGTATTTTCGCGAGTTGAGTTCGACTTGTTTATCGTATATTGTATGTACCGGTAGTTCAAATTCAAGGTGTCTAAGTCTAGAATTTACTTTTATCTGCTATAAATTTTAGTTTGAGGACCAAAGGATCAATAATTTCGATCAAAAGTTAGATAAATTTTATTGTTACTTTTTGCATTATTTACTGTATTGTTGAATAATAATGATAACGTTACGTACTGTCATTGGCAATTTTCTGGTATACATTCCATATGGTATTCCTACAAGATAACAAATCCTGCAACAAATCTGTGTTTACTATTATCATGTATTTATTTATTTCTGTATCATAAAGCACTGTTAAATACATGAAGCTACATTAAGGTATTCACATCTCTGACATATAGAACTAGATGATTCATAATGTATACGCTTTGTGTAATTGTAGATAGAATACCAGAATACCTGTCAACCTGTTCAATTCAAATCTCTGGGACGTTGTGAGGAGTTTTCTGAATGGAAATGAGCTGGATGTAAACTACAACTTCCATGGACTGAAGGGGATGCTGCCATTTACCAAACTGCATATCATGGATGAATTTTACAGTAAGATTTGCTGCAATAATCTCCAGCCAAGTCTTAAATGTAATGAAGTCATAGTCAATGCCTTGGAATTATTCAATTTTTATATCATTTACAAGAAAGCTATGTTAAGACTAAATAGAACCCAGAGGCTTGAGCTGATAACACACATCACCTACATTATGATTTATTTATAAAATGCATTATTCAGTGGAACACATATGAAAAAAATGATACTTTATTCTCATCAGTTATATTTTTTAGTTTCAATGCCAAGTTTAACAGTCCCAACATTGTTTGGTTTGCTTCCTTAAGATATATTTTATACCTTTTGAACTTTCAGAACCACACCACTGGGGACGCTGAGTAAGAGGTCTATAAATGACTGGCAGGTGGTACTGAACAGGGAAGGGGGAAGAAAACAGTGCAGCAAAAGACAGACAAGTCTTCAATGTAGGAATTCCAACAGGAGACACTCTCAATAAGTGGAGGGACAGATTCATAGTGAATAGTTTAGAATATAGTTTTGAATAGTTGAATATCAGTCCATTATTTTTCAGACACGCCAAACTTTGAATTAAGTATACTATACTATTTTTTTCTTTTATTAAGCTTTAAAAGAATCTGTTCTGTAACTAACAGTTTTGTGGAGATTGGACTACTAGTATGCGCCTGAGAATTGTTGATAAGATTAATTCAGATTATTTTTTCACATTGTTAAACATGCTATGCCAACAATCTATATGTTTTATTATAAATTATATTTTCACATATCCATGTATCACTTGGCTGAACAAGATAGTCTGCTTAGTCTGTATAATTATATTTTCACCATCCAGTTTGATATGGTTGATTTAAGTATTTTAATAGTACTGCTGAAGTAATCCATCATTACAGTTAGCCTTTTTATTTTGAATTTTAATGTCATTTCATATTTCAAGTACTTTAAGGTTAAGAACTTAAGACGAAATAATAGTTGTTATGTGTGTGATTGTGATGCATTTATTAGTCTAGTCTTATTATGCTAGTTATTTTCTTTATACAATTGTATGAATTTTTGTATAATAAGTTGTTGAGTTTATGTGCAGTGTTAAAGATATGCAATCTTTAAGTGTTTGTTTTTGTTGCATAAGAAATTGTCTTATGGCTAGGAAATAAATTTTAAACTTTAAATAGCACATTGAAAATGAAAAATATCCATTTGTATTCAAATTGTATTTGAATGAATTATGACTTTTCGAATTGTATTTTCTCAGCATGTGATTAAATTGAAGTTTTAATTAAATTAAGAAGAAAAATAAAACTGTATGTTGTATTTGAGGGACCAATTTTCTGATTTTCAGTAATATTTTTTTGGAGCGACAGATTTTCAGAGGCTGTTGGTACCAGTTTTCCACATTTGACTGCACATTCAGACAGTGCAGTGGTATGGAGCCATATTACATGCAAATGGGGTGCAGGGTATTGGATCTTGGTGGACGCCCATATGGGACCCAGGCCAAAACAGGTTGCACTTTCGACATGGGTCCCATGTGGGTAGCCCATATGGGGCCTATGTAGAATCTAGGCAGGCTGCCCATATGGGCCCTTAGTTGCAGGCCAATACAGGTTGCACTTTCGACATGGGTCCCATGTGGGTAGCCCATATGGGGCCATGTGGGAAACCATATGGGACCCATATGGGTCCCTTATATATTGCTATCTGGGATCAGGCTATGAATTTGATAACTCTCAAAGGTTTATCATTGGAGATGTATAGTAAAAAAGTAAGATAACTACCGATTTCGTGCTTTTAATACGACCAATGACCGTCTTATAACGTAGCTGTGAGGCTAGGCTGGGTTCCCCGGATTTGAACAATACGTAGTACCTTATCGCAGTGTTACTTTTCTTAAATTTATCTGATTTCGGTCGATTTACCCTTATCTTTCCAAAACTGCGAATTTTATTGATTTTCAAACACAAACATTATAACTACTATAGAAAATATAACTTCCCATTGCACATATAGGCATTGGTTTCGTGTTACACACACGTCCTTACATTCTTTTCTTCTCAGATATGAAGACCAATCCTTGACCATAAATAATTTAATCAGGAAAACGTGTGATTATCACTTAAGTTCAGTGATTATAAAGTAACAAATATGTCATCATAAAACTATTAACATATCGTACGTATAAGTATTAAAAATTGAATTAATAATACGATAATGATTATACATATCCGGGCCTTAACAACACAAATTACATGTGTGTTTTTCTTAAGTTAATAACATGACATTCAATTTGCAGAAAACAAGAAAGAATTTGGATGATTCAGTTAGTTGGTCTTTGTGTGCAGCAGGACAGATAGAAACTCGTCAATCAGACTTTAATGACGTACTGTAGTATTTCGGGCATTCGAAAGTATTGTATATCTTAATTAAACATATGTAAGGCAGTCAAAGGGTGACATTCACTCGTATCATAACACTAGGTTGACCAGTCTTATATGGTTAAAGCAACTGTACCAAAGCTAATTTATCTCGAGAAAGATATTGATAAATTTAAAATCAGGATCAATGACCAATATTTAACTGGCAATCCATCGAAAGTAGGTTCAGCAAATTAGAACTAATTTACGAAATAGTAAAAAACATAGTAGTGCTAGCAAATTTTGCAACTCTTCACAAGACAATCTATACATTACTGTTATCAAGCTTACTATCTTGTTAAGTCATCAAACAAAACTTAGGAATATTCATTCTTAGTCTACCTATGGAATTCCCGTCCACCGAATGTAGTTAGCGTTGATTTGGACCCTTGATTCAAGTCGGCGCTAGCTCCATGCACTTGTGCTGCACCATGATTTTAATACATCCAACTTTTAATCTTTTAACATACTAACACTCTTCTTCTTAAACCAAACACACCATGTGTATATTGTAAAATAAGTAAGGATTTTACGGTGTTAGGCTTTGCACCATTCTATTCAATTGCTAGATTTTCCTGGGTGGACTAAGTAGTCTGGGAGGCCTGTCACTCTATCTTTTTACTAATCCCCACGCATGGCCATCATTATTGAAAAATGATTATTATTCATTCCTAGAGAAGAAGAAGAAGAAGAAGAATTTCAACGTATGCAATGTGTCGCAGCCAAGCTCAAAGAATGAACGCCCTTACCACTTGGACATCTCCAATATTATTATTTCGTAAATATACATTTTCATGTTATACACGTATGACCAGCATGTCTATATCACTCACAGGTTCGAATATGGATTTTATCTCACTGATAGAACACATTATTCTATCAGTAAGCATGAAATAAAAAACATCATATAGTCATGATGATGATACAATGTTCATACTATACACTGTATCTGAGGACAGTCAAGACCGAAAACCATTATTTAAACGTATATAAGCTCCTTACCCTGGTCACATATTGATCCGGTATATCCGGCCGCACATCCACTGGGACAGTGACCAGTGATCTTATTACACGATGTGCTATCCGGAAGACAGTGTCCACAAGACAAGCAATTATCACCATAAGTCCCGACAGGACACCCTGTCAAAAAAATGTCTAATTGCCAAATATTGTATGGTACCTTCTTTATATAATGCTTTTTTAACTTAAATATATAAAGAATATGAGTACAACTATTTTGAAAGATCATTTTATAGCTGATACCAATAAATACTAAAATATAGAATGTACTTCAGCAACACAGTCAGTCACAGTTGCCTTAGCCGTTAAAAATATGTGAAACCTTCAAAACCCGTACTAAGCGTTACACAATTCATTATTACAATACGGTTAGTCCTCTTCTACAGCTTTGTTTACTTTTATCCGCTAAAACGCATCACACTTTTCTTCGAAACTTCCTTCAGCCATGTATAGCGCATATGCAATTCATATGGGCGCCGGGCTCCAGAGGTAAATCTTATAAAGTATTTCAACAGAAACATGACTGGAAAGGTTGGAAACAATCAAATCACCTCTACTAAGGGAGTGTGAAAAAGTTTGAAGATGTATGACTTTGATGGGATAAATTGATATCTTTTTTAAAATCATTTGCGGAGAAAAGAATAGTTTTAGCCCTTCCTGCCAACAAAAGCGAGTGCCATGAAGCAGTTGCTGTTAAACGGATAGGAAACTTGTAACACAACATTTAACAAAGATGGTAATATTAACTTTATGTTGTGCCAAACGAAACCGCATTTTAATTAATTTGTCATAGCGTTTACATATTTTGAATTGAAAAAGTAAAATTCATCATAGAATGTGCAGCTATCATATACCTAGACAGGATCCGTCAGTTTTGTTACATGCTTTCCTTCCACAATTACATTGGGCACAGTCTGGCTCGTGGTGTCCGTCGGGACATGCTGTCGGATAAAACGGATGTTTATTACATATTTTAATGGTCAATTATTCACAATGGCAGTATCTGTAATAAAAATAGCGTTTTATTGCGAATAATTGTTGTTGCTGTTTTAAAAATATTTTACATTAAGGCATGCATAAGACTGCAGATTAAAACAGATGATAGAATATTAAATTGCAACATGTATACACTGTTTTGGAAACAATAATCGTAGCCAGGCGATCTTAAATTAAATATAATTTTACATCCGACAGATAAAGTCAATGTTTGGTTTAGCTAATAAATTGTACGGAAAGGAAAGCAACCTGTTGCCTGCTGTTCTTTGAACAACACTAAGATTGCTTATATTCAATATTTGGGCGAAAGATGCGAATATAAGAATAAAAGAACATGCATATTGCAGACCTCTTACTAGATTATATCAATGTTGAAAGTATTTTGACTGGGTTTGCGATATCACACTAACATGGTCCCTATGTGTCACCTCTGCTGTAAGCTGAGGTGACACAGAAATGAAAGAATTATTCGTTTCGTTGAATATGTATATGAATATATCTTTATCATGTCATTCAATTAAATTCGTATGAAATATTGCGTCTTATAAACTTAAAACACCATAAACACCTCAACACAGTCAAAAGTATTGGATAAACAACCCAGCTATCTCTGTTCCGGATAGGGTACCCAGTAGGTCACGGGTGCGTGTGCGAGAGAAACCCTGTCAAAACACTGAATACATGTTAACATCCGGGACAATCTTAGATTGACTCTGGTGATTCGGCAAACTGTCCTGGATATTTTAATTGGTGTAATAGAGAACCGAAGAAAATCCCGATTCTAAGCTGGGGGTATACCGAGGCATTGTTGGGAATATGAATGTGCAATTATTTTAAGGGGTGCCTGGGTAGCGTAGTGGTAACTTGTTTCGCTTTTCACCAATGCGTCCCGGGTTCGAATTCTGGTTCAGTGGTCACCCGTCGAACCATATTTTTTCGGGTTCTCCGGTTACCTCCCATAATAATGACCACATATGCCGCCACCAGATCCACCGGGAGTGATTAAAATACGTGACGACTTTCGTAACCGATGCAAAATAAATAATGTTTAATTATTACTAATAAAAACTTGCAAGTAAAACACGTTAAACAGGTTATTTTTCACCGAGTGCAATCCGGACCAGTACTGTGGTATTGAGAAGGGCACTTTCATGGTGACTTTTTAATCTGATCACAATATAACCTACCCACAAACATTGACATATGGGCTAATAATTTAAGAAGAAGATGCATAATGAGGAGGTTTGCAATTAGGACAGTTTCTATATGTTATGCTTTAATTAGCGATCAACAGGCGATAAAACACTAACCAATCATCGTTCAGTTGCCTTTAGTCCCCGAAGTAAGTCTTTAGACAATTTCATTCCGAAATGAGGCGTCATGAAAGCGACGTAAATTAACGAGAACTTTCCGAACACTTAATCTTCATGATGGTATGTTGTTGTTGTTGTATTGGTGTTTACCGTCGCTGCGATAGTATTTCAGTTATATAGCGACGTCCAGCTAATTACAGGTGGAGGAAGACCCCGAGTACACAGAGGTACCCGGGTAGAACCACCGACCTACCGCAAGCCAGCTGGAATGCTTCCTCACATGAAAAATCAAGAGTCCCTACCGGGATTCGAACCCACAGCGGTGAGAGGCTGAGAGATTTGTAGTCCACGACTGTAACCGCTCGGCCACGGCGGCCCCTCATGTTGGTATACAATTCCACACATTGATCAATTGAAAAAACAACAACATACATTTTAGACTTTTCCCCAATTACAGATTGGCCAATTTAAATCAGCGAATTATATTGGGCAATGTCGATCCTCTGGTGAAAAGGTCTATGGCTTAATCAACGGTGAACAACCGATTAGTCGCTGACAAGTTATATTCTTATTCCAGATGTGGACAGAGATGGTTTCACCGATCGCAGTCAGTTGCAAAGAGATAGTATTCAAATTAAAATATAACATATCACAGGAGCTATTTTCCATCATTATAAGGATATGTTTGCATGTACTTTTTTTTCCTAACAGCCTTTGGCAATGAAATAACTTTGTTTTAATATTTTGAGTATATTACATTAATTTTTTAACATCTATATAGGTGTAAAAGATAATACAAGCATGTTTCCTTAAGAAGAATTGTATAATTTTAAGTATCAACACTTACCCGTTTTCCATTGTATTCTTTTGTACTTTGTAATTTCAAATGTCTATATTATGTTGTATAAATGTTTCCTACTATAGTATATTAATAAGAAATATCATTTTATAATCACGGGCTAGAATATATTTAATTACACAGTAAATAAAGAATATTTCAAAGCCCTCGAGGGTATCAGTAACATTTTAACAGCTTTGATAGGTCGCGTCTCTGCTGTTACCTCTTGGCTATTGGGACAAGTAGGTTCATCAGTGATTAAAGAAAAACACAGCACAATTGGTTTAGATATGTTGTAACGTTTTTTTTATTTAATATCATACCTTCGAAAACCTGTAATTCGCAAATTACAAGGGTTATGTCATTCAGTGTGATCCTAACATATCGACCCAGCATCTGTCCGACTGGTATGGTGTAGTGACCTTTCACCGACGTGTATTGGTCATATGTTTTCTCGTCATGATATATCAAATTTGACGACGACAGTGAAGTATTGGAAAGGTACAAACTGAATCCACGTAAGTGCTCTGAAATTAACAATGAAATCAATTTGAAATCATTTAATGCATACCGCTGATTTTAAAAAAAAATCGAAAGCGGATATTTGCACACAAAACACACATACGAGCGTTTATAAATAAAAGCTATGGTCATATTTTAATACATTATAAATGATTTATCAATATAAATTTAAACATTTAACCTGTGATTTTACATGAACCCACTAGACGTATAAAATTAAGAGAAAACAATCTGAGTTTTGATCGGGTCACTTCTACCTCTCGCTTCGAACAGAACAGAATCTTTCAGTAAAGTTGCAATTCTATCAAGTTTTTGAAACACTTTTCAATTGTATACACAAAACTGAGAAAGCTATAACAGAACAGAACAGAACATCTTTTATTTTCAGACTTGTACAATGTACATCGTCAACATAAAAACATATACATAGCATTATACAATGTCAGTGATACACAATAAAAGTTTCCCATGACTATATTTGGATGGTAGTTGTTTTAACTATTTCGAAGAAAAAAAAAAAAGAAAAGAAGAAGTAATAAGTATTATCATTAACGTATAATACAATATTATCATTTATCATTTAATTTGAATAATTTCATATATATCTATTTCACAGGTACTAGAAACAAAGAAATGTTTTCATAAGAGAGGTCGTCTTGAGGATGAGTTTTGTTGATCATACAATGAAGTTACCTGGTTAATAATATGTTATTTATAATAATATAAAACCACCGTGCTTACGATTTACAATCACTTAATAATTTTAGTGTGATATGACCCTAGGCTGGGGGGGGGTCTCGTTCAACCATACGCTCTCTCCATTTACGAAGTATAGCGATTAAAAAAGGAGCGTCTGGTGTACCGAGATAGGTGGGGGGGGGGGGGGGGGGTAAAAGTCGTTAACTAAATAAATGAAATGAAAATGAAAACCATTAAAAAAGGCTTATTATTTTAGAATTAAAAAAAAAAAAAATGCAATTGATGTTTTCCTGAGGAAATATCTGAGTGAATTGATGTAATCTATCCTGATGACTAATGTAAAGGGATGTAACTCTGAATTAACAGAAATACACGTGACAAAAATACAAGGAGGTATTTTGTGAAATTTGGGAGGTTTAACACCACATAATTCATACCCATGGGATATATTTAGTTGCTGTGACAACAGATAAGTAATATAAACATCAACAATATTGTAACGAGTGCCCAACCCGCTACAAGTGCATAGTTATTATTCATGGACAGTAAACATCTCAGCAGATCTGATGAGTATTTGGCAAGTAACCTGCATACCATATGTTGTTTTGTGTAATACATATCAATGACAACTATGTTATGCTCGCTTCTGAGCCATTTTTTAAACAACACAAAAAAAGAAAAAAATGTATCAACATACGATGGTAAGTTTTCCCTTTCCTTTTTAGAACATAATTTAAGCTGAGTAAAAACAAACAAACAAATAAACAAAACAACTCATTAACATACACACACCGGCTATAATATATATATATATAAATTATAAAAAAAATTTTAATTACTGTTTGTTAGACATTGACTTCTCTTTGCCTGTTTAATATATTAGTTCTAGCAGCTAATGCATTTTTAATGTACACGGCTACTTTATATATAATATTTTCTTTATCACTCTGTAATACTTCCACATACTTCATCATAGATGGTCTGTTATAATAATATCTTGGTATATATTTTTGTCTAATAACTGAAAAACTTGGACATTTTAGAAGAAAATGAAATTCATCTTCAATATCTGAAACATTACAACACAGACATAACCTTTCATTTCTAGGGATATTGTTTCTTTGGTATCTTCCTGTCTGAATTTTTAAAGGGTGTGATGACAGTCTAAGACTACTTACAAATAAACGCAGATTATCAGGTAGAATATCAAGGTAATTTTTATACTTAAAAACATTTTTAAACACTCTATAACTATCTAAATCAGTGTTATTTCCCAATGATGCATACCACTCTTGGGCAAATGTATCAATAACTCTCAGTTTAAATTTTTTGTGAACACTTTTATATTTTCAGTACCAATATTATAGAATACGTTTGTATAGCCATATTCCTGCAACAATTTTTTAACATTATACACCCAGTTTTTGTATGCTCTTTCACAATCTATAAAACTTTGTTCATAAATCTTTTTTAATACCACGTTGTCTGATGTGACAATTCTACGCCAGTATTTTATGATATTAACATACCTTGTTATATATAGTGGGTGTCTTCCTAATTCTCCATAAACCGCATTTGTACAAGTATTTTGTTTGACTTTTAATAACCTTTTGCAAAATTTAAGGTGAATACGTTCAATAGCTTTCGACTTTGAGCATCCCCATATTGGAGATGCATAATTCAAAATAGATCCAACAAAGGCATCAAATAATTGTAACATTGTTTTTGGTTTCAGGTTGTATAATAATAAGTTGCATGCCTTTAATGCTTTATCGGCTAAATGAGTTTGAATATGACTGAAATTACCTGTATAATGAAACAATGTGCCTAAATAGTTAAAATTGTCTTCTACTTCTAAGACTCTCCCGTCGTATGACCAATGTTCCTCAGGTAAGATCCCTCCTCTTTTTCTGAATACCATAGCCTTTGTTTTATTGACATGTACTTCTAATCCCCATTTGTTACAATATTCCTTTAGTTTATTTATGTTTTCTTGTAAAGCTTTAGGTGATTTACCAAATATGACCATATCATCAGCGAATAACAAAAGTGTGATGATGATATCATCTATATCTATTCCTGTACTTGAGTTACCATCTTTCAAAAAGTCTTCCAGATCATTAACAAAAAGAGAAAACAGTAATGGTGACATCACCTCGCCTTGTCGCAATCCAATAGAATACTTAAAAAAATCTGAATAGTTATTACATAATTTAACTTTGGATTTGACCTTATTATAGATATCCTTTGATATGCATAGGATTTTATCTTTTATCCCTGCATTATACATTTTAAGCCACAACCCATTTCTGTATATTGTATCAAAACACTTTTTTAGATCTATAAAACATGTATAAAGACGTTTATTTTCATTTAGATATTTTTGAATTATTGATAATAATATAAAACTTGCAGCCAAACTGACTATCTGATATTATTTTATTAGTTTCACAAAAGGATTCCAGTCTTTTGTTGATTACTGTAGTAAATAGTTTGGATAAACAACTAACTAGAGTGATACCACGATAGTTGTTTACATCTGAAGTACTTCCCTTTTTATGTATTGGGATAATGACACCTTCTGTCCATTTGTCAGGGAAATAGCCAGAATTAAATACAGCATTAAAAAAGTCACACAAATGGGAAGATAATATATCCATGCCCTCTATAAAATATTCATTTAATAAATTATCGCTACCTGTTGATTTCCCCCTTTTTAATGATTTAATTGCAAGCTGGATTTCACTTTCAGTTATTGGTCTGTCTAATTCTTGTATTTGGTCTCCATTATAGAAATCATATTCCATACAGAATGATTCAGCTTCTTCATTTTCTGTTTTAGTACTATTATTACTTAGGTTTGCAAAAAAATGTTCAAATTCTCCCACACTTATATCTGATATTTTCATTTGTTTATTTCTTTTGAAGAATTTCCAAAAATCCTTTGGTTTGCTAAATCTTAGGTTCTCTATTTCTGAGTTTTTGTTCCTTTCATATTTCCTTTTTTTTCTTTTTTATCAGTATCTTATATTCTTGTTTATATTTACATAATATCTCCCTATTCCTTACATTCTTGTAACCATTAAAGATGTGTAGTGCTTCTAGATATCTTCTTTTAGCAATCTGACATTCATTATCAAACCAGTTTTTATGATCTTTCAAGCAAGAATTCCTGAAACTACGTCCTTTTTCTTCATGTATATTTTTCATAAATAAGGGATCAGTTATATCAGTCATAATGTTTGTAAAATCATTTTTCATATTATTGATATCATTTATATCGGAGTAATTTATATTTTGTACCACCCTGTTAAATTCTGGTAATTTCCCAATGAGATTACGTCTATATTGTTCCTTAAGTAAATTATTCCACTTAATTCTTACTCCAGGGTTTGTTTGGTCGGCATACTGTGGTAAAAACGGCTTTATAGTAAAATGTAAGGGAGTGTGATCACTCCATTCATTAACTGACCCAATAGCAAAATTACCAATTAATGGGATACTATGCTCATGTGTAATTACATAATCGATCACGGACGCCCCGTGCTGTGTGTATAACCAGGAGCTTTTTTTTTTTTTACGCTTCCGGTCAAGGTGGTCAAGACACGTTTTCGTTTGCTTGTCAATCTGATAATTATTTTTTCGGTTTTCGTCATTACTACATTCAAATATGGATACCACTGGGGAGCGTATAGATGGTACAGATCTCCAAACATCAGATTTAACTGGTAAGAAGACTAGCGAATGTGAAATTACACTGTCCAACAATTTTCAAGTGCTTGAGGGTATCGACCAAGGACAAAATGGCGAGGTGTTTACCGCCGATAACTCACAACCGTGGTCACTAGTGAACAACAAAAAACGGAAAATTAGGGTTAGTGAGGATTCTTTTCTATCTGCCGATGATTATAGAAACCTTTCTTTGGATGATAAACTTAGTGCTATGTTTACAAAGCTGCATTTTCAAAGTAACTCAATGTCCAAAATCGAGAGCAAAGTTGACCGCTGCCTACAGTTGCATAAAAAGGTAGATGATTTGAGTACCAAAATGAATGAATATGACGCCAGGATTACCCTATTAGAATATAAGACAATTGACTTGAGGCTAGGTCTAGGCGTAAGAACCTCATTTTTTCTGGTTTGGATGAAGAGAGATAGAAAATTGCAACCTAAAGATCTCTAGATTCTTATCCGAGAAACTTGACATTGACTACGACTTGGCTATTGATAGGGCTCATAGGCTAGGCAGATTCACTCGAGGGAGATGCAGGAGCATTATTGTTGCTTTCAGAGATTTCACTGACACTCAGATGATTTTATCTAAAGCATACAAGCTTAAGAATACCCCCTACAGCATCAATAAAGACTTTCCACAGGAGATTTCAAACGCCAGGAAAAGCTTGTGGGCTGAATATAAGACTCTCAAATCGCAAAACTCGGACAAAAAAGTCAGCCTTGTGTATCCTGCTAAAATAATCATGAATGGTCGTGTTATTCGTGACGCGTTCCCGATGTGGGACACCGTTATGCGAGAGAGCCGTCTTAACACAGGTGCACGGGGCGTGTCCGACTCAGCCAGCAATTCCCCTGCTGACACTCAATCACGTGACCATTGTCATGAGGTCAACACAGAACTTCAAGCCGATGCAGCATCCTCATCCCAGACCCGGAGCGAATCTCCACGCCCCGGATCAATGAACACCCATAGTGTGAGACAACGGCCTTCTAGGAGCAGGTCGCCCAGACGTCGCCAGAGTCGTTCCGCAGGAAGAAGATTCGCACCTTCAAGAAACGCGAGCCAATCCTCTAAGGATGAGTCTCCATTTCGACGCCCCTGGACGTCATCAACAACCCCCGGTAATCGAAATGACTCCTATTAGGAAGCCAGGGGGAGTGCATCAATTGACAATTCAAGCATTAGGTTTTGTGTATTAAATGTTTGTGGACTTAGACAAAAACTTAATTTTCCTGAATTTATAGAATTTATAAACAATTATGACTTACTGTGTTTTAGTGAAACTCACACTGACTGTTATGATAATGTAGATGTTTCTGGTTTTAAGTTCGTACCTAAACATAGATCTCAAAAATATAGCCGGAAATCTGGAGGAATAGGGATTTATATTAGAGATGAACTATATGATTATATCAATGTCTTAGATAATCAATCCCAATATGTTTTATGGGTCGAAATTAGTAACTCATTAATTAATCTGCCGGAAAATTCAATCCTAGGTGCTATTTATCTCCCCCTGATAACTCGAAATTCTATCATCTCGATGAAATGAATCTGCTTGACCAAGAGATTACCGATATGTGCGCACGATATAAGTATACTTGGTTATGTGGAGATTTGAATGCTCGTACTTCTAACATACCTGATTTTTTGCCATTTGACCCCTTTTTATCAGACCTGTTTGATATTGACCACGAGTCGCAAGCCAATTTAAATAAATACACTCATCTAGATAATCTGCTAATCCCATTAACAAGAAATTCTAAAGATTCTAGGACTAATGCGCACGGGCTTCGTTTGATAGACATGTGTCGCAGTAACAACCTGTTTATACTTAACGGTCGAGTAGGCAAGGATACACACATTGGCGAACACACATTCCGTGATACCTCCGTTATAGATTACGTCATCGCCTCTGTCGAATGTTTTGATATCGTTCAGTCATTCGAAATTATTGACACAGACACGCTTTTCTCAGACGGTCACAGTGCGCTATCGTGGTCTATTTTAGCCAAAGCTACTTATCTGCCAAAGATTAAAAATGATCATGGATATAAACAAACAAAATATCGTCAAAGATGGAATGAGCGATTAAAAGATAAATTTATTGAAAATCTAGATACCTATCTTATTGATGAAATATGTACACAATTGAATGAGGC
The DNA here is from genome assembly GCA_021229015.1 of Solen grandis. Lineage (NCBI taxonomy): Eukaryota > Metazoa > Mollusca > Bivalvia > Adapedonta > Solenidae > Solen > Solen grandis. The sequence goes on from CM037777.1 coordinate 91,807,623, forward strand.
CCCCAGAGATGGAAGTACGATTGAATCTATTACATTCAAAATACAATTATTGTTTCGAAATTCATCAGATAAAACTTTTACAGACTCTAAAAAGCATAAATATACTAGTAAGAATAAACCATGGTTTGGATCACAGTGCCACCAGGCTAGAAAAAAATACCATGATGCAAAAAAAGTGTACAAATTAAATAAAAATAATTTAAACAAACAAATTCTGCGTAACACAAGTAAAATTTACAAAAAAACATTGAATTTCTTCATTGCTGATTATAAACATAAGCGTGCAAACTATCTACGTGGGTTAAGTACAAAAAATCCTAAAAAATATTGGAATTTTCTAAATAACCTAACAAATTATGATAAGAAAACAAAAATGCCAACAATAGATGATTTTTTCGTAACTTTAAAAAATAAACTCAAACAATGAAAACATTGGGAACTACTCTTGAATTCTGATAACACTAACGAATTAAACTCTGTTATAACTGAAATGGAAATAAGCAAAAGTATATCTCAACTTAAAAACTCAAAAGCACCAAGTCCCGCTGATGAAATTTTAAATGAGTATATTAAAAATACTGAAGAATTACTTTTACCAGTCTACTCTAAACTTTTTAACATTGTTTTTGATACAGGCGTTATACCTAATTCTTGGCTAGAAGGATATATAATACCACTCTACAAAAATAAAGGTGATTCTACTGATCCAAATAATTATCGGCCCATTACTATTTTATCCACTTTAGGCAAACTTTTTACATCAGTCTTAAACAACCGAATTACTAAATTCTTAGATGATAACGACTTACTTAATGAAAATCAAGCTGGATTTAGGAAACATTATAGCTGCAGTGATCACATTTTTACATTATATTCATTAATTGAACTTTTAAAGAAACAAAAAAAGAAACTCTTTTGTGGATTTATCGATTTTTCCCAGGCATTTGATAAGGTATGGAGGATAGGATTGTGGCAAAAACTTTTGGCTTCATTTATAAATGGCAAAATGTTTAAAGTTATATATAGTATGTACAATAATATCAAATCAAGAATTTCATTACATGGAACTTATTCTGAAGTATTTAGTTCAGAAAATGGCGTTAGGCAGGGAGAAAATTTATCACCGATACTTTTTTCTATTTTCTTGAATGACCTTCAATCTTATTTACAAGCTGACAATTGTCAAGGTGTACTGTTAGAAGGCACAGATGACCCTTCATATTGGCTAAAACTTTTACTCTTTCTGTATGCCGACGACACAATCATTGTATCTGAGTCTGAAAAAGGCTTTCAAAACTGCCTAAATTCATTCTACAAGTATTGTTTAGACTGGCATCTCAATGTAAATATTAACAAAACTAAAGTTGTGGTATTTGGTGCGAGAAATATTCATAATTTCAATTTTAAACTTGGAAATCAAAATATTGAAACAACAGATAAATATCATTATTTAGGATTAACTTTCTCTAGTAATAGTTCCTTTTTTTCAGCCCGTAAACATATAGAACAGCAAGCTAATAAAGCTATGTATTTACTACTCAAAAAGCTTAACAATGCTGATTTACCTATTGACCTTGCATTAAAACTTTTGACAATACAGTATTACCTATCCTTATGTATGGCTCGGAAGTATTTGGCTTCGAGAATACATCTAACTTAGAAAAAATACATTCAAATTTTTTAGAAAAATTACAAAAGCTAGAAAAAGTACTCCAATGTACATGTTATATGGTGAACTAGGGCGTTATCCAATATCAATTAATATACAAGCTAGAATGATATCATTTTGGTGTAGAATTCTAAATGGTAAACAACAAAAACTATCACATCGAGTCTATCAATACATGCTTAATTCAAACCATAAGTCTAAATGGGTCACTAAAATAAAGAACATCTTGACATCTATTGGTCGTCACGACTTGTGGCTATCACAATCCCCCGCTTTAAATCTGCACTTGTATGTGAAGCAAATTCTCGTGGACCAGTTTAAACAATCATGGCATGAGCAGCTGAATCAGTCGAATAAAAGCCGAATGTATAAATCCATAAAAGAAACACACTGCCTTGAACCGTATTTTAAAATTTTGAAACCACACAACTGGATTACACTTTTCAGATATCGTACAGGTAATCACCATCTTCCAATAGAACGCGGCCGTTGGGATGGCACTCCCCTAGATAATAGAAAATGCAAAAAATGTAATAAAAATGAAATTGGGTCAGAGATGCACTATTTATTTACATGTCCGTTCTTTGAACAGTTAAGAAAACAATATCTTTCCGGCTTCCATCTGTCTGGCGATGCGCGAAACTATATAGCGATACTCACTTCAACAAATACTGTGTTACTAATCAATCTCTGTAAATTTCTACACTTAGTAATGAAAACATTACGTTCATTGTAATTTTTATCCCTTTTCTTTCGGATTATAGAAAAAAATGTACAAATTAATGTATCATTACTTGCATGATGAGCTTTGCAAAAACTTTTTAAGTTGTATAACCCTGTGTACTGTAATTAAAATTTGCATGTTGTGTACACAGTACCAATACTGATTTAAACTGTCTTATAGACATTTTAACTGTTAAACATCACACTTTTCTTTTCTTTATATGAAATATTTTTTGTTTAATTAAGAATGTAATCATTGCAAGATTTTAAAATACTCACCTGAGAAACAAACAAATAAACCTTGGTCGGATCTTCAAGTCACTGTGTTGAGCAGCACGTGGCTGCGTAGGTCGACTTTTGGTTCTATAAATAGGTTAAACTCGTGAAGTACCCCCCCCCCCCCCCCTTTAATTTAGCTGTTGTTTATTTTGCGGTACTTTGTATTATGACCGGATTGTATGCCTGTTATTATGATCATAACCCCATGTTGTTACTTTGTAATAGTGGGTGAATAAAGTTTATTGTCTGTCTATCCATGTACTATAGACTTCTTCAACAGAATGATCACCTTGTCTTACTGGGGATTAACACTGACACTTCTTGAGGGCGTGAGAGATGTGCTGTGTGCAAAAGTGTAACAAAACATCTTTATGTTAGTTTATGGTTCAATGTCTTTCGTGATTCACTCACTGATAGTGTTGTCGTCCCGACCGTACACTTCAATCCTCCCGATGCTGTGTACCGCCCCCAGGTCCACCTCCCACCAGGAACGTTTATTTATGTTATCATCTGTACCACTACAACACCTGCAGGTCATGTTGAAGCCAGTGTTGCCGTCTGTAGCGAAACTTGCGTTCCAGTGGTATTTTTCAAAATATAACGTTGATGATTGCCGTGCAGATTTGTGAAGGGCTATGTTATCTGAAGAAAAATAAATAAACAAGGTAACAAAGCTAGATACATGACGAACTTAGTATCAATGTTCTGCGTTCTTTTTAATGCAAAAATACACTGTTTTTATTGTAACAAACTCGACCCGGCCCAGGATCGAACATGGTCCTCCGGCGTGCTAGTCCAATTCTCTAACCACTGAGCCAAAGAGTCGACTGCCTGACGCAGTTGTCAGAGATTGTATTTATTCCTATGAAGACGCATCGTCACATTATGATAACCGCCTTTTAAATACAATTAAATCAATTGTAATTTTAGTAAATGATTTACGCAGACATGTATATTTGTTCTGGCTAAGAAACATACTCCTTGTCCCACTGATGAAGTAGATTAAGCCCACCACAACAAGCACGGGGAGCAGTCTTCCATACATCGTAATCTCTCGGACACTTCAGGCGGGTTGTGTCATGACAGCGTCAGATAAGCCTAGAGTTTTGAAACAAAATAAATAAATAAATAAATAAATAATACAAACATACATGGGTAATTCCATTGAAAAACACTATAATCTCTGACTGAGAGAGAGAGAGAGAGAGAGAGAGAGAGATTGTAGTTGAAATTCTTGAAATTTAGTACAATATTTATTTACAATTTTAAATATGTTTTAATTATTAGAATTCAATTGTATACATGTCGGACATTTAGTACCTGTTGATAATAAGATATTGGCGAGGTTCTTTTCACTTCGAAAATATGTTTTACTTTTAATTTGATATATGTGCATGTATCTAACATTGATTAAAATGGTAACAAGTGTTTTTAAAAGTTTTTAAAAAGTTTGTCAGCCTTTAAAGCTGCGCGTAATAATTCATCATCCAAGGCGTCGAGGTCCAGTAGTAGCGTAAATGATCATAATGTTGTGAGTCGATCCCTGTTGATTGCACTTGCTTCCTTATCAACCTGAATAGTAATAACTTTATACTTTCTTATTAATAAATACTGTTACCCTAAATAATAAAATTAGCATTATTTCAATTTTGATTGTTTGAGGTAAACATTTTTTCTTGTTCCAAAATAACAATTCTATGTTATTCCTACGGGTGATTTTCTCCATTGTGCCGAAATAATGAGAATGATCTCTCAAAGATATGCTAAGAAAATGCTCTGTTTCACGTATAAATACGGCGACTCTATCGTCGTCGTCGAAGAAATAGAATTAATTAAAATATTGCATGTTTCGAACAGAACATAGGTTTTAGAAAATATCTTTTATATAGCCTGTAACTGTTTTGTAAATGCAACACAATATTATCATAAAAGGTATCAAAATAATTATCATTTAACTCTCTCCGCCATGCGTATATGATTTTATGGATTTAATAGACATATTTTAAAAATGGCGTGTGCACAAAAATGATTTTTTGTCTCTGTATAATCTAAGTTGTTCAATAAATAAACAAACATAGTAGATCAGAAGGCTTCCAGAAGAGCTGAGTAATCTGAACATACTCTATTTGCAAAAGCGTTACAATGATGTGTATGTTTATTGGGTTTTACGTCCAAATGACAGTATATTAGTCCTTTGGAGACCATGTCTACTTGAGGAAGTTATAGTGCTACCTCACTACATTATCACGCCGTGGACATCTGGCACGATGCCACACCCAGTCACATTATCCTGACATTGGGCAAAAAAGTCTTCGAACAACCCTTATATGCTGAGCACTGAGGGTGTATATCAATACAAATCTTTACGACTTTGGAATGTTGCGGCCGGGATCGAACCCACGACCTCCCAATCACGCTCTTACCATACGGCCACCGGAACCGGTCAATGCCATGCCCGGGGCAAGAGGGTGAAATATATATCTAAAGGTTTTTTTTTCTTCTCAATTCCACATCACACACATTCTTGTTATTATTGACATTTCAGCCCTAGAAACATGCACAACAATTGCGTATTTGCTAATACTTATTGCCACAATTTGCTATGTATTTTATTTTTCAAGAAAAAAATTCTAAGTCCATTAATGTTTGGGATGCCAGTGGTTTTTTTTTTTGGGGGGGGGGGTTTTATTGTGAATTAAGGATATGAAAATGATCTGAAGCCGCTCAAAAAAGTATTCATTATATGACTCGTATTTAAATTCAGTCTTCATTCATGGAGGTTTCGTGAATTAAAACTTTCATATTCAAATAACTGCTCTTTATGTCAAATTTGAACTATAAAGTATATAATTTTTAAAGGCATTCAAAATGCGCCCCCCCCCCCCCCCCCCCTTCAAGATAAGATAAGAAGGAGATAAGAATAAACCCATCAGTGTGTATGTCACGCTTAGATCACATTGGCTCATTGCCAATAAATGGGTAGCACAGTCTTGGTCACAGTCGAATGCATCCATGAAGGGATAAATTAACATACATTTTAATCATTTTGCTTCTTTTTATTTATTTTTTTAATTTTTTGTGTGTTGCATTTCTGGTATTTACTATAATATAAACAATTAGATAAAAATGTTTAATAATTAATAGATTTTAACAGTAGCACAGATTGACAGAAAACATTTATAGCTCTAATGCGTAATAAACTAACACTTCAAAAAATGAAGACAATTCAAATTCATTATCTTTATAAAAAAAATATGGGCAGTTAATTTCTAGTGGAGAAAAAAACATTTTTTAAACAAATTTTACGAGTTTATTGAATTTTTTCACAATGTGCATTACCATAACTTTTTTTACTCTATGTTTTCACTCATTTATCTTTTTTATCATATGTTCAATTATCCAATTTTTTTACTAAATTTTTTATGAACTTTTTTAAAACGACAGCAATGAAATGATGCCAGTATAGTAGAAAGTATATATATCAAGTATTGATAATACACTGACAAAATAGATTTTTATAATTATTACATATGACACATTTGTAATCAATTCATAAATCCAAAAAGTAAGAGAACACTTTCTTATATGGCGAAGTTGTTTTTTTTTACTTTTGTATACATATTGTTGGATTCATAAACATGTTGGACAATAAATTGATTTCAGAACCTATTACTTTTAATCCTTTCCTATTTCTCTGATCAGAATCGAATCTGAACAGAACATAATAAAATAGTACATGTTTTTTTCCTTCAAAATATTGTGATATATTGTTAAAAACAAAGTTCATACAATACACAAAGACCCCAAGAATAACAGGAAGAAAAGAAATAAAGAAATACTTATGTGCATGGTGTGTATAAGACAGAGATAGAGAGGGCCTGACATTTGAATTAATTCATCCTGTGAATTAAACAATTCAACTTTGTCATCATGTATACTTATAAAACATGATTAAAGCAAACTCAAAATAATTATTGTATTGTATTTATAACGATAATTTATTTGAAATGACAAATATCAATGAAGGTGTATAAATATCACATCAATAAATATTAGAGTTTCAGGTTTCAAGTTTATTTATTTTCAACATCTCATGTCAAATTTGACAAAATGAGAATACAAAAAACAGTAATCATTAATTTATAAAGTGTGGAACGAGGTTGACATGCATGCAATACAATAAACTATAGTAAATGAGCATATTCAGTAAACACACAGCTGAATCACAAAAAAAGGAGGGGGGAGGCTTTCTGCTATTGATTGAACTTAATAATAATTTGTTTCATAATTGACATAATTTACGATATTTGCTTAATTTTTCAGGCTTATATTCCAATAACTGTTTAAAGAGTAATACATCGGGACATCTATAATAAAATTTACTTATGAAACGTTTCTATCATTTAAAAAAAATATTGACATTCTAACAAATAATGAAACTCATCACAAAATTGTTACTTTTGCATAATTTACATATACGATCATTTAAGTCAATATTTTGCCAACTACCTATTTCTACTGGGAGTCTTGAATTTCTTGTTCTGAACTTTAACATATATTTTGACAAATTAGTTGGTGTTTTAACAAGATAATCTTCAAATCCAAATTTCTCTTTGAACAATCTATAGTTTAAACATTTTCTTGATGAATTTATTGTTGAGTACCACTCATTCAAAAACAGATCTGATAATTTGTGAGATACACTTTTTGGAAGCCATCGAAAATTTAGAAAATTTTGAAACTCCCATACATTAATCAGCCCACATTTAATTAGTATATTTTTAATATACTTAATCCATTTGAAGTCTGTGTTTCAAATATCATTCGACAACTTAGACCTGCTATACATAATATTATATATAGAAACCGAGAGCTTTAGACTAGATGGAATGATAAGTTTAGACCAAAAATTTAGCATTCTTGAATCAATATCTATTTGTAGTGGTTTAACACCTTTTTCACCATATACAATACAATTTGGAGTGCTATTCTTAACTTGTAATATATACTTTAAAAACTTCAATTGTACTTTTTCTAAAATATTATTGTTTCCATATCCCCAAAACTCGCATCCGTATAACAAAATTGATTTAATGGTTTTATCAAATAGCTCTATTTGCGACCGACTTAAACATAGATATTTAGCTTTTTTTCAATAGACAAAACATAGCTTTAGTTGCATGCTTAGCAATATATTCTTTAGCTTTAGAAAAATTTCCAGTTTTACTCTAATAGACGCCAAGATATTTGTATTCATTTACAATTTCCAATTCATCATTACATAAATAAAAGATTTGGTTTCTTATTCTACTTTTTGAAAATATTAAAACTTTAGTTTTTGATGTATTAACTGTACATTTCCATGTTTTACAATATTTTTCATACACATACAATGCATTTTGTAAGTCTTTTGCCGATTCAGATAAAATAACATTGTCGTCTGCATAAAGTAATACAAACAATTTTAAATCCAGTCCAATCACAATCTAAGTGTCTGTCACAGTTTGCTAATCCCTTATTTTAGCAATTTCTGGAGTGCTAATTCTGACTGATCTTTATGACCCTCCCACCTAACCCCTCAGGCCCTTTTATATACAATTTATACAGTCGAAACAAGCTTGGTGAACAATAACATAACTAAACATCACTTCAGCTATGGGACACAACATATAGAACTAAACTAAAGTATATACAAGTCCCATGCCAGCAAGATGAGTAGTCGTCTTCCGAGCTTATCACTATGCTGAGCGATCCAAAACCAATGATTCCCTAATTAACGAAAACCCTATGATAAGCCGAATGCTGGACTTCGTCCCGAGACTTTCAAATCCATGAACTTGGCTGTTTCGCAGCCCCTATCATGAAACCTCACTGTGACTATGGCTCCCGAGCTTAAGCTATGTCACAACCCTCCGAGCTTCACTCCTACCAATGTCTGAGCCAGCCCCAGACTTCAATGGACAGAGCGCTCAGTGCCCTAGCTGTAGCCTAGCTTGTAGGTAAGTCTACACGCACAAATTCATGCACACAGAAGCAAGCTTCCCCAGCCACAGAAAACGCAGTGCTCTCAAATGTCTGCTAACTGTGCAGTATATCTACCAGACAGCCTGTAATACTCTGTCTCTGATTATATGCACATGGCGTATATGAACCAGGTAAGAACTAGCTTCTATACACAGGGAAGCCTGTCACCGAAACAGAACTTGTTTTGAAGCCCTTATTACATGGGTGCAAACAGTGATCATGTATACCTCGTGCACGCAGACCGAGGTTCTTTTAGCTGCTAAGTTTTAGATATTCAGCATGGACCTAAGATTGGATTGATTTTCAGGCAACGACTAACCATCTTACACATTCATTTTAAATATACACTATGATTCTAAAACTATTTAATATATAACTATAATGATTGCTAATGAAGAGAAAAAATACAAAAATGAAAAGTTATGAAAATAAAAGGAAGTAATTCAGACCTAAATCACTAACTATATACAGTCTATATACAGATGATTTTTGTGACACATACGTAAACAATGTGTAAGATTGTATCTGTTCTGAGAAACGGATTGATGCTTACATCCAGGCGAGAAAAATGTGCATCTGGATCGGGATTTGAACCTACAATCTCTTGCTTACAGGTCGAGTACCCTACAGACTGAGCTACTGGACCGCTTAAAAAAACACTTTCACCGGTAAATGTTAATTATAAGCCGCTGCGTTCCCGAATTCAGAGTTCAGAAAACAAATTTCTTTAGTCACGGCGATCACTAGAGAACTAAACTGCAAGGATCCAAAGTTGGGCGCCAGATGTAACCTTGTGACCGAGACTTAATCCCGGGAGCCTTCGCATACGGGACGTATCTATTGAATGGGTTATCGGACTGCTTCACAAATCTCTCACCAATAAGGTTTACTTATGTTTGGGCCGTTACAAGAAGATGTTATACCAGAAACATTAAGGAAACTATGTTTTCTCGGTTTTAACATACGCATTTACACAGCATGTAATGTATGAGAATGACAGGGGAAAATAATGTTATATGAATAATATACAACATGATCGGCCCGCGAATAAGACTGGTATGGGTGAACCTTTATTTATGGAACAGAATTAGGGCAAAAATTGCATCTCACCGTCTTACAAGTCCATGTTTACATGTGACATTCTGCCTTTGCCATACTGACAAGTGATATGCTGTATTATGTTAAGTGCGTTTATCAATGCTGTCTACTGACTAATGCTCTTGTGTATCTTGCATTAGTTAATGATTTGGCTTTCATGTGTCAAAATTTGATGCTGTTATATTTTAATGTTTTGTTGAGCAACTATCAATGTGACATTTGTTTTACGTTAAACTGTCTAAACTGCCTCAATCAAAGAGAAGTTAATTCGTAGAATCAAGATCCTGCGTTTCGTTTTTACTCAGGGGAGGAAACTGAATACTCGGAACTCTGGGAAAGTAATATGATCATAAGGGGGGGGGGGGGGCATAGCCCCTTGGGAAATATTTTTTCTAGGAGGACGGAGATGCATTCTGAGGGGCATCTGAGGGAAATTTGGTATATTTTTTTTCAGTTTTGACAAGATTCCTGTCCCACGACCCTCTTGTTATTGTAATGGGGGCGAATGACAACGCTTGGAGGTAATTATTGCAGTAGGCGGGCAGTTAAACTATTATTGCTCTTAGGAAGGACCAGTACTAGACTCATATCCTCTGTAAAAATCTCGCATACAAAACCATGGTAGGTAGCCGCCGGGCTTGAACTCACAACCCGCTTATTCAATATATAGATCGTGAAATTATTTTTCTACATGATTTATAGTGACATTAATACGAACTTTATGGCACTGGCTGCAAAGCTAGGTTGCGAGTTCTAATCAAGCTTGGGGACGTTTTTGTGATATGTATTAAAAACTTGTCAATAATTTATTAAAAAAATTGAAAATAAAATGTATGTTCAGCAATACTAAAGGCGTTTGCCTGATTCAGATTAAAGCAGACACAATTCCGTTGTTGTTGTAGTTGTATTGGGGTTTACCGTCGCTGCGATAGTATTTCAATCATATTGCGATGTCCAGCTAATTACAGGTGGAGGAAGACCCCGAGTACACAGAGGTACCCGGGTAGAACCACCGACCTACCGCAAGCCAGCTGGAAGGCTTCCTCACATGAAAAATCCGAAGTCCCTACCGGGATTCGAACCCACAGCGGTGGGGGGCTGAGAGATTTGTAGTCCACGACTGTAACCGCTCGGCCACGGCCCGGTGACTCTGGGACTTAATTACGAAACTTCGAACAGTATGTAGATCGACGAGATGTGCTCGTATATAAAATTTTGCGTGACGTTCATTATTTTTAAATATTCATCATTGTAAACCTGAGCTCATATAATTCATATATGAAATGTTTGGCCTGCAATTAGAAAAGCAATGGAAAGTATTATGTAAAATGCAATTATGTCTTTAAGCAGTGGATCTACTTTCAATTTCAAACAATTTGTTTAAAAGAAATAACTTTTTCGAATTTGGAAACAGCCACAGTTTCGTACTTCATTTTGCCGATTCTTCCCGAACAGTAGTATAAAGTGACTTATTATAGGCACGCCACCTTTTCTGTGGAGGACGAAATTTCTGTATATACTACTCCGAACTACCGACAGCGAGTTCAGGTGAACAACTACAGTTCTACTCGAGTTATAGAGCGTCCGCCTCGGGTGCGGGAGGTCGTGGGTTCGATACCTGGTCGCAACATACCAAAGTCGCAAAAAAAAAGGTACTGTTAAAGCTCCCTTGCTTGGCGCTCACCATTTAAGGGTAGATGCAGGACTGGCTGGCCCGGTGTCAGGATAATGTGACTGGGTGTGGTATAATGCCACATGTCCACGGCATGATACTGCAATGTGGCAGCACTATATCTATTTCAAGTAAACATCGTCTCCAAATGACTTAAAAATACTGTCGGTGGGACGTTAAACCCAACAAACACACACTACTCGAGTAAACTCGTATTGATGACGTAATAAATAGACTCTAGTTAGCAATCAATTGAACGTATGAGGCTTACCCCTTGTGACTTTATATGTAAATAGACATATGATTAAAACAATAGATCTTTTATTTATGACTTTTAATAAGTGCCAGCTTACATGCCTATTTAAGTAGCTGCCAGCTTACATGTTATTTAAAGACAGGATATCATAGATATTTATAAATTTCTATAAATTTGCCTAGATGCTTTCCGTCCGCCATATTGCTTTCTAGTCTACCCACCTACCTCTCTGGGTTGAACTCGCGTAACCCTACAGAGTTCGTATGGTAAAACCCCGCACGTTTTATTTGCAACTCTGGTAACTCTAGTTAACTCTAGTAGCTAAACTGAACTCGCTCCAAGTCAAACCGGCAGAGCGCCCTCCAACGTCATGATGCTAGGTGCACATTTTGACATTTGTCATTCTGCTTGCGTACATGTGTTATTTTGCTTAGCTACACGTGTCATTCATCGATTCGTTAAACCGACGAAATAAATTCCATTTTAATACGAAACTGGACTGTCCAGCTATACACAGTGCTATACGGTGATGAAATGGAAATAAAAGCAGATGTATTTTCAATAGTTAATTATGATGTGAATGAGTAATGAATGTTTAATGTAAAAAAAAAAAACAAATAACGCAGACGACGATTACACCGTATTGTACTAGTCAAAATGATGCTAGTCACTTAGACAAATGAAGCAATAAACATGTCAAAAGGCAAAATGTATTTTTTGCCCGAATTCTGTTCCATATTTATTACAGTGGCGCTATCGTATCAGTTGTCAAAAATACGATTGATATACGATTGAAATACGAGCGATATACGATATGCGATATACGATCTGCGATATGCGATCGCAAGTTTGTTTTCCCTTTACGATTCGATACGATACGATGCGATGCGTTTATAATCTGATACCATACGATATACGATCCACGATCTGCGATTTACGTTATGCGATATACGATACACGGTAAGCACGGTTTACATGACATTTTTATACATGTACCTGCAAGCTTGAATTGACTACAAGTCCAGAAATGCAAAAACTTCATGTTGTTAACAATATTTATCGTTAAGGCCCGGTCACACCGCCCGAACTTTGTTGGAGCGTTCCTTGAACGGTAGGGAGAGGGGACCGAATTTCGATAACGCTTGTCACCGCGCACAAAATGGGAAAAAAATCGAAAACACGGGCGTTGCCTTAGCGGTGCACCGCTGAAGCCGGCGTTGCTATAGCGTTGGCTTAACGGTTAGCGAGCGGTAGCGAGCGTTGGTTTAGCGGTGACGCGAGCGTTGATAGAGCGGCGTTCTGCGCATGCGGGCGTTGGCTAGGCGGGGGTTTAAAGTTTGTTTAGCGGCATACCGCTTTTGACTACGGAGCTGAACGGATCGCTTTGATAGAAGTTCTATCCTCATTCCTCAGCTCCACCATCAGCTTGTCATACAGTCCATGTTCAGGCCTTCTCAGTATCCACTGTCTGACCCACACAACTCTGTCTCTCCTTCTTCTCTCTCTTCTCCTTCTGTCAACAGCTTGTTGCAATCTGAGGAGGTTCTGATTCTGCTGCTGGACTAGTGCAACAATCATAGCAAGTCTCTCAGCATCCATGGTAGTACAGTTTACTGTAACTTTAAGCAAATTCGATGTACATGAGGTCTGCACTCAACCGCAGCTCGATTCCAAATGGGCTCCTGGTCCATTTCTCCCAGTATTTATAGCCAAATTCTGGTCCCGCTCCGACACCTCCATACCAACGCCAAACCAAAGTTCATGACCGCAATGGATCGCTGCTTCAACGCCCGACACCGTTTCATGCAATCCCGTGTCCGCTCGTAAAACGCTTACAACCGCTCCACCAAAGTTTGTGCAACGTTTAATCACCGCCCGGGCAAAGCTGGCGAAGCAGCGGTGGTCCAGCGTTCAAGATTTCTGCGTTGGCCTAGCGGACCCAAGCGTCCACGAACTTGCGTCTAGCGGTGCCAAACTTTGACTGGGAGTTGTTGGAGCGGCGGTGAACTTTGCCGGAGCGGAAAATTGCCCGCTCCTCACCGCTCGCAATATTTTGTGCAGCTCAAAACTTTCGGAGCGGTAGGAGGGACCATAAGCGGTGGCCGAGCGTATACGGCGTTGCCTTAACGGGTGCCAACTTCTGGTGAACGGTAACGAGTGGTGATGAAATTTTTTCACCGCTCCAGGAACGCTCCAGCAAAGTTCTTGCGGTGTGACCGGGCCTTACATATAACTGGTAATCCGTGTGTTCCTCTGAAATAAACATAGCGAGCGACAGGAAATGGGGACATACTAAATTGCGGTCCCCCTGAAAAAGCGACGGACTCTGCGATCTCCATCGAAACCAGTGTTAACGGCACATGTAATGAGAGAAAGTTTTTTTTAATGAAGATTATTTATAAATATATTTTTATGATTACGTGTAATAATAACAATCACAATAAAAAAAATGATAACAGTACTTTACTGATATCCAGTACTCTGCTACTTGTGTTAATTAACACAATATCTTTTCTTAAAAAAATATGAATATAATTGGTCCATGCCCTTTTATATACGATCGCGACCGCTCAATGAGCACCTGTGAACCAACACATAGAAGTATAGCACGTGCTAGAGAACATCTGGTTAGCTGTCAAATAGCCGAAAAATATGTAATGATGCATGAGCAACTGCATGCAACCTGTACCTTATATACAGAGAGAAAGAGATACCCGTATTGCTGCTTCTTTAAACAATTATTTAATTAAAAAAAATGAAGACCGGAAGGCCATCTTGTTCGAAGAGAAGTAATTAGTGAAGAGGTCGCCGATTCTGTCGCAGCTTATACATGATGATAGCAGAAAATCTAATTTGCAAACAACTTCTAAATTGGCCCCATGCTTTCAACCATAAGCACATATTATTTGTTCCTATAAAAGAACTGTTGCTATATTTTACTTTGTTTTATCAATCATAAGAATACTCTAAGACTTACTCGTATGTGATTTCTATATTTTTTAAAAGTCCATTAGTCTTTAATTTGTAAAGAGCCCCACCCCCTCGAAAGAGAGAGAGAGAGAGAGAGAGAGCGAGAGATGTTTTATTATTAATATCATCATCAACAAGATTCGCTATGGAAATATACTGATATATAGAATGTCTTCCTCTTCGGAATATAATATTTCTATGATGACAATTTAATTTTAGAATAATAATGTAATAATGATATACATTAAAAGGAATAAACAATATGAATCAAATTAATTAATGAAAGAAACTTGTAGTGATGCTGTTGTTGTCTAGTAGATTCCTCCGTTATCTTGGAATTGTAATTAGATTAAAATTTAGTAGACGGTATTAATTTAGTCGGTACAGTTTATATTACGTAAGTGCTCAATAGTGTATGTATGTATATACACATACTTATTCTAAGTTACATGTATGTTATTGTATAATATTCATTATAATAGAGGAACAGTTTTTGACTAAGCTACCCAGTGACACTACGTACATAACACCCTAGTTCTTTCTGTGATAATTTTCTCACAATAGACCTGCGACCATCTTTCATGTTTTCTGTCACGTTAATTAGTACGGTTATAACATTCATGTTGTGTAAAGGTTGATTGTCCCATCCTCGCCTTGGGGTGGGATTGGGGGTGGGGGGTGAGTGACGGTTTATCGGTATCGGCATTACATAAAGGTGACATATCCGGTCAAAATTAACACATGCTGTGCCCGCTTAAAAGAAGGTATGACACGCGTCTGGTGAAATACAATTACGTTGCTTAAATATACACATTCATGCATATATGTACATACATGAGAAAAAAAATCAGATATATTTTAAGCTAACTATACATGTAATAATATGGAATTTATAGATTTTTTTCCCATTTAATTTTTTTGTGTTTTGGGGCAAAAATTTTGTATAGGCGGACATAATCCCCCCCAGAAGTTTGTCAAGGCGGACATAATCCCTCCCAATAGATTTTACGGGGCGGACAAAACACCCCTCGTGAATTTTCCAGGGCGGACAAAATCCCCCTCATTATTATATTTGCTTGGATAATGATTTTTTTTCACCTTTTCACGCTCGTTTAAGAACATAACAGAACAGAACAGAACAGAAATTTTATTGATATAACTTGGACATATACAGTTTATCGTTACAAATAACATAATAATACATATACAGTGCGCAAAAACATAGCAATGCGAGAGTGCAAAAGGTGGATTTCATATCCTTATTAATTATTCCAAAATTATCACAAATCTGTAAAAATTAAGAATTACCATTAAATGTATAATTATGTCTCATTTTAATAGCTGTTTACAGAATAAGGAAGAACATATCCCTAGCCTGTGAACACCGTTATTACAGTTGCGGTCATATTAATTAATGTATTATATAAGATACAATTATTTCTTTTTACAGAATGTTATTTCAAAAAATATTTAACTATTCTAGCATATCTTGTTATATATATATTGTCTGATATGATTAATTTGAACAGTTCCTTAACTGGTAAAATTCCAAGTTTAAAAGGTTAATTAATTAAGGACCAAAAATTACATTGCGGCCTTTTTTCTTCTTATCTTGGTTATTACCACTATTCGTATTTAGCATTATTTTCATGTTCACACCTTTATTTATTATTAACTGGTGTAATTAGTTAAGGGACTGTTCAAATTAATCAATTTAGACAGGGGTGGCCTTTATTAACATGTATTAAACGGGCGTGAAAAGGTCCCGGAAAAATATGGGTCCCACTAAATGAAAGTTCTCCAGCTGAAGTTAGTGGATAATTCAGTCTAAGTTGTAATATCATGATCACTTATATATATAATACAAATAAAAGAAAAATATAACTTGCATTATCAACTGGTATAATTAGTTAAGGGAATGTTCAAATAAACCAATTAAGACAGAGGTGGCCTTTATTAACATGTCTTAAACGGGCGTGAAAAGGTGAAAAAAAATCATTATCGAAGCAAATACAATAACGAGGGGGATTTTGTCCGCCCTGGAAAATTCACGAGGGGTGTTTTGTCCGCCTCGTAAAATCTATTGGGAGGGATCATGTCCGCCTTGACAAACTTCTGGGGGGGGGGGGATTATGTCCGCCTATACAAAAATTCATGGGGGGGGGGGGGATTATGTCCGGGGGGGATTTTATCCTACATTCACAAAGAGAGATCGGTAATTTGACTAAAACCGTATGCCTCTATTCTCAAAGGCAGTATGTTAATTTTCTATTGTAGGGGTCCTGTTTTTTTTTTTCTTACTTTATTTTTATTTTTTTTTTTTTTTTGCTGAAAAAAAAAACAACATTGGAAAAGACAGTGGTTGGATACAAGTGAGTCCGGGTGCGATACCCTCGCTCATTTCGCGAAAAGACACATTTGTTATTTTACGTGTCAGGGGAATAGCACCGACCGATACACGGGAGAGAAGTTCCTGCTTAGAACCAGTACTGAGTTCTCCGAGTTCCCATAGCAACCCCAATTTGCCGAGTGCAAGACAAGGGCAAATCTAGTACAAATTTTATACGTCTTGACGCTATCACAGGAGAAATGTACCCCGGTTGGGTTTCGAATCCAAGGCCTCCTGATATTATATTGCTTATTCAAACTGAAAGAGAGGGAGAGAAGAAAACGAAATATGTTCTGTGCGAATTATGACGTTTGCATATGTGGGGAGAGTGAGAGAGAGAGAGGGAGAGAAAGAAAGAAAGGGGGGGGGGGTAAATAAAGTAGGAAATAAAAAAAATACACATTAGAACTATAATGTAGGTATATGCGTAAGTTACGATCATCTCATTCAATGTTTTAAATAAGAGCACGCGAGCGAACACTGCAGAGGAAAAAGGTCCCGGAAAATAAGTTATTCAAAGGTAACAACATCTTGGAGGAAATCGGAGTTTGATTATGCATAATTAGGTCAGATTTAAATTGTTAATTTTCAGACTTGCTAATCATGAAAATTTTGATCAAACGCATCAAATAAACTTATAGGAATGTATGTAGCCCAGCGTTTACTTCAATATCGATTTAATGCTTTCGAATACATATTTTTCACACGTGCATTAAATTGCTTAACGACGCACGGCGTCTGCTGCAGAAAGTCACGTAGGCCACTACATATGTATATAGCGGTACATAAAAAGTAAAAAATGTTATTTGAACTAAACAAATAATAAGATTATACGACATAATATAATTTATGATAAAAAAATAATACATATACGCAAAATGTTGAATTTAGAGACACGAAGAATAATTATTTTCATTAAAAATTAAAATAAATAAAGGGTGTCCCGAAACATAGACTGCCTAAAATCTTAGAGTGATTCGATACGATATACGTTATGCGACTTACGATATACGATTTACGATATACCATTGCCTTACGATACGATAAGATCCTGTTCATTATGTGTAATACGATTGAATGCGATGGGATACGATTCGATACGTTACGATGCGATTGCGTATACTATACGATACGATAAGATGCGATACGAACGATATACGCTATTTTTGACAACTGATACGATAGCGCCATTGTAACGCCCACCTGTATCAAGCGGTCAAACTATATTTTACATTTAGCGGTCAGTTTTGATATTACCCAACTAGCATTTTTTATATGTTTAACCTACATTTACCGATTACCTCTGTTAAGCGGTCACTTTCTTTGATTTGTTCTCTTGAATGACTATTTAAGACTTGACTGTATACTATTTGTTCCCCCCCCCCCAACCCCCACCATTAGAGGGTTTGAGACGGGAAAGTTATACTATATTGTTTGTTACTCATAATTGTCTTACATACGAGAAGGCTACACTTAATCTATTTAACCTATTTAGACGGACTATTGCATTCAGTCTGATCTGGCTTTTCAGTGACCTTACATCAAAATGGTGAACGGTTAAATAAATACCCTAATTGCCACTATTCGTCTTTTTCCGAATCTTATCGATGTGAATATTACTAAAACTAATTCATAAAGGACAAAGAATGTAATATATTGTATTAATGTATTCGTGATACCCGGCTCTAAAAATATTACATTCGTGAAAAAAGACAGTAAAGTACCCTGATAACGATGTTCAGTTGTTAGATAACAATGTAAATCAGACAGTAGAAAGTGGTGACATTGATATAGTTATACATAAATGAACAGTTCCGTTCATAATAAAATAGTATCTGCATCATCTTAAACACTCCATCGGTTTGAAACGCCAACATTATCCCAACAAAATCTACATCTTAACGTATGGTTTTTAACGACTCGGAAGTTGTTTCTCTACGATCTCCAATGTTAAATGTTGATACTGTTGTAATGAGTACATATAAATTAATAATGATACACCTAAGCAATTGATACAGAGGTGTTTTTGCAAGTTACGCGTGGTCATAGAAAACACTGTTTATGACCACAAGTTAAATGAAATACGATCTTATAATACAATCATCAACATTTATTTTAGTTCGTTTTATTCTAGTGCATTTTCTATAATATCCAATTCTTCTGTCTTTGTGTCTTTGAAGTCTCATTGGGTGCATTCGGCGTGACGTGATTTTGTCGATTTGACGTCCTTTTTTAACCCGTCTCAGTCAATTTGACGTTACTTTGAAAATATTCATTGCACAGGACATGAAATATTGTGTAACCCGGGTGGCCCTGTGCATATGAGATCTTCCTCTATATGTCCCTTACTAGGCGTAGCGACGGTAAACCGCAACACAACCACAACACCATTACCGAGATGCCCATGTATAAACTAAAATCCGAAATCTCGGCCAGAACTTCGCTTACTTATACATAGCCTTGTTCAAATAGTGAGGTATGTCTAAACATAATATTATTTCACGACATCAAAAGTATCAAGTAAATTTAAAACAGGTAATATAAAAGGGGGCAAAATTCAACTAGATCAAGGAGAAGATGATGTATTAAACATTCCATATGTTATCAACACTCCCATTTAATCCAAAAGAAAATCAATTTAACAATATAAAAGGTATAATTTTATTTAAACATTCTTAAACTAATTCTCAAGATTAATAATTGAGAAGACATGTACTCACATCACAGATATCCAAACACAATAATCAAACAGGAAGTTTTCAACAAACGTCCATATTTATTTAACAAAAGCGTAATCTATCCAGATAAACGAGCGATATTTTTTATCTTGATGTATATGGACTCATCTTTAGGGGGTTCAATCGGACAGATTCGAGTACCTTTATCATCAGTAAGCTGTGCCCAAACATGGTCACATATCATTCCAAAATGCCGACGTTAGTGCCCGTCATACATTTTGTTAATATATATATATTCGTATTGTTGAAGTTAAATTTTTATTTTATTTTGTAAATACCTATTAATTCGGTCACTGCTATATTATGCATGGATTTTATAAGCAGCCCAGCGCTTTACCATTTAGCCACCGGTCCGCCCCCGTATGTATAAGATAAGAACCATTTTGAATGTTCAATCCGGAAATAATATACAATATAGTTCATACATTTAAAATCAGAGAAGTCGTTGGCTCGATCCCCGGTGATAACGTCTTCTATGTCAGGTAACATGGTTTGTTTTTTTATTATGATTATATTGCTGCGATACTCTCAGTCGCAATATCTTCACACGGGGTCAATCAGTCTTGAGGTTATCCTTGTGTTTATCCAGTGCCATTTTAAACGAGATTTCTCTGTCGCGGCCGGAAACTGAAACCAATAGATTTTTAGTTTTTATCAATGTTTTTGTGATTGTTACTAAAAATTACTCAATTGCTTAGGTATATAGGTAAATTGAACACAGAGCCTACATTTTCTTTTTTTACGTTTATGTGAAATCATTATAGATATTTCGTGTTTAAGCCATTTAATGTAGGATTATAATGGTCTTTTGCTTACTTTTCCCTAATGCTAACGTTGGTATGCCAGTGGGCGATAGTGCATTTTATTGGTAGGCGGGATCAACATGCAAGCGCCCAAGGATAACCCAGATAATATTGTGCATTTTCCGGGCAATAACACCTCTCTCCTCCAGCCCTCTGGTTAAATAAATGATAGGTTAACATTAGATGAGAGATTATAAGCCGTTAAAGCCGATTACAAGCTTGTGACCCGGAAGAACATTCCTGTGTTAACAAGAATCGCTTATATACGTTTTCGGCGTAGCTGTCTAACTACTAAAAATTATGACGTAAGACAGTGCCGAATGAATATTTGAACGACCTTCATTGGTATACAATGCCTATACTTAGGTAAAAAAATGTTTCTTAAGATGACAATACTTCTGTTAGATGCACATTGATTCCTATTTCGGCTAGAACGTTATACATTTCTGCAGTTATCCGCCAATAGTGGTGGAGGGGACAATTTTCATTATAAAACCATTCTTTATTCCCCAATACTTAAAACCCCACCAACGCCGATGATAGATATTTCTTGTTTTATCTTATCACTAACGCGCAGTTTTGAAGTGATATTTCAATTTGTGTTTCATATTCACTGAACTTATTTGCTAAATGGTTTAAATTGTAAAATAAAGTCAATATAATAGTAGTAATGAAATATGTCTCCCCGGGTTATAATGATTAATGTTACGCACAAGGCAGCGGATAGATGATCAATGGTAAACATAATCAAACAAGTCAAAAGTATGTTAAAAGTAGCACGCATTATTGTCGACGCGGTCCTACTAATGAGAGTGCAATAATATGGGTATGTTTTAGAAACGTGAACTAAAACTTCAACTTCAGACAAGCATAAAAGAAAGAAAACGTTCCTCACAAATCTCAGGTAATTGCTGTTAAAACAAATCAAGCAGGAAGTTCAGCAGGTTTACGCTTCAGCCGTGCTGCCTACTGATCTGTTTTATCATTCAAGTAAGTAGGGTATCAGATAATAGGGCGGTTGATCAAATTTTCTTTTTCTTTAATTTCCATGTGATAGTATTATTCATGTTCAACTGATTTTTGCAAGTATCTTCGAGGGATGAGACCGAAACTAGGCTAAGTGCTTATATTAAAAGGTAAAGTGTTTGTTTATTATAGTGTCACTCCTAATGAAAGGGCCAGCCAGTTTTGGTTTATGAGACATATCTTTGCTTTCATAAGTATCTCCCCGGTTTCCTCCTATATGCCAGGCACCAGGCAGGAAGACAACCAGTAACCATTATTTAACTATCTAGCGGCTCACCAACCGGTCATATCAGAACGTTCCCCTGCCGGGGATCGAACCTTCGACCCTCCGCTCCCGAAGCGGATGTCTTAATCACTAGACCACGAGTACGGTATATATTTATATGCACTTAGCCTAGTTCCGCTCTCAGCCCTTGAAACTGATGTAAATAGAATATACACCTCATAAAATATTTAAATTACTTGCTTTTAAACATGCCTACTATTGTCCTTCTCTCCAGACAGTCTAAATTTAAGGAGTTGGGGTACGGGAGAAAGAAAAAGGGAGTGTAAACTCCATATATAACAAATCCGAAATTTCAATTTTAATTCTATGTATTATATTCATACGTAAACATGCATAACTTGAATATCGCATTTATCAAACAGGGCCACGGGGAGTTCTTTCATAATCGGAGTTTAATATACAGTCGAACTCCGGTTACTCCACCACCTCTCATTCAAATACCCGGCGTCATTCGAAATACTTCGTTGGTCCCGGTCACTCTCCTTCTTATTTCTATGTAAAAATAACTGGGTTATTCGAATGTGTGCCATTCGAATACCTGGCCTCATCGAAAAAGATTTTTTGACCCGTGCCAATCAGTTCGTAGGATTTTCGCACCCCTTATCCGAAGTCGTTGACGAGCATCAATTACCGGCGACATTTTGAAAACAAACAATGGAAAGGCGCGAATGTCAATTAATTTTCGAAATGAGTGGGAGACGGCCGCTTACAGTTTGCAACAAAAAAAAAGTTAATTGATTGTCTGTTTGTCCAGCAGATCAATCATAAAGGTAATGATTAATGATTTAGTTACCTGTGCAGATGTTCCGCCATCTGGCTCAAGGTTTGCACATAAAGACCCATTCTTTGAGATACAAAATGAACTTTTCAGATATTTTGGCAGTAGTAAACATTGTTTATTAATTGGCGATTTCAATGCCCGTTCTGGACATTTGTCTGACTACATTTTCACGGACGAAAATTTGTCAGATTTATATGACCTTGAAAGCATGGAAAACGAAGAGGGGAAAATTCTTGAAAACTTTAAGAATTGTAATATACCAATAAACAGAAAGTGCATAGACAGTACAATAAATCAATACGGTTATAATTTAATTGATTTATGCAAAAATAATGACATGCTTATTTGGAATGGCCGGATTATTGGAGACTATGAAAACCCGATGTTAACCTGCAAAAACTCTAGTGTTGTTGACTATTTTATTTCAACATCGTTTGTATTTGAAAATATCGCTGATTTTAAAGTAGATGACTTCTGTTGCCTTTTTTCGGATGTCCATTGTCCACTCACAGCTAAACTGAAAACTAAATTTAGTATTAAACATAAAAATAAAGATCAAACAACAATTACTGAGAATAAAACGAAAATAAAATTATGGGATGATAAAAAATCTAATTTATTTTCAGAAAATATAGACATGATTTAAGTATCAGAAATAGAAATGAAACTTAACATGATGATCGACAACGATGACATAACACCAAAACAATTGGATGAATTAGTGTCTGGTATCGCTCACATGTTTGGGGATACATCCGAAAAATCGTTTGGATTCATAAATAGAAATGCGAAATATAAAAAAATTTACTACATGAAGTAAGTAAAAAATACAAAAATACCATGAGAATATCTCGAAATAAATATAATGACCTAGAAATTGAAAAACTTAGAATGCTTAAGTCAAAATCTAAAATGAAAAAAAAAGGTGAAAACTTTTAGAATATTTCAAAAGTTTGAATGAAAATTTAAAACCTTGAAAAATAATAAAGCCCAGGGATAGACGAAATAGTAAACGAACAAATAAAGCATTCAATTAACTACATGATAAATATATACAGCAAGTTATTTAACATAGTATTTGACAAGGGAATCATACCTGAAAGTTGGACAATAGGCCTAGTCAAACCAATATATAAAAATAAGGGAAATCCACAGCTTCCAGAAAATTACCGTCCCATATCACTCCTCAGCTGTTTAGGAAAACTATTTACTTGTATCATTAATAACAGATTAAATATATACGCAGAAAAATCAAATCTTATCCACGAGACCCAAGGTGGATTCCGAAAAAAATTCTCAACAATTGACAACATATTTATTCTAAAAAGCTTAATTGACCTCGTGCAATCTGATAAGAAAAAATTATATTGTTGTTTTATTGACTTCAAACAGGCTTTTGATTCAGTATGGAGAACAGGGTTGTGGGAAAAACTAAAATTCGAAAATATTAATGGTAAATGTTTAAAAGTTATCCAAAATTTATACAGTAATATAAAATCAAAGGTAGTAACATCAGATGGAGAAACACCATTTTTCAACTGTCTAGTCGGTGTGAGACAAGGAGAAAATTTATCACCATTTTTACTTTCAATTTTCTTAAATGACCTTGACCTTTACCTAAAATAAAAAAACATAAACGACATTTCAAGAACAACTATTACGGATGAGGCACATATATATCTAAAGCTTTTTATTCTCCTTTATGCGGATGATACTATAATCTTCAGTGACAATGAAACAGACCTACAAAATGCATTAAATGAATTTAAACATTATTGCGACACGTGGAAACTAAATATCAATACAAGTAAAACAAAAGTTATGCGATTCAGTAAAGGGAATTAAAAAAAGCCTCAAAAGTTCAAGATTGGAGATACTACTTTAGAATTTGTAGATGAATATAAAAACCTTGGTATTTATTTTACGAAAACTGGCTCGTTCCATAAAACTAAAATTCATATTGCCAACAAGCAAATAAAGCCATTTCTCTTTGCTCAAAAAGATAAAATCACACAATGTACCTTTCGACCTACAAATTGACCTCTTCGAAAAAACTATTAAACCAATTTTACTATATGGCAGTGAAATATGGGGCTATGGTAATATAAACATGTTAGAAAAAATACAATTAAAATTTTACAAATATAT
Organism: Solen grandis; assembly: GCA_021229015.1. NCBI lineage: Eukaryota > Metazoa > Mollusca > Bivalvia > Adapedonta > Solenidae > Solen > Solen grandis. Next base: position 91,832,485 of record CM037777.1, read on the forward strand.
ATTTAATCTAAAGAAATCCACACCCTCATATATGGTTTATGGTGAAACCGGTATTACACCACTAATGGTTAGTATAAAAAAACAGAATAATAGCTTATTGGTCACGTATGATTGAAAATATCAAAGATAATAAGACAACAAAATTATCTGCAAAAGTTTATTTAACATTATACCAGCTATACTCACAAAACAAAATCAAATCAGCTTGGCTAGATAGTGTTAAAAATAACCTATGCTCATTAGGATTTTCCGGTATCTGGAATAGCCAAAATTTTCCTAATAGTAAGTGGCTCATCAAGTCTTCCTATCAGAAACTTAAAGATATGTTTATACAGCAATGGCACTCAGAATTGAGCCAAACATCTGACACAAACTTATATAAATACATCAAAATATCTTTTATCCGAAGTCCTTATATCAATAAACTACCGTCATACCAAAGTAAAAATATTATTGCATTTATTACAAGAAACCACAATTTACCTATTGAAACAGGACGCTGGCAAAACATACCCAGTGCTGAACGTAAATGCATACAATGCAGAGACCAAGGAGATGAATTCCACTACCTTTTAAATGTCCAATTTTTCATGAACAAAGAAAAAAATATTTAGACATGGCAATTTATAAACGCCCAAATATAAAATTTAAAACTCAAAAGGTTTAGTATACTATGTTCAGCCATAGTTAAATTCTTCAAATAAATAAATTTTAAAAGTTGAAGGCATTTCTGAAACAATTTTGATATAATATAACAAGTATCTATATGTGTGTATGTATATATATATATATAATATATATATATATATATATATATATGTATGTGTGTATGTGTATGTATGTGTGTATGTATATGTATGTACGTGTGTGTATGCATGTGTATGTATATGTGTATATATGTAGGTGTATGTATGTATGTATATATATATGTATGTATGTGTATGTATATGTATATATGTGTGTATATGTATGTGTATATCTGTATATGTATATATATATATATATGTGTGTGTGTGTTTACATATTGATCATCAACTTTAAGCATGTGATTTGGCTAAACCACTTTCGTTTTCGCAGGGTTTAGGCAAATCAAGAGTGTAAAAGTCACATAACAAGTAGTTCTTATATTAAAGACTGCAGTAGGATGGTATCCTACATTTATTCCTTTTTGAAATATATATTGAGAGTATTGAGAGTCATTACATGTTTTTAACCTTATAAAAGGAATAATCAGGATTCATGCTGTAAATAACACATATTGTCATCAGTGTTTATTTTCTGTTTCTGTTTTTAAGTTATTTTGGTAATACATGTTCTATTTATTTACATAACCAGATCACGAACAAGAGAGATAGAGAGAGAGAGAGAGAGAGAGAGAGAGAGAGGGAGAGAGAGGGGGAGGGGGAGCATATATAATACATGTACTTAAATTGTTAATGTTATTATGTGTGATAAATACTCTTTTAGAAAATCTCATGTGCAATTTAGAAATAGATATAGCGAGGAGAGACTCTATGAGAGAGAGAGAGAGAGAGAGAGAGAGGGAGAGAGAAGGCTTAATACATATAAAGATTATAGATTCCAGTATAATCAATAATCCCACCAGCCGTTTTCCATTGCATTTATTTGTACTTTATATATTTATATGTTTTTGTGCTGCTAATGTTTCCTACTACGGTAGGACTTATGCATTTGAAAATAAAAGTTAAAGTAAAGTAAAGTATTTCGGATACGCTGGAAAAAGATTTACACAAGTCTAACAAGCAGAGCACGATTACATCGTTCTTTAAATGAACATTTTTCTTTTTTAGAAAGATATTAATTTTGTCTATAAATATCATTTATCTATTGCTGTTTTTAAGACGACGTTGATAGTGGATATATGTAGTCGCTTGTGATTTAGTCAGACCTGAAAAAAATGTACATCTATGTATCTTGGTTATTGACGTATGCATTGATTGTCTTTTAATCGATATCTTTTATGCATAAAAAGATGGAAGTTGTAAAATGAAAGTTGATTAACCTATATTCGTTTTCATTTATGCTCCTAAATCGTAATACCATATTTTAATAAGAGTACATTATAAATTACGTTCACTGCATGAAAAAGTTGGTGGGATGGGTTTTTGTACCAACGGTCAACGTGGTTTGGGTTATTCGAAACCACGTCTTACTCGAAATAAAACGCCGATCCCCGGGATTTCGAATAACCGGGGTTCGACTGTATATGTGTGGTTGTCCATACGTACTTCAAGGTGTGAACCATGTTAACGGTTATCTAAAAAGCGATAGCTGAATGTTCGCAAAGGGGAATAACCATTGGTTGGTTACAGAACAGAACAAAAATTTAATTAAGACTTAAGCATACATAAGCTCATCGCCATACATCACAGATATAAATATAATAAATTGGATGTTTTGACACATGCACTCAGAGATACACATTTTCATACTTATTTATAAATTAACTTAGAATTACAAAGCTTTAGTACTTTATATATAATAAAAAAAAAAGATGAAATACAAACTCTTAAAAACACCAACGTTTTGTTTGAAATAAATAAATTTCATGTTTGTTAGAGTAAGGTGCAGAAATGCAGAAAGAGGAAAGAGTTAAACAAAGATTGATTTATTGCTAGTAGGTAAAAACTAAAAGGCCACCCCGCTTGAATTAAAAAAATGTTTCCGTATTGAGAATAAATAAATAACAGTGTGAGGAAGCAATTTTTGCAACGTGAATTTTTGAAACACAAATGCGAACGTACACATCCGAATCTGCACGAATTGGGTAAGTTTTTTCTCATATTTCAACAATATTTTTACGCTCCTAAATTCAAGACCCAGCCTACCGACCGCACCAGTTCATAAGCTTTCAAAAAATGTAAACATTGTCTCTCGGCACCTTTTAGTTTTGAGAACTTTCAAACAATATGTTCACGCATGTAAACGTACACAATTCAAACTGAATTCCAATTAAAAAAAAACAAAAAAAAAAACGACCAACGTTCTACGTTACAACATTTTTGAGTGAAGGTGTCAAATGCGCTTTTACTATTCCTAGATACTTCCCAGTGCATGGATTTACACACACAAAAAAAAACAACAACAACATCGAAACCGATAGAAGTGTAAGGATGTCCGTCAACGTACACACTAGAAAAGGGATATTTCAACGTACACACTTTTTACCTCGCACGCTGACGGATTTATTTGCTAAGATTAAAATAAGGTTTAAAAAATTGTATATGCTCTACTGTTATATGAAATGCTTTCCGATTGATTTTAGAAAAAATATCGGTAATATTCACTGTTCCAAACAGTTGATATTACCATTTTATTATATTACTGTTTTGAAATGGGCTACTAAAAGACACTATCGTAATTTTCTTTTACGACATTTCAATTGACTTCCTCATTTAATAAACATTCTCAAGAAACAGTGTGGCCTTACCATATGGTATATGACGTCATTTTAAGATAACGCAAAAAGCATAAGTTGCATCGATTCAGGGGGAAATTTTCTGCGCCTCTCGTGAAAATATTGATCTTTCTCCTCACAAATTTTAAATAAAAACAACAACATTTTTTCTCTTTTTATCTAATGCTTTTCTGCGACGCTTTACATAATTTAACCGAGATCCAAATTCCTGAAGTCCTCATAAATTGTTATTTGGTCTGTAAAATAGTCCAATAACTGAACACAAAGAAAGTTTGTTATCCCGCCATCTTTTACGTCTTTTATGAATAACACAGCTAATGGGATTAAATAAAAGCATTAAATAAAAGAAAAAATTTTTTGGTGAAAAATCGATGTATAATTTCATTCGTGATCAAAAAAAGATGCAATAACAGAACACAAAGAATGTTGGTAATCAACATTTCTTCTAAGTATTTCTCATTGTGGCCATACCACGTGGTATATGACGTCATTTTAAGCTATCACAAGCAGCATAATTTGCCTCGAATCATAAATGAAAACTGCTGTAAGTAGTTTATTTCTTCATTAATTTTAATGGGATATAGCGCATGCGAAGCGGAAAATTGTGCATGCCACAAAAGCCTTAATGGTTCTTTTGTCAGATGTACAGTATTTCCCTACATTCGGGAAAACATTTTAGCGATGTGCTTGACGTGTAAGAAAACACTATTTAACGAACTCGGAAGATTTCCCGAATGTTAAGAAAAACTTTACAACTGACAAAAGAATCTATATCTATATTAGTATATATTAATTTTCCGCTTCGTATACGTTACATACCATTAAAATTGATAAAGAAATGAAATACTTTCGGTAGTTTTTCCCTCTGAATTAGTGCAAACTATGCTTTTTGCGTTAGCTTAAAATGGCGTCATACACCTAGTGTTATGGCCACACTGTTTCTTGAAAATGTTTATTCAATGAAGAAATCAATTGAAATGTCGTAAAATAAAATTACGATATTATTGTCTACAAAACAGTAAAAACAGTAAAAAAAACAAGTGCCAGTAGACCAGGTTAATGCTCTGTCACATGGCAAATTATGACAGTATATTTTATATTTAACAAGATTCTTACAGATATCAATAATTAGGTGTGTGTTAGTTTGATACATAATTTCTTCATTTAAAACTTGTTTAAGACCATTTGTTATACAACATAATAAGGACGTTAATACATAGCTTGGTGTTTATTTGTTTAATTCACCTTTCGTAACACTGTACTTAATTTCCTTTCCTAGAAAGTCTTAATCTTGTTTTCCTTAAAAAAAAATTTCATTATATGATTATATTAGTGACATGTTATTTTAAGAACCAGCCGTTTATGTACTAATTATCTGCTCAGTTATCCGTGTCCTTTTGAATATGTTTTGGTTGCATGTGAGAGAGTCTGTTGAACATACGGAGCCGTAGTTATTGCGTTATGCTCCGGACAAAATTATGACCGACGGGCGGACAAAACGGCAACTTTTTGCTCCCTTCTGGGAGCATAATAATAAAATGGTAATATGTTTGAACTTGAATATTACCGATTTCTTTTCTAAAATTCATCGAAGACCATTTTATATAACAGGAGAGCATATGCATTTTACCCTTATTTTAACCTAAGCAAATTAATCCGTCAGTGTACGAGGTAAAAACGTGTGAACCAGACATCCTTACAATTCCATCGGTTTCAATATGTGTCATGTCAGGGGACATGATGTTTTTCTTAGTTATTATCTCGTGGCCACGAGAAAGTAACAAAGAACTGTCGTTGTTTTTTCTTAGTTACTAACTCGTGGCCACGAGTTAGCGAAAATTGTTTTTCTTTTCTTAGTTATATTTCGTGGCCATGAGTTAATATTCGTTTGTTTTTTATTTTTTCTTAGTTATATCTCGTGGCCACGAGATAGCGATATTTGTTTTTGTTGTTTTTTTCTTAGTTACTAACTCGTTGCCACGAGTAAGCAAGATTTGTTTATCGTTTTTTCCTTAGTTACTATTTCGTGGCCACGAAATAATAACTAAGAAAACACCATGTCCCCTCGGTGCTTCCATACATTTGACACCTTCAAGACATATTCAAAACTGTTGTACCGTAGAGGTCGTTTTTATTAGAAATTAGTCTGAAGTGTGTGCGTTTACATGCCGTGTTTGGAAAATATTATGTTAATGTTCTAAAAAACTAAAATGTGCCTAGAGACAATCCTTAAATCTTTGAAAAGCTTATGAACTGGTGCGGTCGTTAGGCTAGATCTTGAATTTAGGAGCGTGATAATATTGTTGAAATATAAGAAAATCTTACCCGATTCATGAAGATTCCAGTGTGTACGTTCGCATTTGTGTTTCAAAAAGTGACGTTGCAAAAATTGCTTCCCCACACTGAAATAAGTAAATAAATAAGGAGAAATAGTTGGTTTTTTTGACAATGTTGGTTAAATGTAAGTAAATTATATCAAAAGCAAACGTTTCAATATCCATTAACAACATACAGTAGTGTTTCTTTTAATAGTTTTTACCAAAATGGTAGATCCGACAGGTTTTCATATCTAGATAAGAATGTATCTCTTGTAAATCATTTGGTCATTTGAATACGAATAATTCAATATCTCTTCTCACGACAATGATAGTTCTATATTATTATAGCTTTATTTACGAAATTTAGGCTTTGCGGCATACAAGTACACACATACAAATATTACACAATGTTTCAAATTAAGTACCGGTGTGTTCAAAGCTCAGTTATACGATAGACATTGTTCACAGTTAAGTTTCAACTGGTGTAAAGTGATGAAGAAAAGTTGGAATCAATGGATGTACATATATTTAAATGTGTCTTTCCCTATACACTCATATACACATTCGCACATATCGAAATATAAAAGATATACCATTAATTTTTACGTAGTGGTTTGAAAGAAGATAACCGTAAAAGCAAACGATGGACTGAGGGTGATCTTGAACATATATGCTCTGGTAGGCATATAAAAGAAACAGATATAAAGCATTGAGACATTACGCGTCCCTGGATATAATTTCTTTGACCGCATGCTCCGACGGACAAGATAATTTTTACAGTAGAACAATAAATTATTTTGGTATCCTAGTACATATTTCAGAAAATAGTTTATATAAACCTCATAATGGTTTAGGTAGTTTTTAGAACTGGCGAAACTCCATCCACTCAAATTGAGTTCAGTATGATATTTCCTTTCAATGATATTATTCGCGGAGATATAATGGTATAAAATAGAAAAATAGGTAGTGTTTTTGGATCCAGTTAATGAAATGAATGCATCAAGGTTCAAAGACAGTGCTTTTTACAATGATAAATATCACGTAGTCCTCTGCTTCGTGCTATATGTAACCTAATTTACATTCATTTAAATCGGGTAGACTTTGTGGCCAGAATTCAAGATTTGGCCACATACGACCAGTTCCATTTCCTGGAAGCCTTATAATAAAATTGATTTCTTTCAAGCTACTTTAAGCCACCAAAAACAATTATCCTGAGTTCACTGTTGTCATTATTATATAAAATTAATTTTTGAAAAATTATTCAATCGCAAGTCTTTGGTGTTGGTTTTTAAAAGCGACTCTTATTATCAAACACAAACACACAACTTTTTATATCATTCAAACACACACACATTTTTTATAAACTGCAGTAATATTTTTTCTTTGGTTCAAATGATTTTTGGTACTTTATCGCAACAACAACGAACAATATTTTATATATTCGTCTTATGTAGACAAATTCGTCGAATGGCTAAATAATGACAACTAGACTATAAACTAACCGAAAGACCACTTTTGTCTTATGCTTTGATTTGCTTTGTACTTCGTGACTCCTGAGGCTGATGTTCTATTACACACGTGTATTTAATTAATTGAGTCTATTTGCCACATTTGCATATCCACGTCCGTCAGCAGAATCAGAAGCTGTTTAAAGGACATGCCTGTTGTCAGTATTTAGCCGGGAATAAGTCCTGAATTGTCTCTACGATACAAGCCCTCAGTCTGAGTGTATGTACATTTACACCGACACTGTCTACATTCACTACTGGTTGATAGTCGTTCTCTCGGGCTCGAGGGAGGTCAGGATTGTTTGTGGCCTTCGCAACAATTTTATTTACGTAAGATTTATCAGATACCGAGTTGCCGTTGCCTCTCTTACCGGTGTTCTTTCTGTAACAATTATAAACTTGCATGTCAATAAACTTGTTGGCTAATATATTATGGCTTTAAAACAGATGTGTCTTTTTATTGGATAAACCTTGTAAATTAGTTCTGATTAAGTGGAGTTCAGTAAGCTTTATAACATATAGATAAGCAGGATATTACATAGAATTTAGTGTTACTGTGAGTTCCTCAGTTTAGAGCATACTACTATGACGCATACAGTTTGAGTTAAGGATGCCACTGGCAGCACCACCAAGGCTATAAAGAGACCTAAAGTGTCCGGGTAATCTGTAGTTGCTGTAATGAGATCAAAGCGAAAATGTAATAAATACTACAAATCAATCCAATTACGTATAGTGAATTCTGTATATATACAAATGGGGCTGAATATTATACTTGAAGCTAGATATTTTATTTCAACAGCAGTTACTTCACTGTTGTAAGTTTATGATATTTAACATGATTTACTGTATTTCAACCATTTTACTATAAATCGTGTCAAGCAAGTAAGGAAGTAAATGAAATGTTTTATCAGCAATATAAATTTGAAGTATACTTGTAAATACTTTCCGAGAAAAACTGATCCGAAAAGTTTCCCATTTGATGAGACACTGGCATCTCTTAGGTCAGAAGAGTGGGAAAGAAAGGAAAAATGCAATGGTTGAAAAATACCAAAATTTATGAAGCCAAGACATCACTATATGACAGCGCTCAAAAAGCATTCGAAAATACCCAAATCGCTTGCTGAAATCAGCTCGAGGGAGAGTGGACCACACTTTACTGGGGAACGTTTCCCCGCTTGCAGACGATGGGAAAGACGAGCGGATTCTAATCTTTGCTACCGACTTAACCTCAGAAACCCAGAAGGCGGAAGGGGGTACTGGATGGGAAATTTCTAGCCAGCCCAAGAAACTTTTTCAGCTCTACACAATTTTACTGCATTGTTTAAAGGGTGTATGGTGCCATTAGTTTATGGACACTGCCAAACAAACACAGGGTAATACTCTAGGTTCTTTCGTCTGTTGACAGTGAATGCCGCCCCACAACATCAACCTTCAACCTATGAAGTGATGATGGTTTTGAGGTTCTCCCAAAGGATGCCAATTCAAGCCTATTTCCCGGGTGTCCGTGTAAATGGTTTCTTCCACTTCACACAGGCTGTGTGGAGGAAATGCGTCCCTTGGGGGTAGATCTAAGTACCGATATGACGACAGTTTCAAAATATGGTGCGTCGAGCGCCGTCCGCCACTTATCCCCCCAGTGCCATAGAAGATGTTGGTTCTGGGCCTTGGAGGGAAAATGATGATGCCCGGACTCGTTGAAAAATTCAAAGACTACGTAACGGTAACCTGGGTGGAAGGAGACCAACATCACTGGGAAACCCCCTCGCATCTGACGGACCTAGGGCAGTAAACTTTAATCGCCAGTTAACAACCCCCCTCCCAAAATCTCCATGTTTTTGTTTCTAATTGCAAAAACAGGGAGCAAATGAGATCAAACGATTCAGAGAAAAAGTGGTGGGAAATCAGACCGAAGAAAATTCCTACCGAAAAAACGCCAGAGATTGCGCGGGGTGAAGTTGGGGGTTGTGAAGGAGAACTTAACATTTTTAATACTCAGATGCAGCAGCCTTCC
>CM037777.1:91841860-91891860 GCA_021229015.1 Solen grandis
TTCTTGAAATTTTGTCTGAAGATGCAGTATTAGAATCTATAGAGCCATGTCACTTCCGTTTCCGGAAAATCCCAAAGGTCAAGGTCATATATCAATTATCGGGTTTTTCTTCGGCCTTAAATATCTCAAAAACGGTAAATATTCTATCGAGACACTATGCGTATAATTTGTAGTGCTTAGAAAGACCTTTCAGATTATATTTAGTTTTGATGATTGGGGTTGAATCGGTTGAGTTATGGCGGAAAAAACAAAATTCGGTAACCCTCAGTGTGTTTAACAGTTTATATCTCGAAATTCTTTGATTTTTGAAAATATGATGATGAATATTATTTGTAGAGCAATGTTTGGCCGTTCTTTTGATGCTTAAAGTTTAATGATTGACCTAAGATTCATGGAGTAATGGGGAAAAAACGAAATTCGTGCATATAGCTTTGGTGATTTTTTCATTTTTCAAGAGGTTTAAGAGCTTGTATCTCAAAAAGTATTAAAAATATTCCTATAGATAAAGCGTGTGAAATGTAGAGAATTTTAAGACAATTATTGTGGTACCTAAAGTTTTGAAATTGATCCAAGTATAAGGAAGTAACATCAAAAATAAAAATTTAAACATATAGAATTATAGAATATAGACTTATATCTTAAGAATCATTAGAAATAAGTTTTACATTAAGCAAATGAGATGTAGAGGATTTTAAGACGATTATTTTGGCACCTAGAGTTTTGAAATTGATCAAGAAATAAGGAAGTTACATAAAAAATACGAATATAAAGCCATTTGTAAGAATTTTTATAAAATATCCTACTTTCGCTTTCACCTTAATTGAAGCATTTTCGGAAAATGTAAGTTTACAGATATGTATTAGTCATATAAATTGAAAAAAAAACTTTTTACTTATATCATATTGATATTACTAGCTAAACAGGTGTACCGTTCCCGTTGGTCGAGTGTTTAGAGCGTCCGCCTCGAGAGCGGGAGGTCGTGGGTTCGATACCAAAGTCGTAAAAAATGGTACTGTTATAGCTCCCTTGCTTGACACTTAGCATATAAGGGTAGTTGCAGGACTGGTTGGCCCGGTATCAGGATAATGTGACTGGGTGTGATATCATGCCACATGTCTACGACGTGATACTGCAGTGTGGAAGCACTATAACTGCATTAAGTAGACATCGTCTCCAAATGACTGAAATACTGTCGGTGGGACGTTAAACCGAACAAACAAACAAACAAATTAAACAAGTGTTGACAATGATTTAATGTTTTGTCAAATCATTTTATTTACGTTACTTATGAATATCAGTTGCAGCATTGTGTTACCCATAATCCTTTAGCGTTTTGACACATGTCATTTAGACCGTTGTTGAAACATTGCAATTTCCCGACTTTATTGTTGCATCTATCGATAAATGTTGTACAAGCTATATTCCAAATTTATGATAAATGATAACCTATGTGAAAATATATGTTATAGTACAATGTAATTTAATTGCCAGCTTGAGATACCATGAGCGTGTATAAGTGTAGACGTTTTAAACAAAATGATCAACACATGTCATCCGTTCAAGACGCTGCAAGCTAATTTGTCTGTAATGCGGCGTTCACACAGTGTCGATTATGGCTCCCGTTTGAGATCAGACAGCGCTACGACACGAAAAGCGAAAAAGTCGGATTACTATCCTCAATGTCCTATCGTTGTCTGAACGCAGTCGTATATGTTCGTAACAGAGTCCTACGGATCGGGAATGGTCCGGAGAGGTCGGCCAAGCACTCCTGACAGTTAGGTGCGTCCCGTAACATTCGGGAAACTCAGCCGATTTTGTCTAGTCGGATTACAATCGTGACTATGTCGTGACAAATTCTGCTGTATCGGATCAGAATCGGATTGAGAACGGATAATCGGGACGAATTCTGCTGGAAACGGCTGGATCGGGACGCCTCCTGAACAATATCTGATTGTTGTCGTGATTAAATAAATGTTTTTTACAAATTTTAATAAAAGTTTGAATTTCCAGCCACGAATCACAGGATCTTGATCAGACTTTTGACACATTTTAATCGGGAATGGTCCTATCAAGGACGGCAGTAAAAATCCTGAATGTGTGACCTAGGCCACAGGGACTTGCTCCCATACACACACACCACACACACACACACACTGTACATACACTATCAATAAGGGTGGACATCTTTTCAGGGGTCGACTCGCTTCAACTCCGTTTTTTTCAAATCATTCAAATAAATCTATGAAGTTAACATACGGAATCACTCAAATATATATTTCTCTATCGAAATATACAAAATTGTCGTGAAAATAATCTTCCTTTGAATGTTTATTTGTTTGAAATATATGCGAATCCGAGAAAAGGACAACAACCTGGACCAGCAGCGCAGTACATTTCGGGATGATTCGGATTTTTACGCTGCGAAATTGGTCAGCGATATTGCGATTATTTTCCCGCAATCTGTCAAACCGTTAAATTTAAATTATTAAAGGGCTGACTATTCGGGCGTTGAAAGAAAAAAAAAAACCCAGGCAGTATGGAGAAATCAGCTGTTTCTTGGTAATTTTCTTGTTGTAAAAAAAATTATTTAAAGACTTAGATATAAATTCACTTGTCTGTGAGTGTGTGTTTTTAAATTGAAATAAATATCACAGGGATTTGAAGTTCAGTAATTTAAAATAAAATTCTGAAAATAATAGTACTCCATACATACAAAACATATTTTTTCTTATATATACGGAATACTAAATTCTGTGGCTGAAATAAGATTCGAACATAGGACCGAAAATTTCATTTTAGGATTAAAAAGGTTCAGGATGAGATAGAAAGTTGAAACTTACACAGTTTGCAGTTCTGCAGAATTTCTACAAATATTTCGAGTCGAGACGTCATCATGTGACGTCATAAGCGTACTTCTTAATTTTCATTTGAGGGCAATGATTTCGACATGATGCCAGTTGTGCAGAATAATGAAAATTTCAGAGTTATGACAGAAAATTAAGTGCTTTTAAAGAAATGCATCATCAGCACCCTATGACGTCACATGACATCACAGCTAAAAATAGTGAAAAATGGTGTTCGCGCTCTACAGCTGTCATTTATGGTCGGATTTTCTTCAAATTTTCACAGATGGTACATCTTGAAACTAAGGTATGCATATCCTGTCAGCTAACCGAAATTCCAAAAGACCGAAGTTCTGTGGCTGAAATAAGATTCGAACATAGGACCGAAAATTTCATTTTAAGATTGAAGAGCTTCAGGATATGGTAGAAAGTTGAAACTTACACAGTTTGCAGTTCTGCAGAATTCCTACATACATTTTGAGTCGTGACGTCATATGACGTCATGCGACGTCATAAGCATACTTCTTAATTTTCATTTTAGGGCAATGATTTCGACATGATGCCAGTTGTTCGGAATAATGAAAATTTCAGACTTATGACAGTAAACTATGCGCTTTTGAACAAAAGCATCTTCAGTACCCTATGACGTCACATGACGTCACAGCTAAAAATAGTGAAAAATTGGTGTTTGCGCTCTACAGCCGTCATTTATGATCGGATTTTCTTCAAATTTTCACAGATGGTACATCTTGAAACTAAAGAGTGTATATCCTGTCAGCTAACCGAAATTCCGAAAGACCGAAGTTCTGTGGCTGAAATAAGATTCGAACATAGGACCGAAAATTTCATTTTAGGATTGAAGAGCTTCAGGATGAGATAGAAAGCTGAATCTTACACAGTTTGCAGTTCTGCAGAATTTCTACATAGATTTTAGTCGTGACGTCATATGACGTCATGTTACGTCATAAGCATACCTATTAATTTTCATTTTAGTGCAATAATATCGACATGATGCCAGTTGTTCAGAATAATGAAAATTTCAGTGTTATAACAGCAACATATGCGCTTTTGAACAAATGCATCTACAGCACCCTATGACGTCATGTGACGTCACATTTAAAAATAGTGAAAAATGGTGTTCACGCTCTACAGCCGCCATTTATGGTCGGTTTTTATTCAAATTTTCACAGATGGTATATCTTGAAACTAAGGTGTGTATATCCTGTCAGCTAACAGAAATTTCATAAGACCGAAGTTCTGTGGCTGAAATAAGATTCCAACATAGGACTGAAAATTTCATTTTACGATTAAAGAGCTTCAGGATGAGATAGAAAGTTGAAACTTACACAGTTTGCAGTTCTGCAGAATTTCTACATATATTTGAGTCTTGACGTCATATAACGTCATGTGACGTCATAAGCATACTTCTTAATTTTCATTTTATGGCAATAATTTTGACATGATGCCAGTTGTTCAGAATAATGAAAATTTCAGAGTTACGAAAGTAAAGTATGCGCTTTTGAACAAAAGAATTTTCAGCACCCTATGACGTCATGTGACGTCAAAGCTAAAAGAAGTCCATACGAAAAAAAAAAAATAAGTAAAAGGTAGAGAATTTCATATATATTCTTTCTAACGGAATTAATCTTAATATTTTTCAATTTTAGCAGAAAGTCCTATCATTCGTATCAACGAATGAAATCTAGTTATTTTTTATAGTTAGTTTAAACTTATTTATTTTACGTCGATTGGGAAAAAAGTTCTTACAACTAATCCCTCTCGACGGTTCCTGTGTTGGACCAGTACTTTGCGCCCGGGAAGGTCATGAAGAATTCTTGCCTTGAACCCACAACCTTCGGATCCGTAATCGGATACGTTACCACTGGACCACGGCGCCCTTTTTTATTCGAATAGATCTTACTGAATTAAATTTAATCAGAACTAAGTAACACAAATTATTCAAATAAAAAAGACACACCAGGAATACGCGGTAACCCTAAATTCTATGTAATACCCTGCTTTTATCTGTATGTGATAAAGCTTGCTGAACTTCTTTTAATCAGAATTAATTTACACGGTTTATTAAAAAAAACTTGTTTTGAAAGCTTTTATATATTAGCCAACATGTTTATTGACATGCAAGTTTATTATTGTTACAGAAGAACACCACCGTTAAAAGAGCCGACGGCAATTGGGTATCTGATAAATCTTACGTAAATGAAATGGCTGAGATGGCGTAAACAATCCTGATTTCCCTAGAGCCCGGGATAACGACTTTCAACCAGTAGTGAACGTGGACGGTGTCGGTGTAGACAACCAGGGCTTGTATCGTAGAGACAATCAAAAGGGACATTTTCCAGGCTAAATATTGGCACCGGGCATGTCCTTAAAACAGCTTCTGATTCTGCTGACGGACGTGGATATGCAAATGTAGCAACAGATTTGAACAATCAAATAAATACACGTGCGTAATAGATTAATATGCCTTTTTCAAACTCAGAGGAAATGTGGAATGTAGGTTAGGTTAATGTTCAACAGTCATTTTTATTAATTATTTGGATACTTTGTCTTCATTAGACGGACATATTATTTGTGGTTGTGGGTTCGATCTCCGGCCGCGACATACCAAAGTTGTTAAAATGATACTGGTATAGCTCCCCTGCTTGACGCTCAGCATAAAAGTTTTATTCCAGGACTGGTTGGCCCGGTGACAAGATAATGTGACTGGGTGTGGTATCATGCCACATGTCTACGGTGTGATACTGCAGTGGGCAGCACTATATCTGTCTAAAGTAGATATCGTCTCCAAATGACTGAATTACTGTCGTCGGTGGGATTTTAAACCCAATAAACAAACAAACATATTGTTTGTCCACTGCGTAAAGATACCAAAAATCATTTTCCATTTAACCATTCCAGAGATGTGATACCTAGATGTAGCTTCATGACCATTCAAATCAAATCTGCACTTGCAGTTTATAATATTATGCGTGTATCACAAGATAGTGTGATTGTTTGCATGATATAATCAAAAGACGTTGTTTATGCTATATCTTTTTAAGTTATTATCGATTAATAAAGTGATTGTTATAGAGGTTAATTGTTTTATTCATTCTTAAATCGTATTCTACTTTTCGAGTGGTCAGTCATAAAAATAGATAAAAACTTGCACGAAATTTTACACGAAGGGTGATGTCCCAAGTCCATATCATCTTTTCTGTGACAGCATATTGAACACAAAACATTCTTATAACAGTAAATCTAGTGAAATGAAGCAAGTGGTATATACAATATGGAAAAATACTCAGGATAATTGTCACGCGTTTCTTTTCAACTTCAGAAAATGCAAGTTAGGTAGCATAGGACTATGTGGCATTTATCATTAAACAAGAGGGCCAAGATGGCCCTAGATCGCTCACCTGAGAAAAGTATCATTCATTGCCTGTACAAAACAGATTGCTTTAGAATTAAGATGATGAGGTGAAACAATGTTCAGGAATTTTCTGACCCCATCCACAAAAGATATCATCATGACAAACATTCTGCCAAAGTTTGAGGATGATTGGACCAAAAATGTTGCCCTCAGGTTAAACAAGATTTTTCTAAGATTTACCTATGACCTACTTTTTCCGCCCCACCCATTTTCAAAGGTTCAGATATCATCAGACAAACATCTGACCAAGTTTGAGGAAGATTGATTAAAATGTGGCCTTTAGTGTGTAAACAAGATTTTTCTAAGATTTGACCTATTGACCTACTTTTCGGTCCGGCCCAGCCCATTTTCGAAAGGGTTCAAGATATCATCAAATCTGACCAAGTTTGAGGAAGATTGGATCAAAATTGTGGCCTCTAGTGTGTAAACATCAAAATTGTTGACGGACTACAAGATTTTTCTAAGATTTGACCTACTGACCTACTTTTTGATCCAACCTGACCCATTTTCGAAAGGGTTCAAGATATCATCAAGACTAACATTCTGACCAAGTTTGAGGAAGATTGGATCAAAATTGTGGCCTCTAGTGTGTAAACATCAAATTGTTGACGGACGACGGACGACGGCCGACGGACAATCAAGTATCCCAAAAGCTCACCCTGAGCTATGCTCAGGTGAGCTAAAAAGCACGATCCTAGGAAGCTTGATATTATATAAAATTGATATTTTCACAGTCGTTGAAACAGGCGGTGCATGTTTATGCATTTTATCCAGTATGAACTATAAATGCTTCTGTAAGTATTGCAGTTAGAGGTGTTTGCATTTCCATTCATTTCATTATCTAGAAACAAAAACACTACAAGCATGGTTTTATATTTGCAACAATAGTTCTAAGTTCGCTATGCAATCCAAATCTTATTTAAAAGGAAGTGTGATATATACAAACAGACGTTCTTTACTGGCGATCACACCTTCAAACATAGTTGTGCTGACATTATGACAGCTTGTATCCGAAAATTTGGATATCCGAAATATGTTACTCTTTTCATGTCTCTGAAACATTGAGATGATAAACTGTAGCATACGCCCTTACTGGTTGTTCAGACAGAGTTTTATTGTCCTATGTATCGTAATGCATCATTTATATTCTATATGAACAACCAACACTAAATAAGTGTTTATTATTATGCATAACTTTAATGCTTTATTCCAAAGAATAATACAGTGTTCTTGTCTAACAGTTTTCAGAATTGCAAATTAACCCGTTGTCAATGGTATATGTTTAATGATCGCGCCGTGGTCCTGAGGTAGCGCACCTGACTGCGAATCCAATGGCTGTGGTTTCGAACCCCGCTAGGGTTCGAATAAGCAATGGCCTCCCTTGAAGCTAAGTAATTGTCCAAACAGGAAATCATTGATATATAAGTTGTAAATATGTATGTGTTTATTATTTGTCAACTTGAACAAAACATAATTTGAAATTTACTTAACACGAATTATACTGACGGATGTCAGCATTTGACACAGTAACTATAAACTAAATATTTGCCATATATACTAGTATACCAAAGTAGATTATTTTTATACTGTGAAAAAATATATTGTCCGTCGTAGCATGTGGCCAAGGAAATTATTACCAGAGACGCGTAATGGCTCAATGCTTTATATCCGCACAGTTTTTAATGCCTACGAGAGCGCAAATGTTCAAGATTACCCTCAGTCCGTCGTCGTCCGTCGTCAACAATTTGCTTTAAAAATTACCTACTCTTAAACCACTACGTAGAAATTAATGATATATCAATGTGTGAATGTATGTATGGAGAAAGACACATTTACATATATGTTATTTTATTGATTCCCATTTTCTTCATCACTGTAATCCTTGTTTGTGTGTACTTGTGTGCCGCAAAGCCTTAATCACACTAATAAAGCTATACATGTAGTTATATAACGGATCTGTCATTGTCGTGAGAGAAGAGATTGAACTCGTATTCAAATGATCAAATAATTTAAAAGAGACGAATTCTTAGTAAAATATGAAAACCTATCTGATCCACCATTTTGGTAAAAACTATTGAAAAAAAACTGTATGTTGCGATGGTTATTGAAACGTTTGCCTTGATTTAATTTACTCGCATTAAACCAACATTTACAATAACACAGTTAGCTTGTCCAAAATCATCACATTTTTTTTTTTTTTTTATTTATTTCCATACGGAAATCAATTGTATTTATCACAGCTCACTTTAACAAACATTTTTTTTATTTCAAAAAAAAATAAGTGTCTATTGAAGGGTTTCTTTCATCTGTATTCTGTTTATTTCCTGTTTTGATGTTATAACAACACGAACCTCATACGTCTTGTAACCAACCAATGATTATTCCACTTCACGTTCAGCAAACATTCAGTTCATGTCACTGTTAGATAATCTACAACATGGTTCACACCTTGAAACGCGTATGGACAAACATACATATACATTAACCTCCGCTTAAAACAAACTCCCCATGACTCTGTTTTGAAAATCCGATATTCCGATATTAAAAAAACACTAATTTATCCAGGACCCTGTTGTTTGATTAACTACCCACTTGATTGATAAAACAGACCAGTAGGCAGCACGGCTGTAGTGTAAACCTGCTGGACTTCCTGCTTGATTCTATTTATTTATTTTCCCTAAAAATTAATTACCTGATTACGTGGAAAGAATTAAAAGCATGTTATACCCATCAGTCATTTTTCTGTCTTTTATCATTGTCTCAAGTTTAAGTTTTAGATCACGTTTCTAAAACATGCCCATATGTTGCACTCTCATTAGTTGCACCGCGTCGTCAATATTGTGTGCTATTTTCAATTTATGTTTAATTTGTTATATCATGTTTACCGATGGTCATCTCTCCGTTGCTTTATTCGTAACATCATAATGAACGGGACGATATATTTCATTACTTGATATTATTTTGACTTTATTTCACGAATCCATAAAGCAAGTAGTTAAATGAATATGAATCACAAGTTGAAATAACACTTCAAATCTGTGTGTTAGTTATAAGGGTAAAACAAGAAATATCTATCATCGATTTAAGTACTGGGGTATAATGAAAAGCGTCCCGTGAAGCAGACTATATAAATACTGCAGATATTTATGACGGTCGAGCCGAAATAGGTGTCAATGTGCATCTAAGAGAAGTATTTTCATAAAATAACTATGTATACACCAAAGAACTGTAATTCAGTCAGATTATTTTATTCATATTTCGTGATTTCAGCTAGTTGTCAACTCAATAAGCATTTGTGCGTAACCTTTCACCAAAGTGTAGGCATTTCGTCGTGCAAATATTCATTCGACACTGTCTTACGTCATCATCCTTAAGTAGAACAAACGTGAGGTTAGACAGCTAAGCCGAAAACTGATATGAGCACAGGAGCACAGGAACACGGGAATGTTCTTCCGTGTCACAAGCTTGTCATCGGCTCTAACGGCTTATAAACTCTTATTAAAGTATTAACTTGTCATTTATTTAACCAGAGGGCTAGGAGGAGAGATGTGTTATTGCCCGAAAAATGCACATTAGCTGTCTTATCCTTGGGTGCTTGCATGTTGATCCCGCCTACCAATAAAATGCACTATCGCCCACTGGCATACCAACGTTACCATTAGGGAAAAGTAAGCAAATACCATTATAATCCTACATCAAATGGCTTAAACACGAAATATCTATAATAATTTCACATAAACATAAAAAGAAAATGTAAGCTGTGTGTTCAATTCACCTATATACCTAAGCAATTGAATATTTTTTAGCAACAATCACAAAAAAACATTGATAAAAACTAAAAAAAACTATTGACCCCGTGTGATGATATTGTGACCGAGAGTATGATAGTGTGTCCCTTGTACAACGTATGCGGCGTGTTATCGCAGCAATATAATTATAATCAAAAACAAACCATGTTAACTGAGATAGAAGGTGTTATCACCGGGGATCGAGCCAACGACTTCTCTGATATTAATTATTTGATTTATTTTCCGGATTGAACTTTCAAAATGGTTCTTATCTTATACATATGGGGGCGGACCGGTGGCGAAGTGGTAAAGCGCTGGGCTGCTTATCAAATCCATACATGATATACCAGTGTCCGAATTAACATTTATTTACAAAATGAAATAAAACTTGAACTTCAACAATACAAATATATATAAAAATATATTAGCAAAATGTATGACGGGCACTTAGTTCGGCATTTTAGAATGATATGTGACCGTGTTTGGGCACAGCTTACTGGTGATAAAGGTACTCGAGTCTGTCCGAATGAACTCCCTAAAGATGAGTCCATACACCGCAAGATATGAATACCGTCCGTTTATCTGGTTAGATAACGCCTCTGTCAAATGAATATGGACGTTTGTTGAAAACTTCCTGTTTGATTTTTGTGTTTGGATATCTCTGATGTGAGTACATGTCTTTACAATTATTAATCTTGAGAATTAGTTTAAGAATGTTTAAACATGTACCTTTTTACTGTTATTCCACATTGTTTCTATTTTGACTATAATGGTAGAATTGATTATATGCTGAACATTTTAATACGGTTCTTTATATTATCTTCTTTGTGGTTCAAATATCATCAGTATTAAATTTACTTAGTTTAGACATTTCGTGATATTTGAAGATAGCAATGTATCACTATAAAGTTCTTACCTAGATTTCGGAGTTTAGTTTATACATGAGCACTTCACGAAGCAAGTCTCGGTACTGTGCCCTACTATATTGTTGTTGTTGTTGTTGTTGTTGTTGTAGTGGAGGTGCGATACAACGACTCCTAGCTACGAACGAGTTGAGGTACTCTGTGGTAATGTTTCACACATTGTGTGTATATAGAGTGTTTCTACCTATTATGTTATGCGTTTGAATGCATGGGCATAAGAAGGGGAAAAAGAATGAAATATAACTATTGATAAAACAACAACAACCAATCTTAACGCTTCTATGAGGTTGCGGATGACCCGAAGCTGCCCATATAGAACCACTTACCCCGATTATATTGTACTATTACACATAAATGTGTATATCTTTTGCTTTTTTATATTTTACAGACAGGTTCAAATGCCGTTTTTTATGTTTAAAAGACCGACAATTTCATTGATATAAGATTTTAGTCCATGCTGAGAAATATCCATGAACGATAATCTTATATTTCACCGTAGAAGATAAGACTTTATCATATCCTTTGCAATATTTTTTCCAGCATGTCTTTCTTTAGATAACGTAGCGTTAAATTGGCCGGTTCCAAACACGACTCACTTCTATTTCTCTCTATATATACAGAAAGAAAAAGAAAATTGTGTAATTCAATTGATAAAAAAAAGATATAAAGAGAAAGAAATTAAGATAATGAAAAAATGTAAGTAAATGATATAAACAGCATGTTTACTTATGTCTTTCTTTTATATACTTTCGGCTCAATACTGCAGCGTGACAGCACTATATCTGTCTCAAGAAGACATAGTCTCCAAATAATTGAAATGCTGTCGTCGGGACGTTAAACAAACGATACTAATTTCTAAAGTATGCCATTTTAAAAAATGTTCCTATTTATACATTATCTGCATCAAACAATGGAGATTGTATGATGACAATTTTGATTCTTTAGATCATACGTATTTGAATTGTCGAGATGATTTTTAAAACCGACGATGGTGTAAGAATTGTTTCATTGTGAGCCGATTTGATCAATCAGGTCTAAACATAACAGAGTCATCACTTTATATTGCTATCTAATAACTGAACATCGTTATCAGGGCACTTTACTGTCTACAAATGCAATCCTTTAAGACCGGGTATCACGTATACACCAATACTGCATGTTTTTGTCTTTTATGAATCGATTTTTGTACGAGTTCACAACTTCGATGTAAGACCACTGAAATGCCAGATAAGACTCAATAGATACAAGTTTTATAGTGTAACTTTCTCTTCTTAAAGTCACAGCTACCTGGGAAACGTTTACGAAAGAGCTATATTCTTAGTAAGCTCTATACGGTGTGACAAGGCTGACCATGTTGTACACTATATAGCATTTTTCCCTGATGATGCTCATACATCGCATCCTGAAATTATATACAATTGATAACTATATACAGGTCTGTGGGAACGCACTTTGGGGCCCAACGCACTATGGGGTCAGCTCTGAAAATGGTTGACTGATCTTTTGTTACAATCGATTGGCTCAATTTTTTCTCAAACATTTTTTTAGTATATTCATATTGGTTGCTACCTATTTTTATTATGATGTTCTATGGTACGAATCGAACCCTATCAATATTGACGCTCTGCATTGAGCATTGTCTTGGCATATCTTTGAGAAAGCGATGTCGAGTAAAACCACAACGGGTCACTTTCATCAGTAAACAAAATTTTCACCCTTAACAACAATTTACTCTTATTTGCAAATATATTTTAATTATTTAATTCAGTTATATACATGTCAGACATTAAGTACCTTCAGTAAGGCATTGATAAGGTTTCTTTCTGCGTATTGAAAAGGGTGTTTCCCAAAGTTAAGTTTTTATTTTCAAATCTGCCGATGACACGTTTTCCTGCAACTCTTATTTTTAGTAGTAAGTCAGCTGAACTCGCTCTTAGTTTCATGATAACCCCACCGGCAGTCTCTCACTTCATTGAGCGCTTCGATATGTTTCATAAGGTTCCATTCATAAAATGCATACCTGAGGTGGTCATGACCTTACTTCAGTATATACACATTCGCATTGCTTCAATATACTGCTAAGCGCGGAGTTAAACAATGCAGTGGAAACGTCAGTTGTAATTATGCAAATCATCAAATCCTGCTTTTGAATTACCAATATAGAAGACTGGTTAATCCCGCATAAAATCGATATGATCCCAGATCAGTTGGCACGTGAACATTGTAAGGCGCCAAGTTAATAAATACACTTGTTAGTCAGTGATTCTGTGTTTCTGATACTTAAGATTAAACTACCTTTCTACTACTACGATTTACGATTACTTTAACAATGAAACTTAATCTACTTAATTAGTATGTTGTATCAATATTTAAATAGACATTTTTGTTTCCACCATTTCATTTTCAGTGCATGAAGAAAAAGAGTAATCTAGTAAGACTATAGGTTTGCCTTCCGTCCGTCTGGATTCCATGTTAACATGAACCCTCTATTAAATAAGTTGATGTAACTTGGTTTATGAATAGGTGACAATATGGAGATTATGCTCGTCACTTTGTTTTGTTTTTCTCGGATAAAAATTGTGGTTGCTATGGTAACGGAAATAGTCAAAATATGGTTTCAACAGATAGATTATTTGAAAACTACTGAAAATTAATATATCAAATTTAAAGATGGCAATATAGAGATTTTGAAAGGCAGATCTAGTAAGGGGGCGGGCGTTATGATTCTTCGTGAGCGGTATTTTTTACTTTGCGTAGGGAAGTCATATTATAACCGGGGGGGGGGGGGGGGGTAGCTTTTGTTTAAGAAATAATGACGGTCATTCTTCTTTGGGGGTATTTTTACTTCATTACACCGGCTTCAGTATATATCTACGAGTCAGAAAATATTTTGCCACTGGATATATCCATACATGTTTGTTTGTTTGATTGATTGATTGATTGATTGATTGATTGATTGATTGATTGATTATTTTTTTTTTTTTTTTTTTATTTATTTATTTATTTATTTATTTATTTATTTATTTATTTCTAACAATATAAATCAAAGTTTATCTATTTAAACGCTGACAGGACATACAGAGCCCGCCTGGAATGTCTAAGAGATTACGATGTATGGGAGACTGCTATTCGTGTTCTTTGGAGCGGGCTTTTTCTACGTCATCAGCGGAACTATAAGTACGTTACTTAATGCTACCCATAACAAATACATTTATACACTGAAATAAAATGAGAGTGTTGTCATGAAAATTAGTGTATTGCGTTAAAAATGATTAATATTTAAAGCGCTTAAGATATAGCCCATTTGTGTTTAAAAAACTGATACTTCTTAAATATCTTAATAACAATGGAGCCATTTTTAATAAAACTTCGCACACTTTATTCAATATACAGTGCCAACTAATACCTTAAATATCAAGACCTTTTTAACAAACATGTTAATATTTATCATTTCCTGTTCTATAAACAATGCATATGTACTGCTAACTATTTCCTTGCACGTAGAAAATAGCAATGATATCCTGTTATGGATAAGGCATAAATGTCCACTGTAAAGTCAGATTCTAAGATGATAGGAAATCAGTCGAGGTCGATATGTCCATTTCATGTTAATAAACATCAATTCTTATTCAAGTATTAAACTTTAATGCATAATTTTCATATCCAAGGCAATGCCTCTTATAGTTAAAGTGTGTTAAATATATGTGTATTATTATCTTACCAGACGTTAAGTCTATCATTTTATCCATAATTAGAGGCCATATATAAAATATTTTTATTTAACATCCAAAATTTCCAGAATTGTATTGAGTATCTAGGGATACGTGCAGAAATTGGTAAATATGACCATATATAAACTCAGCTATTTAATACTTAGCAAGTTTTTTGTTTTTGTTTTTTTGTTGTTTTTTTAACCACAAATGGGCCATACTGTTTATGTACCATCAAATTTTGGTTTTGCCTTTTTCGAAGAGTAAATAAGATAGAAACGTAGATAGAAACGTATGTTTATATCATTTATATTTTACATTTAGTCCTTATAAACGTTATTATGCCCCCTTCATAGAAGAGGGGGCATATTGTTTTGCAAATGTCGGTCGGTCGGATGGTCGGTCCGTCGGTCTGTCAGTTGGTCCGTCGGTAGACTACTTAAATTCCGATTAATAACTGGAGAACGCCTTGGCCCATATTCCCCAAACTGCATAGGGTGATTGATCATGACTAGCAGATGATTCCTATTATTATATATATTTATTTCAGTATAGACAAGCATATTATGGTTTATAACAAAATAAGTATATGTATGTATAAAAGGACAATATAAATATTACACAGTTTATGACTAACAATAAGAAATAGTATGTTCTTTAAAAGGTAAATAAAACCAAGACATGTCGACATTACTCAGGATAACACAAAAATGTGAATATGAATCCACTTTTTTCCATCGTGTTCCTGTTTGGGGTCACTTGGTCAAAGGTGACGGTCAAAGTGAACTTGAATATGAAAATCGTTTCCGATCAATAACCAGAGAACGCTTGGGCCCACATTCATTAAACTACATAGGGTGATTGGTCATGACTAGTAGAGGACCCCTATTGATTTTGGGGTCACTTGTTCAAAGGTCAATGTCATAGTGACCTCAATGGAATTTGTGTGTGTGTGGGGGGGGGGGGGCGTAGGTGTTTATCTTCTTTATCTTTATCCTCATATTACAGCGAATAGTGATATTGATTTCGATGTTGATCGAATCATACGCCCAGGTTTCATATTGAAGCTATAAGCCAGCAACTTTCAGTTTAACCATGACCTCTTTTACATTTCACATTTTTTGTTGTAAATACATGTATATGTTTAAGCAAAGAGAAAGCAGCATCGTGATTTAATATAAAGTATCATGAGCAAAATATCCAGACATGCTTAAATACAACTGCTGATGTGAATAAATAACAAAGGTTTATGTTAAGCGTAACATTTAAACACGGACCATGCAAACTAAATCTTAAAATCGCAGTTACTTATATATTTTGTGCGTAAATCGGAGTTTTGTGATATTCATCTCTCGTCCTAGCGCACTTTTTCCATTTCTTGATATGTTGTCTAGCCTACTCGCAATTAACTCTGAACAAGAGTGTGATTTTTCTCATTCAATTCACATTAAAATGAATTGTATAACAGAGGGCAATTAAATAATAGATTGCTTTTATTTAGCAAAACTTACCCAAAATGACTAACTTCCAGGCGCGTGCCTAGGCTTACGCAAATACGCAGTTGCGTATACTTCGTCCAGAAAATCGAAAATCTAAAAGTGCCAAAACTGCAATAAAAATCGGTGCCGAGGAGAAAATAGTAATTTTTTTAGCATATTTGAACCAGATTTACCCCCCATATACCCCTCAGATCGCACCTACGGCATTCTAGCCCCAATTTTTTTGTCCAGGGGAGCATGCCCCACACCCCCCTAGCAAGTCTGCGTATCCCGGATATAGCCCCAGGCTCGCCCCTGACTTCTTCCAATATATATATTTGCTCTTCCGAGTCAGGGATGTAAAATGATGAAATTCATGACGTAGTAATAATTGAAACCCGTTCGATACTTCGCCCCGCCAACTAGCGCTTCACTTACAGTTTCGTACCGAAAACGACGATTTTTACACTGGCACTAGAATAAAATATTTTGGCCATGTTGGACCGATTTTCATTAAAATATACTAATGTATCTAAGGAATTTTGATATTTGATTTCTCGCACACGCTCTCTAATAGATTGAAACATGGTAAGGGACGAATCTGACACCCGGATCAACGCTATTTCTCAGGCACTATTAAACATGATGAAATGTCGAGTAGGCTGAAACCCCGCCCATTTTACTTTAATTTGTTCCATGAATGAAAATACACAATTTGATAAACTTTTCAACCGAGTTTGTCGGAGTGCATTGGAAACTTGTAACTTGCGTTGACTATATACATCTATAATTCTCACTTCCTTCAAATGTGAAGATAAAACATGGATAACTACAAACATTATACAGTAATGCACAAAAGAAGTAATAAACTACATGTACATGTATATGAATTTGCCTTCATACGTACATATAAAAACAAAGACATGATTATAAACAGAGTGTCACAGAATGTTTTCCAGAAGTACTGTTAACTGTGCATTCTTGTGAAAAGGAAGACATTTTTTTTTAAATAGTATTCCTTGCAAACGCATTTGTAAGTATGCATTTCTACATTTGTATATGTCAAACTCCCTAGATTTTTGGCACAGAAAAGGCACCATAATTTAGTACTGTTTTTCTAATGTTCACAGATGTCATTTAGCATGTCAGCGCATAATAACGTACTTTTATTTATTTGTTTGTTTTATCTATTCCATTTATTTTTCTTTCAGAAAACATAGCCCTTCTCAAATCTGCACGGCAATCATCAACGTTATATTATAACAATTTCTACTGGAACGCAAATTTCGCTACAGATGGAAACACTGACTTCAACTTGACCTGCCGGTGTTGTAGTGGTACATATGATAACATAACTGACTTTTCCTGGTGGGAGGTGGACCTGGGAAGGGAATACAACATCGAAAGGATTGAAGTGTACGGTCGGAATGACAATGACGGTGAGTGAATTACGAAATACTAAGGGAGAAAGACCCTGAACCATTAATTGACTGAAAGATGCGAATGTTTCTTGATAAACTCTTTTCCTTTAAGTTACTGTTCGCGTTGTGGTATAGCATGTGATTATCTTGAGGTAATGGTTAATATGTGTGTTTGCTTTGGGGAAGAATGAGAGTTAATACCATTGTTTATAAAGTTGTTAGCCAAATGAATTATTATTCCATGGATACTAATAGTTCTCTCTATCTCAGCCATAATAAGGACCTGTATACGATAAGTTAAATTTACAATGTAAATGAAGGCAGCAAAACAGCTTCACTTTGTTGGACGGTTATATACTATTCGAAACGGGAGGTGGTAGTGAACGGATCAAAATTTAATTTTTTCCATTGCATACATATGATACGTTTAAGTTGTTATTTTTTTTCTTTCAAACATTAGCCCTTTCGCTCTATAAAAATGATAAAAATATTAAAATGAAACGCATACATGTGTATGTGCTATTTTATCTTAAATAGTCGATAAACATAAACACGATTTCCAATTTAATTCATCGTTGTTGTTTTTTTTATTTCAGTTCAACTACATGGATTCGAGCTGTACATTTCCAATACTTCACAGTCAAACTTGACACACCCAGTATATCAGGACAAGGCATCCGTGACTCATTACATGACAGGTCACTACACCATACCGGTCGAACAGATGCTGGGTCGCTACGTTAGGATTACACTGAATGGCATAACCCTAGTTGTTTGCGAATTACAAGTTTTCGGAGGTATGATATTTAACAGAAAAAAATGAAATCAGTTGTATTCTTTAACGATGGCTAAGTGATTAAATCTGCGACTCGAGGGCCTTCAAGCGCGACACTTATAGTTTTAATTAATCTTATATCTATTTTTCTTGCTCGTGATTACAAAATGATATATTTTCGATACATATGCATATATGCAAACATTAGCACTATATCATAATATAGACATTTGAATTTACAAAATACGCATGAGTGAAATGGAAAACGACTAATTAGTGGATACTGAAATTTATACCATTCCTCATACAAAATGTTTGTGAAAATTCTTTTATAACATTTTTATAATGTTGTAAAATATTTAACTAAAGTAATATTACTGGCATTTTACTGCTGTGTAAAAGTACAAATGTACATGCGAATGTGCCATTATAATGATGGAAAATAGTTTCTGGAGCATGTTTATCTTTAAATGTGTAAACCATTTCTCTCTTTCTCTCTCTGTGTGTCTCTCTCTCTCTAATTGACAAATTTGGTGAATGTAAATGAAGAGAACATGTATTGATTTGTAAAGAAATCAATAAACCAATATTTTTATAATATTCCGACAACGGCGTCCAGCAGAGGGAATCACAAGCATATGCTCCGGAGGTTCCATCTGCGAAAAGATTTGTTTGTGATTTTTCACATCTCTCTCTCTCTCTCTCTTTTCCTGAGATTTACTTTTTAATTTCAAAAAAGTCATAGTATCATAATTTGCAAATATTTATTAGAAGGCACAGCCG
This sequence comes from Solen grandis, assembly GCA_021229015.1. Classification (NCBI taxonomy): domain Eukaryota; kingdom Metazoa; phylum Mollusca; class Bivalvia; order Adapedonta; family Solenidae; genus Solen; species Solen grandis. The sequence goes on from CM037777.1 coordinate 91,861,015, forward strand.
ACTTACCCCATATATATGATTAACAAGTTTTCTAAGTTTAATGTGAATATGCCTGATAGTTTAGGGAAAAAAATAACCAATACATAAAATTCTAAGTCGAAAAAGCGCCATAACTGTGCCAAAATGATTTTTAGGGTTACCTGATCTTTTGAAATGGATTCCTATTTTGACAGAGAGCATGCAATCTTAGATTGAAAGGAATATGACAGACAGCTTTTTGAGAGACTGACCTTATCAAAAAAAATTAACCAGCCGTGAAAATTCTAAGTCGACAAAGGGCCATAACTTTGCAAAAATATTTTAGAGTACCTGCCCTTTGGATTCTTTTTTTTTATTTGTGAATCAGTATACATGTACCAAGTTTGAAGTGATTATGTTTGATGTTTATTGAGAAATGGACCTGAATGAAAAGTATAACCAACGCCGACGCAACCTCCGATGAGAGGGTCATGACAATAGCTCCATTCTTTTTCTTCATAAAGTGGAGCTAAAAACAATTTCACTTTTTGTCAGAATTGGTGCACCACAAGAGAGAAAATTATCACCGACCCTTTTTATATGCAAACTAGATGTACATTGTTCCTTTTAGTTAAAAAGAACAATCAAAAGACGCTTAAACGTCAGCGTAATAACTTATAAATAATGGCATGCATATGGAGTTTGTCACTTGTTCACTAATGTTAGTTCCAACGTCAGGAAAAGGGTATTGCCCGGTAAGAGACTAAGTCACGGAGAGAAACCCCTGAAAACATACCTTCTATTCTTAAATCCATAATTTGTTAAGAGATATTTCACCAATATCTTTTTGTAAGAACATGCAATAATTTAGTTAAGTGGGTTTATTCATCAATCCGTAATGAGCAACCGAGACATGTGGCTCTAGGAAGACATTTGCATGAACCGAACAACCATCACATGTACCCATTTATAACCTGAATTGAGTGGAACAGTTCGAGATTATTAGCAAGTGGCGACCCGACAAAGATTCTAACCACAGACCTCGTTATCCGGATTCGTGCGCCCTACTACAGGTCTCTCCGCATTATTTTTGATGTCATATCAAAATAGAAAAGTGATTCACAATTGTAAATTGTCTGATATGAAAACAAAGTCTTGATTCAACATCAAATGGGCAATTATCCTTAGATCACATAGTATTCCAGAACATATAACAAGGTTTCCTAAAATATCACCATTTTGTCTGGCTAGTATGACTATACTATTTGATATTAGTATCTAAAACAGTATATACCATAATATTTTTAAATCAGATAGCCATAGCAACAATCATAAAAAGGTGTGTAAGAATTCCTATTGAGAATTGAATCTTTGAAGCAGTTTCTCAATTTGGAATGTTAATATGTGAATATGTAACAGCATAACCAAATACACTACTTGAAAATATACTTGACTATATATATGGCAAAGGCATATGCTTTGCTTTTTGGAATATAATAGTGTTTTATGTAACTAGGGTTCAATGATAACTGTTTGAAGAAAAAATTCTAAAATTGTCTGGACAGATATTATTAAACTATCATATAATGGCATACAATTCTCAAGATTTTTTTCAAAGAGCTGATATTATTTGGAACCACTTTCTGGTAGCAGTAACAGCCTGAATACAGTGTATTGACTGGATAGCTTTGTAAGAGTCTGTCCAGCATGGTGAAATACATGTATAACAAGTAACTGGTGTTGAACGCAACACATAAGTCCCCAGTCGGTAAGGTGCATAACTTTCCGTTACCATAGCAAATAGAATTTTGGTCCGGGAAAAAAACAAAAGTGATGGTAATGTCAAAGGGCTCGGCACATATAATTGTGTTTGTTGAATGTATCATAAATGATTCACTGAAATATTGAACGTTTTATATAGTTACGTAGAAAATAAAATCTGCTAGACTCGAATTTCACACCAATACTTAGCGCTAAGTAATACTTAAATTCATTATCTTGGTAGAAACGCATTCCACCACTCCTGTGTTATAAAATATTTAAATACATTACTAATCCGAAATCAATCAATACCTTTAAAACTAACAATATTTGTTAAGAAATGAAATATTTTAAAAGAGAAACAAGAATAATGAAATTCGCCCTAAGTATTTAAGTATTACTTAGCGCTAAGATTTGTTGGTGAAATTCACCATCTATATTAATGAGAATTCTAAATTATCGCCTTATACCTTTCTTAATAAGTATTGTTTATTATCATATTAATCAAATTTATAAAAAAAATGTATTAATCATTCAAGTTGTAAATGTTCCGTAATACACCGAAAAAACAGTGAACAGTTAAGAAAGAACAGATGTGCGACATGTGATAAAACGAATGCAAAATATGTTATCTGTGCGCCATTAATTTGTCCACTATTGAAAAATGACCCTGTATTTAAGCAGTAAATCACATAATTGTTATTTTATTTCATATATAACAACAATAAACCATGTAGGTTCTGGTGGTCCTGGTGGTTTAGTGTTTTAAGTGTATATTCCGGTAGATGCTTACCTCCCTTGTTTGGGCTCCGTATGTATGCTTAGTTCCAAGAATGGTTGTTGAGACATGTGTCAGTATGATGTGACTTGGCGTGACAAAGTTCGTTTAACTTATATAACATTGTTTAAACAGTCATTTCCCACCATTGGTTTGTGCTCAATGGATCAACTTTATTTTAGCAATTACATGTATTATGGTAGACAGTCATGAGATGAACATTTGCGCCAAATGGAATAAAATTCTAACGATTGGTTCCACGGTAGATTTTTGAAATTTTCTACTTAGAGTTAAAAAAGGAAACTAGCTGACCCCTTAGGGGCCTCATTTTTCAAGGAATCAACTTTATTTTAGTAATTATTGTAGAGAAGAGAGTCATAAGGTGACAATTTGTGCTAAAATGAAATTAAATTCTGATTATTAATTTCACAGAAGAAGATTTTTGATTTTTTTTCTAAATACTGAATAAAAGGAAAGAAGTCGACCCCCTAGGGGCCTCATTTTGAAAGGGGTCAACTTTATTTTAGCAATTATGGTAGAGTAGAGAATCCTAAGGTGACAATTTGTGCTAAAATGAAATTAAATTCTGATTATTGATTTCACAGAAGAAGATTTTTGAAATTTTCTACGTACAGTGTATAAGGAAAGAAGCCGACTCCCTGGGGGCCTCATTTTAAAGGGGTCAAATCTATTATAGCAATTATGGTAGATTAAATATGAGATGACAATTTATTCTGACCATTGGCTTAATAGAAGAAGAAATTTTTAATTTTTCTATATAGAGCTATATAAGGAAATTAGCCAACCCCAAGGGGCCTCATTTTTTAAGGGATCAACTTTATTTCAGCAGTTATGGTAGAAAGCTATGAGGTGACCATTTGAGCAAAATGAAACTAAATTCTGACCATTGGTTCCACAGTAAAGAAATTTTAAATTTACTCTATAGTATATAATAATACTAGCTGACCCCCCGGGGGCCTCACTTTCAAGGGATCAACTTTATTTTAGCAATAATTGTAGATAAACATGAGGTGACCATTTGTGCTAAATAGAACTGAATTCTGATCATTGGTATCACAGAAGAAGATTTATTTTAGCAATTATGGTAGACAGCTATTAGATGAAATTTTGTGGTAAATGAAATTTAATTCTGACCATTGACTTTAAAGAAGAATTTTGAAATCTTTATTTTATAAACTTTATTTTAACAATTATGGCGACCATTCGTGCCATGCTAAGTTTCTACTCACCGGTTTCAAAGGAGATGTCGTTTAAAACAAGTACAATCTAAAGCAGGATTACTGTGACTGATACTGTAGACTATTTTCAACTGGATTTTTTACCGGCAGATTGCCCAGACGGGACTTACGGTGACAATTGCTTGCCCTGTGGACACTGTCTCCATGACAACCCCTCGTGTGATAAGGTCACCGGTCAGTGTCCCGACGGATGTGAGGTCGGATTCAATGAACCTACATGTCAACAGGGTATGTTAGAACCTAATAGATTGTTTAAGGTTCCGGGACTCTAATGCATAACTTCCAGTAGGCTAGAAATACTGTCGACTTTCAACTGCTTTGAAACTGAGGGTTATGGGTTCAAATCCCAGTAGTATCAATGTGTGTGTGTGTTTTCTCTTTGGTAATATTTTCTGTGTATAACGTAGATCAAGAATAATAGGAATGCTATTTTTTATTTTGATTTGTAATGGAAAAAAACATGCTTAATTTAAGTAAGTAATAGTTTATTGCTATATGGCTGCCTTGCAATTACATAACATACTACACATCAAACAGTGTGGGGAAGCAATTTTTGCAACGTCACTTTTTGAAACACAAATGAGAACGTACACAACGGAGGTGTGGAAAATCTGCATGAATCGGTAAGTTTTTCTATTATTTCAATAATATTAGCACACCCCTTAATTTAAGACATAGCCTACCGACCGCACCAGTTCTTAAGCTTTCCAAAGATGTAAGTATTGTCTCTCGGTACCTTTTAGTTTTTTAGAACATTCAAACAATATTTTCAACACACGGCATGTCAACATACACACTTCAGAATAAAGTCTAATAATCAAAGCGCTGATGGCGCTGAATTTGTGCGTGTGTCTCAAATGATTGAGGGTTTGAATCTGCAGCTTAATGAAACTCTTCAAATTACTTTAATCTATGCTTGTACTCATTCCTGAAGATGAATTATTATATACTTGGGTTCATTTTCTAAAGGTAAATTCAAAGAAGCCCTGAACAAGTATCTAAAAAAAATAGAACTATCACAAAAAGTGATGGAATACCCAATCATATTACATTGTCAGAAAAAAGGAAGCATATTGACCATATTATCAAGGAGTCATTGCATGAAAAGACACAAAAGACACTTAAAAAGTAATGGGAGATGATAAAACTATCATATGGAGTTATGGTTCTTGAAAAGGCACTACAACAACTCGGTACCCATCTATAATTCATGTCAGTTCCTTTAAGGTAGAATACCTTTAATCGGCACTTTTCAGGGAAATTAATAAATTTGTGCCATTTGGTGAATTTCTGTGGAAGTTTCAATAAAGTTAATGAATTTTATAATTATGATGTTTTAGCATTTTTGGATTTTTACTCCCCTAGCTAGGTCAAATACTTCCCTGTAAAACCAGTATAGTGGTACAATTAATACAGATATAATTAGGTTTTGTTGATTTTCATCAGTTAATTAATGTTTCTATAATTAACCACAGATGATCATTTATGAACAAGGAAACTGAAAGTTCCATATCTAAATTTTATTTTTTATTTACTTAACATAAAAATACAGGAACATTGAAAATATCAGTATATTTGCTGTTCACAAATCATGGCAACATTTTGACCAGTAAATATAATTCAAACAGATTTTTTTCCTATTCTCAGTTGACTGTGTAATTTCCAAGGTATGTTTCCAAGAGGTGATCTGGAAAACTGGAAAATAAGTTGTGTCCCTAAACTGCCACAGGAAATAAACCCTTCAAAATGTGTATTAAGTAACTTGAATTTTCTAAACCTTTTACATTTATAAGCGGTTTTATACTTGCAACTTAGTGTGACAAAAACGCAAAAATCTCTGCTGGGATTTTCACCTGCACCCCAACAAAAAGAGCTGTGATGGCCCTAGATCTTTGACCAGTACATAAATTTATTTAAAGCCATTCAAATTACTTTACAGATTTAATTTCAGATACAAAGAATTCTTAAATTAGACGATAATCTTGGGGCCTTATTTCTCATGGGATCAACTTTATCTCAGGAATAATAGTAGGCAGCCATGAGGTGGCCATTTGTGTAAAAAGGAATCAAATTCTGCTTATATGTTTCATAGGAGAAGAATTTTTAAAATTTTCTGTATAAAGCTTTATTAGGAAACTACCCACACCCTAGGGGCATCATTTTTCATGAGATCGAATTTATTTTAGCATGTATGGCAGACAGCCACGAGTTGACCATACATGAAAAAAAAAAAAGAAATTATATTCTAACCATTGGTTCTATATAAAAAGATGTTTGCAATCTTCTATATTAAGTATTTAAGGAAACAAGTCAATCCCTAGTGCCTCATTTTTATTGATCAACTTAGTATTCTTAGTAATTATGGTATATGGCCATGATTTGACAATTTGTTTCAAATAAAATTTAATTCTAGACATTGGCTTCATTGAAGAATAATTTTGAAGTTTTCTATAGAAAGCTTTATAAGGAAGCTACCAGAACCCTAAGGGATTTTTTTTCTTCAAAAGATCAATTTATTGTAGCAATTATGGTAGACAGCCATGTACATGCCAAAAGAAATTAAGTTCTTACTATGGTTATCATAGAAGAAGAATTATGATTTTTATGTAGAGTATAAAAAGGAAAGTGCCCGACCCCTACGGGCCCCATTTTCAAGGCATCAATTTTATTCCAACCATTATGGTAGACAGCCATAAGATGACCATTTTCATAAAAAGAAATAAATCTACTGGGTGACTTCATAGAAGAAGAATTTTGAAATTTTCTAGTTAGAGTATATAAGGAAATTAACCGATCCCCTAGGGGCCTCATTTTAAAGGGATCAACTTTATTCAAACCATTATGGTAGACAGCTTTAAGATGACCATTTTTACAAAAAGAAAATAAAATTCTTTAATTTTTCTTTCGGATTAAGTTCAAATTATATTAAAGTATCAGTTCTAATAATCATATCAATGAATAAGTTGTGGCAGTTTTCAGAATACATTTACACCCCTCGTAAATTATGAAAAAGAGTTATGAGGTGGTTATTTATGCCTAAGGAAATTAAATTTTGACCATTAGTTTCAGAGGATGATATTTCTGAAAAATTCTGTTGGTTACCATGGCAACCAGTGTTCTGCATGGATCAACGGACATAGGGTGATCCTAAATAAATGAAGGGTCATAACATAGTTGATAATTCATCCAAACTAAACATGCTGACAAGACATGGAACCGATCAATCCAGCAAGGTTTTGTTCAATTCAAGATAGGATCTGTCAGACAAGACAAGAATCTGTAGGTACTCTATGTTGCTAAACAAAGGTCAGATCTCTGTGATAATACATTCCACTGAAACATGCTTTGCACATCTAGACTTGGTATAGATCAATCTTGGAAAGTGTCATCCAATCAAAGACAGGGGTTTTGAGATAAATTGCAGACAAGAATCTGAATGTATGCACATTATATAGACACACTGCTTAAAATACAAAGAGGAATAACTCTGTAATACCCACAAAAGACATGCTGACTATATGCACAACTTAACTGGATACTGACCAAATCCAGTGAAGTTTCGTCTTACTCTGGCTGGGATGTTTAGGGATGAAGTATGGGCAAGATTACATAAAAAATACAAAGGGTCATAACTTTGTGATAATCATCCAAACCAAACTTGCTGACAATATGCTGACTTCATTTGATACTGATCAATTCTGAAAAGTTTCATCCGATACAAGCAAGAAGTTTTTGAGAATAATTTTGAACCTTTTTTATATTGTCTAAAAGTTTCTTAATTTTTCTCTCTTCTGTTTCTCTCATTTTGGGATTTAACGCATATGGTTTACTTCGAATGGGCATCGAATTTGGTAATAATTCTATTTTACATTCAAAGTCTTTGACTTCTCATGCTTTTTCTCCTTTATTTAAAAAAAATGATTTCATATTTTTGCAATGCTGATAACAAATCTGAATAATCTTTATAAGATTCTCCAATGTTAAACATTTCGGATATTCTTGAAAATTTTGATCCTAAAGGTGAATAAATATTTTTGTTGTTAGGTATTGTAAATAACTTTTCTTTATCATCAAGTTTCTCGATTTGTGCAATAATTTTGCCCTTTGTAATTGTCTGTCTTTTCTGTGGATTGTTTACTAAAGGTAACAAAATGGTTTTATTTTGTCTACATTGTATGTGGATGATGTCATTTACGCACACCGCCTTCTGTTGTGCGACCTTAAATGACGCTTTGACGTTGTATCATTGCGATCCACTTTTTTTTTTTTGACGTTTTATATTTTTATTTTCTTCGACTCCGCTATCTATTTTTGTACTCTTTTATACATAGTCTTCAAATTAGCACGTTCATCCATTTTATGCTATGTATGAATTAGCTATTTTGTGGGTCAGAAGTTGGTCCTCGACCTGGGAAAGGCCCTAGATCTGAGTTTTGAATTTGAATTTCCAAATTTCAATTATTGTTTATAAATGATTTAGATCCCAACAAAATAGTGCTGGATATAAAACATTGTTAACACATTGTATTTTTAATTGTAACGTATACATGTATTTCTTCAGGAGATCTTTTTTCTTATTTGATCTACCAAGCCCGGATTCACCAGGGGGGGGGGGGGGACACGTGCCCCCGCCCAGCACCCACCGCCTAGCTGGCTTAGTCATACAATTTTCTAGGCTATATTTCGATGGAATTGTCGTGAATTGGGTTAACTTTTGTGCTCTGTAGTGGAAATCCTCATTGTGTGCCCCTTGTTCCTTACCCGACCAGTCAACAGGCCCCTGCTGTTTTCGAGACCCCCTACTGATAGAGCATCCGCTGTCACATGGCAACATCACGTAGTGACTATGTCTGCCTTTAATCCGAATCAGAGACTTTCAGCTTTACAACTGTGGATAAAGCAATTATTAAGCGCCTGAATGTCTTAAATCCCGACAGATTGTTTTAATGTTTAAATTTCCGGGTAGATCTATGTCTATTTTTTGTATTTAAGAAAAATCTTGACACATTTTCCTTAAAAATACTGTAAGTCCCAATCTCTCTCCTACATTTTTCAAGATTTACATGAGTATATTTTTAAATGAAAAAAGAGCGAATTTGAAAAAAAACAAATGCACAAGAATATAAAACACATGACTTTGCATAGATATAGGCTAAAGCAAAAAGAATTGACACAAGCAATATTATTCTTTCGTCAAAGGCTTAGGTCCATTGCCTTCAAGTTTCAATATATATTATCTAATTTTAAGGGAGTCACACCATACCAAACCCATTTTACCCACTGGTCTAATGTTGTTTTTTTTGTTGTTGTTGTTGTTGTTGTTTTTTGTGTGTGTGGTTGTTTTTTTTTGTGTGTGTTTTTTTTTGTGATATTCAAAATAGGCCCTACTGCTAAAATCTACATAACTGTGAGATATATTTCAAAGTTTACCCAAATTTTCTACGAGTAGGTCTATTTCGGTTGATATTGCCAAATAAAAAAGACTTTTACCGAGTGGTTTTTTTTTTTTTTTTTTTTTTTTTGGTTAAAAGTTTAAATTTTAATTTATCCAGTAAATACCTATACAAATTGCATTCTTTTTCTTTCTAAACCTGATCTGAGTGATACAGATACATGGGTAAAAGTTTTCAGGAATTTTCCTGAATTTCAGGATTTTCAGATTGCCAAATGACTTCTTATTCTATATAAAACTATATAAAAAATTGCTAATATCAGGATTTTCAAGGTTTTTTTTTCAACTTCCAACTTTTACCCATTTAGATATAATGGCCAAAAAGTAGAATAGAAAAAAAATGTTTGACTACGCACAGCCCCCAGTTTCAAGATATTTGATAGTAATGTTTGCCTTTCTATGGATGTGTGTGACTATCTTAAAAAAATAAATTTTCCTCCCCAGATACCCTTCAGAATGCATCTCCATCACACTAGAAACATTTTTTTTTCCGGAGAGCATGCCCCCGGGACCCACCTAGTACTGACATCACAATCAGATTTTGTACACCCCCCCAGTTGAAAACATTCTGGATCCGGCCCTGTCTACTGTTATAATATTTATAATAAAAATGAAGACCAAGTGGTATTACTGTACGTGTGGTATCATGCCATCTGTGTACGGCATATAATATCAATTTAAACTCATCTGGAATAGTCCCATAATGACTGGAGATCTTTTTGTTTGTGTTTAACGCCAAACCGACCGATAGTTCAGTCCTTATGAGAATATCGCATACATGAAACAAACACAGTGCTTCCCATCCGCAAAATCGCATTTACACAATTGACAGTTTACAAACCCTTCACATTATCCTGACAATGGGTCAACCAGTCCTCTAACTACATGTATGCGCTAAGCGCTGAAAGACTTTGGTCAGTCGCGTTCTGGGATCGAGGACTTCCCAGTTATAGGGCAGACGATCTACTAAAACCGTTTTAAAATTTGTCGGTGGTCAATATTTATATAATTATAGAAGTAAGAAATATTGTCTGTCGTTTGTTTATCACACAATATGGCCCTATATCATAAATGTCATTACGCTCAAATAAAGACAGCAGAAGACCAATGAAAATGCTTAGCCCCTTTGTTAGTAAAGGCGGGTTATAAATTCGCCTCAAATTATGACTTCATGTGTGTGTGTGTGTGTGTGTGTGTGTGTGTGTGTAACTGTTTGTTATCTGTCAGTGGAAGTTATAGTAGGCTGCAATTATAAATGTTACCTTTAGCACACTTTCGACTAAGTAAAAGCCCTTTAATTTATCAATTATTATTGATGACGGGAGTAATCTTGTCATATTGACATATCTTATTTTTAGAAGAAAAAAACAAAAAAAACAACATTTTTACTAGGTTCAGATTCATCTCAGTTAACAGTTGATTATTTATGTTTTCTGTTGTATTAATCTCCTCTTCTTAAAATCTATTATTCGTCCTTTACACCGTCATATGCAGAATTGCCACTCCAAAATGTGACGGTGTCCATGTCGAACCATGTGTATCAGAGTATGAACGCCAGCCTGGCTATAGACGGATCTGAGGACACACTACCGGACAGTTGTCATTGCTGCAGTGTCACGCTGGCCCCTCAATCCTGGTGGAGACTGGAGCTGGGACAGATGTATCCCATACGTGGTGTCAAGCTTATTGGGAGAAGTATTTGTCTTATTTCAATTGTCTCTTTAAAACCAGGATGAGCGCAATTTATTATGCATATATATCTGTCCATATCTTATCTATGAAATACAAGAAAAGTGTAGCGAAAATAATATTTGTCACCTTTATATGTTCTAATATACGCTATAATATATTTAAAAACGGAAGATTCGCACCAAATTGTTTCATACTTAGTTACGTTCATATCGGTTTGCGAATAACTAAACGCTTGATTCTGGCTCTGTCAACAAATGCTTTATAATTGGTTCCCACAGTTTGGTTCCCGGTTTTAGCCTATATAAGCGCAGTTGATATGCGAATTGAATCAGTCTGTATCTGACCGTCGTCGGCTTAACATCGTGAGAACATTACAAAACGCCTTATATCAGAAATGTGAAAACCTCTAATGTAGCTCCGTGCTTATATTATTTTCAAGTTTTAGCAAATCAAAGGTTCCTTCCAGTGCATTCTTAACTTTTAGGTAGAGTGAAAGCTGATTTAGGTTTAACCACAGAGCTCGTGACGAAAATTAATCTGTAAATAAGTTCATATTATCATGGGAAATAAATAATATTTTCATAACTTCATAAGTTCCATCAATGACATAACTTTGCATGTCATAGCACAGTATACATTTACTTATATACCGCACTTGAAAGACTCAATTTTTAAATTTAGCTCTACTGTTAGACCAGGACCCTCTTTTTTGGTGAATTTGGGGCGATTATGGGCCCCATTCCCCCTCTAAATCAAATATCCCCCCATCCCCAGTCAATGAAAATTTCCCCCATGGAACAAATAAATGAATACTTAACAATAAATTGTATCTTAGATAAAAAAAAAATATTAGAAAGTTAGTGAAGGTTGCAAAAATATAAATATACATGTATTTCAATAGAAAAATATATGTTTTAAGGTAATTTTCACACTGAAAAATCCCCCAACAAAGATACAACGTGAAAATACCTAGGCCCCAGTCCCGGGTCCTGGAGGCTGTTAAATGCTTTTCTTATTATGTTAATTCTACATCTAGCAGCAACATATTACCAACTATAAACAAGTCCATTTAGTATAAAACAACCCCATTATCCAGAGTAAAACACTGGAGTGAACTAAAGCATTGTAACCTGACACCCTGCCATAAAAAGATATCTAGTGACAGGTAATAGGAGAGCCTACAAGCAGACCTATCTACACTCCTGCTAACGTATGAAATTAAGGTCATGACCCCAAGGTATGTTACGAAACGCATGTAATGAATGAATGAATGAAATTATGAATTAAGGCGTCTTTCCATGCAATTTCAAGTGTAACCCCCCCCCCCCCCCCCCCGAATAAAGTTTTGTCATTGCCACGGATTGTTTCTTGCACTTGATAGGATGTAGGCTTAACAAAAACTTTCACGTCATTAAAAGAGCAAAATAACATGGCAAAACGAGGTATTACATGACTTCACACTGGTCTTCGTCTCATCGAAAGAATTCCAAATGATACATAGTAGTGAGCGGGCAAACATTTTTTCAGGTGCTAGTCTTATATCCCGCAAGTAGCGAGGAACGACTATAGATGTTCCTCCCCATGGGAAGGAACAATAAAGGTTTTCTGATTCCTGTACGCGGAGGGCTCACTGCAAGCATTGCGTTTGCTGGGAGCTACTAAACAATAGGGTTTGATAGGGCAAGATATCCACAAAGTTGTAAAGCAGGGCCAGACTCAACTTATTTTATGTTTATTTAAGTGATAGGAAATCACGCCTGTTATTACAAATTAATTAAAGCTGATTCGACTACTACATTTTATAATAGAAATCATTTGCTAATACAAATATTTTGTAATTCTGAATTGATTATTGGTTCTTCAAATCATTTCATCAATCATTGATCCTTAATTAAACGGCAATATAGCCAAGAGAAAAATTATTTAATCTATATACACTAAAGTAAGGCAGACGCGCGTTACAAAAATATGGGTGTTTAATTTACATATAATTATTAAAATTATGATAAAATGTATCTGGTTAGTGTAATAATTACTGCGCATCTGAAGAAGAATAAAACGTCATAAATATTTGTCAATTATCTTAATTAGGATATGTACTCCAAATTGTATGTTCTTAAATACTCGTAATTGTTACTAATTCTTGTTTTTCATTTCATAATGGTAAAATTTCGCTTCCCAGCAAAATCGCATTTAGACCAGAATGGCAATTACACACTCAGCATATCGAATACTTCACTTCCGGAAAGGACGTTTAGAAATCTATACAAGGTCCCTGGGACTACGAACGTCTTTCACTGGAGCCTGTCGGACGTTGTAGCGTCAACAATCACCATCAAACGGGCATCATTACTTGTGATTTGTGAGATCAAAGTGTATGTGGGAGGTATGTTAAGTAAATCAACAGAAAACCTTCATTCTCTTGTTTTTGTAATGCTGTTCACCATTCAACTTATTTTCGTACAATATTTTGTAGTCCGTTTTCTACGAAAAACTACTTTGTAATTATAAGATTAGAAACACCGTTTACTTGGGGTCTTCTGAATAACATAAATTATTTTAGCACGATTTTTTCAAGAAAGAAAGAGAAAGATGCATTCCATTCGGGTCGGTTTTCAGTAAATTTATATCAATTGGCCAAGAATAGAAAACCATGTAGGGAAGTCATGTATAGGTTAAAACTCATGTAGCAATTTTGTTAGAAAAGTAACAGAATATTTTTTTGTTTCGTATGTTTGTTTTTTGTTTGTTTGTTTTTTTCGAAAATGACTTTTCAGTTTGTCCTACTTAATCGTAAAAAGATATGCTTGTTTTTCGGTCAAAATTTGAAAACCATTTTGCATTAAATGAACCGTAATATCTTGATATGGAGAAAATATGATGTCTACGTGACCAAAGAGCATTATGGTTTGATCTTGTTGCGGCAGTGAATGTTTATGTCATATTATGTTAGCTAATATATAAATCAAACCAGCAACACTGACTCTGAATCGTACTTAACACAGCAAGTGTAATGTTCAATCAAACCAGAGGCGTTGCCATAATGCGAGGTCAAAGACAAAGTTGTATGGCGTACAATATAGTATCGTTTATATTTGCGTCGCTTGCAATGAATTCCAAACAACTTCAAATATTAACGATAACGAATATTTCTCTTTTCCATACAAAAGAATGAAACTACGCAGGTATTATTTGTTTCCTTAAAATACATAAGGTAGAACTCCACACTAAAATCCAAATTCCTGTTGACCACCTCCCACAAGTAATATGTCCAATAGTCCCGACTCCAAACTACACAACCTGGAAAAAAGACACTTTTTATTGAGAGCATATTAGTCATAGCATTGCAAATCTACAGTGAAAGTAATACATTTACAGTGGTCATGCAGTACTAGAAGCTGTGATTCATTCCGTTGAAAAAAATTGTTTACTGTGGTCCAAGACCACAAACACCACATTTTGTCCATCTGGCAAAAAATATCTGCAAATAGAAGGGCTTTAAACAAAGTGTTTCTGCTTTAGCAACTCCCTATACTTGCCACCCCCCCCCCCCCCCCCCCCCAAAAAAAAAAAGAGTTTGTTTCCCCCTTGTAAAATGACTTGATTTTTACAACCATGCAGACGAAAAGCACTGTTTACAGAAAATGGCGTCCTGTGTGTGTGTGTGTGTGTGTGTGCGTGTGTGTGTGTGTGTGTGTCTTTTTTGTACTGCTAATGTGTCATAACGTTGTAGGACTTCTGCATACGAAATAAAAGATTGAAATTGAGACTGAGTTTAACTTACATGTTTGTGTAAACGTGTGTTATTTCCGTTGTTTGTGAACGGGTGTAAATTTCATCAGCTAGACGACGTGTTTTTGTGTGCATTGTGAAATTCGGTGTCGGTACACATTCTAATACTAAGGCTATAAACGTATGATGTATGTTTGATACTGAATAAAGCTTATGATAGGTTATGTATGTATGTATGTTTGTATGTATGTATGTATGTATGTATGTATGTATGTCCTCATTTTTGCATTTTTATTGCGTAAAAAACTACGTACATCTACCAAACTAACCATCAATACTAGTATAAGAGTAACTCCGTTCAACAACAGCTAGTCTAAAAACTACTAAAACTATTAATTAAAATCTGTTCGCTCATAAACAGTGACCACTGACCAGAAAAATAACCGTTAAGTGTATTGGAATGCCGTGTCATGCTATTCAATGAATGCATTTTGTTTTTAGCCATTATTATTTCGCGGGATTCGCGGTCTGCTCAAATCCGCGAAAGTATTACGCCGCGAATATGCCTGGACGCATAAAAATGCGAAAGTTTCTTGACGCGAAACTTTCCTGGTTTACAGTACACACACATATAAAGAACAGTTCAGGTGCTATGTCATAGCCAAGTGGTTTACTACAAGTCTGAGAGATGTATGTTCACTAGAATGTTCCAAAACGTTCTAAGGGTCCAAACTAGAAAAAGTCGAAAAAAACATATTTGCATAAATTATTGAAACTGTTTCCGACTTGCGGTGAAAAATGTTTCCTTTATCTTATAAGCAGATACCATCTGTATTTTCAGACTGTGGAATTGGATACTTCGGCCTCAGTTGTGAAGCCGTGTGTCATTGTGCCGACAACAAACTCTGTAACAGAACATCGGGCACCTGCTCTACACCCAGATGTAAACCAGGCTGGAGAAGACATGCGTGCAATGAAAGTAATATTCCAATAAAATAACTTATCGTTTAGTACCATCCTGTGGCTTTCTTTCCCAGTAATTATCTTTACGCGCTTCTTAACGTGAAATTTTGGTTAGGTTCACCTCATTTACTCAGTAGTTATAGTCATTCAATTGGCTAAACGTACACAGAAACTTAAGTTGATTTCGATTTTGGAAAAAAAATGTTTCTATTTAAACAATTCGATTTCGCATATCGTACAAGTGATTTGTGCCAGGAAAGGTCATGATAGATTCTTGGCCCTGGAGAATTCGAACCAGCAAACTTTAGATCCGCAATCCCTCTAAACTACTACTGAACCAAAGCTCCCTAACCAGGTAAAGTAGTGTACCGATAATTACCGATAGTTAGATGTGTAATTACTTAAGAAAATAGCTTGTAAATCGATCAAAACAAAAACTGACTGATAAGGGTATAATGGGTATGCATACTATTTTAGTATGTTTTATTAGTTTGTGTACTAAAACTGTTGAAGTCACATAAACTTATCTCGATGTACTTTAACCATAAATGAAACAAAACGTAACGATATATGATAGGATGACATTATCGCATTGTTCATGCTTGCGAGTCGGTGTTTCAAATTATGCATCCACGTTTTATTGACTTCGCCAAATATGGAACGTCCCATTATACCACGATAAGCAACCAGAAATGTACATATATATTTGATGCGATGGACTTAAATACATTGTAAGCATGCATGTATAAATTCTTTTTCATCGAAATCACACTTCTCTGCGCAACCCTAGATTATTTCATTTCTTATTTGTTTTGTTTATATTGCGTTTTAGAAAACTTGAATGCTGTCTGTGCCTTCAACATGACTTCGGTTTAAACACTGATGGTTATCAGATATATGTACAAAGTCCATTTTTAATAATAAAAATATGTATCCAAACACTGAATAATAAAAGAACTGTAATAATAAACTATGATTTACAAGAGAAGTAATAAAGGGAGGTAATTAAAAAATAATAAGGGGTAATTAAATGAAAATATAATCAAAATTAAATTGAGATAAATAGCATATAAATAATTATACAAAATTTCCTTATACGTTCATTTTTGCCTTTAACAACACGATAAAGTCACGAGGGCGGAGCCCGAGTGAGTATATCGTGTAGTTATAGGAAACTCTATTTCGCACTATTCCCTTCCACTAGCCATAAAAACTTCACAATATAAGCTTTTAAAATGTCAAACAAAGGCAATCTTAGGGGCAAAGTGACATGTTGTGACATGTGAAAGAAGTTTTTTATTACCCCCCCCCCCCCCACTGATATTTTTGTTGTCATGAGTGATTTCCCCTGAAAACTATAAAAGTTTTCTGCGGTAAAGTTTAGACTCTTTTCATGAAATTTGAAACAAAATCATATAATGCATCTTTCTAGATTTTTTTTCTTATAAACCAATTTCAGTTTTAGTGGTTAGAGCGTCTGCCTCGGGAGCTGGAGTTCGTGGGTTCGATCCCCGGCCGCGACAAACCACAGTCGTAAAAAATGTACTGTTATAGCTCCCTTGCTTAGCGCTCAGCATATAAGGATAGTTGCAGGACTGGTCGGCCCGGTGTCAGGATAATGTGACTGGGTATGCTATCATGCCACATGTCTACGGCGTGATACTGCAGTGTGGCAGCACTATAGCTGTCTCAAGTAGCTGTCCAAAACATCGTATTTCAGCAGATGTAACAAGCAAACGCTCAGGTCGATCAAAAACGACTGAAAGTCGTTGATTTGCCTCATATGTCTCTTTCAATTAATGGTATTGTTGCTTTAGGAAATGCAATATTATACGAATATCGACAAAAAATATACGACACGAGATTTGATATGTGAGTCTACCACCATGAGGTACAGATCAAGTTCGAGTTTTGTTCCGGTCTACTGATTTTTGACGAAATTACGGGCCATGGACTTAGTAAATTTCTTTAAAATAGCAGTTTTCCTGACAGCTCAGTATTGTCGTTTTGACTTTCACCAAAAGTATTGATCAAATTATGGACTTGTTTGCCTCGTAAAGGGGGGGGGGGGGGGGGGGAATTATATTGCCCAAGCAATACTTTCAAAATGCTTGGTTTTTTTATGAAGATGACTTCACATCTTTATGAAACTAGGTACACATGTACATTGTGTAATAGTCTATTTGATATTTATGCAAATTTATGTCTGCCTCGGGTTTACCGTTGGAATTAAGCTGTTTATCTATAAAGATGAATTCGCATCTTCACGAAACTGGGTACACGTGTACATCATGACATAAACTTTTTAATATTTATTCAAATTTATGGCTGTGACCTATATTTCACAATTGGATAAATAAATTTCACCTCAGGTTTACCTTTACGCTTTTTTTTATGTAGATGACTTCATATATGTATGGAAGTAGGTACACATGTACATCATGATATGATTTATTCAATATTTATGCAAATACTTAAATACTTTTAAATATATGGATGTGACATATATTTCACAGTTGGATAACATAGTAAAATTGATTGTTCAGCCTTAACTTAACATTTGCGTTTAAACTTTTTTTCTATGAAGAAGATTTCACATCTTCATGAAACTAGGTACACATAAACATCATGATAAAAGCGTTTTAGTATTTATGCAAATTTATGGCTGTGACCTATATTTCACAGTTGGATGAACATGGTAAAACTTTTCTATGAAGATGACTTCACAACTTCCAGAAACTTAACATACATGTACATCATGAAATGGATTATTTACCGGTAGTTTTTATTAATTTTATGACTGTGACATAGTAATCTGCCCAAGGCTTTGTTTAAGCTTCTTTTCCTATAAAGGTAACTTCACATCATCATGAAACTTTGTGCAAATGTACATCATTATATAAACTTGCATAAATACAAGGAAATATATGGTTCTGACCATATCGCGGCGGCGCATTAGTGTGTAAGAGACATATTTTCTTGTTGACTATTGATCCACTTTTAAGATTGAAAATTTGCATTTTTAATTAGAAAGTATTAACTATTATCAATTTAAAGAAGAAGAAAGGACACGTGGAAATTAAACTTAAAGAACAACTCTTCAAATACAAAATCGAATGATAGAATTGTCATAATGCAAAATGTAACAAAAATGTTACTGTCGGATATTCTGCACATCGTATTTTGGCGATAGAGGATTGTATCCGAGCTATTTTTATCAGCTGGTCTGAGGTTCTATATAGACGGTATACGTGAGGTCAATGTTTATAATCATTAAATGAGTACTTCAGATTGGAAACCTGATCCCTGGTGGAGATCTAAGCCTTTTAATAGCCGGGCTGATGTTTCCATTGGACCAGTCTTTCAATCTTAATCATTTATACATGTGATATTACACGTATATCTAAGCCCGGGTTGAAATCTCAGCCCACTTGTACACGGGTTAACAATCTTTCCATCTCTTCCATACATACTTTCGGATATTACACTTTGGTTGCTAATCTGAGTCAGCCCACTCATAAACGGGCTGATGGTCTTTCCATCTCTACCATACATTCCTAAGAAATCACTCGCATACTTCAAGTTCGAAATCTGAGCCCAGGTCGAAATCTCGACCCACTAGACGGACTTAAGTTTCCATTGAACCTGATTGCTTGTTGAGTTTAACGTCTCGCCGACTGTATTTAAGTCATTTTGAAACTTTGTGTACATGCAACGGAAAGTAATATACAAAATAAGAAAGAAAAAAATGCATTATGCACTTTAAGTAAATAAAAACATACACTGGAGAGTGTAATTTTGATCTCTTGAAGAATTTATTTGTTCCACTTATGGGAGGATTTCTCCTAAGCTTTCCCTGCATGGTAAATTTCAAATGATACTGGTAGATGAACTGAGGATTTATATTTTCCTCAGGCTCTCAGGTCATGTCAGGGTAACCTTTCCATTTGACCTTGTACATTTGTTTGCCTCTAATGACTTTCGGGCAAACAATGCGTTCAACATCAAACCATCCCTCTGGGAGATTAGTGCTAGAGTCCTGTGTGTGGGTCTCAGCACATTTTTTTGACTGGGCGAAAGTGGGATCAACTTTTGAACCATTTGTTGTCCTGATACATTTTTCAACATATGGCTTGATGTTGTCACTATGTCAGAAGTGAGAGGATACCTGATAGTCTGATAATCTTTTCAATTCATATGTGTAATTTGTCCGAAAGTTTCTTAGATTGACCTTTTTCAATTCTTTGATTGTTCAGCAGTACTCTGCCACCAAGCCTGTATTTGGGGATGGCAGCTTTTCTATTAGGGTATTCTTTCTGCTTAGATTTTGCTTTTACAGAATTGTCCATTGCTGTCAACAGGTCTTATTTTTTGGTAGTAGTTTTAATGTTTTCAATATGATTCTTAAGGTATAACCCACCTAATACCCATATTCCATATCTTGCCACTGGATTGAAATATTTCCATGAAACTTTGTCTCTTTGAAGACATCCAAAAATAAAAAAAAATGTTTCACTGAGAGTTTTTCCAGGTTTTAAAAGATGTTGGAGAGATATTTAATCTGTATTTAAATTAACATTGAAGTATATGGAAAATATACAATTTCTGTGAATATGAAAAACTGAATTTTATTTTCGACGAAAATTCACGGTAGAAAGATGCATTATATGATTCTGATTCAAATTTTATTAACTAAACTTAACTTTACCGTAGGAAAATGGAGAAAATCACTTTTTTGTAGTTTCAGGGGAGATAACTCATGACAACAAAATTATAAAGGGGAGGTAATAAAAGAGTTTCTGTCATATGTCATAACATGTCAATTTGCCTTAAGATTTCCATGGTTTGACATTTTAAAAGCTTATATTGTAAAGTTGTATGCATGACTTTGATGGTTATTATGGGGCATGTATCTTTACCGGAAGTGAATTACAGGGCATAAACCTTAACTGATTTAGAGACCTTATTCTTAGGAAGCAGGGAGCAGTCTACAGGCAGACGCATTTGGTGTCCGAATACCATGTATTAAGGGGATTGATTGGTTGATGAGTTAAATGAAAGTCTGGTTCCTAGCAGAAAACCTGACAAATGTTGCCCACTGATTTTGTTTGTCGAATCAGTAAGTGCGGAGAGATTTTGCAAGCACAGAATTCATTGTTTCAACTCTGCCGTTACAAGCTGGTTGGTAAACAGATGTTTTGTGCCTGGTGACATTGATGAATTCACGTAATGACTGAACTATTGCTGACAAGAGGTTTGCGCCTCTGTCCGAAACAATGCTAAAAAGCAATTTTGCTATAATTTCTGCATCTTGCGTAACCATTGGGAAACCTTCTACCCATCCTGTGCAGCAATCAACCACAAGAAGAATATATTTGTAACCTTCTGGTGTTGGAGTGAGTAGCCCAAGAATATCCATATGCAGACGTGAGAATGGTTCTGAGACAGGTAATGGGATGAGGAGTGCTTTTTATGACTAAAGTCACGGGTAGCCCTCTGACAAGGATCACAGGACTTGATGTGATTTTCAACTTCTCTGTACATGTTTGGCCAGTAGTATTTTAAGCGAATAGAGGAGTATGTTTTATCAAACCCAAATGGGAACCGTCTGGAGCATCATGATAGGCGCTTATAATATCATCCCGTAATGATGTTGGAACGGCAAGCTGTTTTTTGGTATCGCTGAGGTCCGGGTACAGATTTAGTCCTTATGGGTAAGTAGTGGTATAAAATGTTATCATAAATAACATACTGCTGTGCTTCTGCCACTCGTTTGGTTGCCTCTGATTGAGTACCTGGCAGATTGCCATTTTTTTAAATAGTCTAAAACTGGGCGCAAGTCTAGACATTGCAATTGAAGGTATTGGATAGTTTGCATCGTTTCTTTCTCAATGGAGGGAGGTTGTATGGGAAATATGAGGTCAACATCTGAGAAAACTGTTTATTGATTTCAGGCTGGGTGTTGTATTGAAACGCAACGATTGCTTGTTCGGTAGGTGAGTCAAAAATTTCAATATCATTTACAGGAGGTTTTGAAAAGTCTGATATACTATCTGACACATTGGACGGTGAGACAATGATGTTAGCAATAATCTCCTCATCATCTTCAGAATCGTCTGCATTTTCAGCGTTATGCTGATCATCATACGGCTTACGGGAGAGAAAGCATCAGCATTCTGATTACGGACACCTCGTGAGTTATAGTGAAATTATATCCCTGTAATAACAACGACCAACAGGCTAACCGACCCGTTGCTAGTTTGATATTCTTTAGCCATTTCAGAGATGGTCTGTAAAAACGAAGGTGATTCCATAAGGGACTCTGGTAAAGTGATATGAATTATCATGTGTAACAAATGTATTTTTCTGTGCTGTTTCTGGGTCAAGTGGAATCTGCCAGAAAGAAGATTTTAGTTCCATTGTACTAAAATATTTAGACTATGAGGTTCCTACACAGCCCAAAGCATCCTGTAATTTTGGGATAGGAAAGTGCACTGGTTGAGTGCGGACATTTAAGCCACGGAAATCTGCTGTAAATCTGTATGACCCGTCACGTTTCTTAATCATGACTACAGGAGCCTCCCAGGTAGAATCAGACTCAATAATGATGCCATCATCTAACATTTGATTCACATGATCATAAACGAGGTCACGCCCTGCTGGGGTCTGTCTATATGGCTTTTGCCTATATGGCGGTTGGTCACCTGTTTCAATGTGATGCTGGTAAACATGAGTACATCCTATGTCGCTGCTGGATGCGGAAAATACATTATGGTTTTTAGCAAGAAAAAAGAGTTTTTGCTGCTGCTGCTCTGGTGACAAGCTGCTGTTTCCTATGTCAATACCTAGGTCTTTTGCTATTCTTATATAGTCAGATTCTGATTTTGAGTCAATATTTAAACTGTTTACCTGACAGACTGTTATGTCAAAATGACAAGTTTTGATATCTTCAATGGGGAATAATTTACTAGTACTCGAGCAGGGTAAACGGTAGCAGGGATGGGCATTGGATTTAGTATTTTAAGGAAGCACAAGTTCTTTTTGGGGATATTCACAGAACGAGAACCTGCAAGACAATGTTTTGAAGACAAATTATTCATGGTTGTATTAGAACTGGCATACCGTTATCTGGGACCCGGAACAATCTGACTGGGACAAGTGCAGCATGATAAGCAGGAATATCCGCTTTAGTTACTGAGTGCGCTAATCCTATATCAAAAGAGTAAGTTTTAGTTGTAAGCGTGGACACATCAGGTTTATCTAATGGGGTTGACAATCTGAAAGTGTCTAGACAGATGCTGCGTTTTTTACTCAGAAAGAAAGTCCATCCCTTATATTAGGGATTGGTGGATTCTATCAAAACATGGAACTTGTGAGATAAAATATTGCCTTCAATATTGATGTCAAGTATGACACGCCCTTGAACATCAAGTATTTCACCACCAACACCGTATGCATGAGAAAATGGTGAAGGAAGAAGCATGACTTTTACTTTGTTCCTGGTTGGAATTCTGTACTCTTTGTAAGAGGGACTTTGAAATGCATGAACTTATGGCACCTGTATCCACAAGGCTCTTAACATGTATATTGTTGATAATAACGCTGATGAGGTTAGAATCAAGGGGTGCAGTAAAGTTGATGTTAAAAATGTAAGGGTTATTTGTGGGGGAAGCAGTGTTAGCAATGCCATGATGAGTAGTGGACCTGTCTACTGGAGTCCCTTAACCTGTAGATGGCGACCTTACCTATTTTGGACCATATTGGAGAATTTAAGTTTTGGGTCCATGAGGTTGTGTGCCAGTGAGCCATGACACGCTTAAAGTAGCTGCATTCAAGGAATGCATTACATGGCTTTGTACAAGCAACACAGACTGGGGCACCATTTTTGGTTGATTTACATGGCAGCTTTAGCAAATATTGCACATAATCATCCTTGCTGCTTAATACAGCGTGAGGGTCAATGGTGGATTGTTTTTGTTGATGCCTGCGAGTGTCATTGTATGAGGTGTTCCTGTTGTAGGTGTTCTGTGAAGTTCTTGGAGTGTAAGCAGGCTGTGGTGGTGTTGCATGTCTATACTGAGTGTTGAATTGTCTGTTGTCTTGATGGTTTGAACTGGAGTAAGAGTCGTCCTGATGAATTGTCTGTGAATTGTTGTGAGGGTGGTCTGAAGTGTGATGACAGTTTATTTACAGTCAGTTGGGTTGGATTGTTGCGCAAGTTTTGAACCTCTTGTGCAAGTTGTCCTAGCAGTGAGCACAGGAGTTTAAATATCTGTCAATAAATAAATAATTTATAGTAAAAAATAAGCCCCGTATATAAGACAAAAACAAAAACGCTTTTGGCTGAATTATACGAACGGAATGATGAATGATAACAATATATCGAGCCTACTCGATAGGGAATATTTAAATGCATCCAAAACAACCGATGGTATTTAAAAGCAGGCCATTCTAAATGAATAACTCGACGATTTTTTTCTGTTGGGCTGCTACCTGAATCGATCCAGGTGGTGGTACTGACATCCGTGGTGCTGCTGCTTGAATCGGTCCTAATGATGAATGTACTGAAACTGTGGGGCTGGTTGTGCTGTGTTACTGGAAACTGGCATCGTAGAAGATACCACTAGAAACGTGGTGATCATTGGTGGTCATCGCCGTGCTTCCTGTCGAGGAAACTACAGATGTTTGGGAAGATGATACCACCGACATGTGTTGAGAAATATTTTTGGCCGCCATCTTTCTTGTTTGCACGCCTTGTAGTGACATAAGGCTAGGGATTTAAGTCCGAGATCGGTCTCCACAACTGCTGAACCGGTATATTTTTGTCTCTCTGGTTTAGTTATTGTTTAGTGTGGTATATTTTTTTCTTTCTTTCACTCTTCCGTTCTCTTTTTTTTCTTTGGGAAACTTGCTTGGCAATGTGATGTACCAGGTTGGGGAAACCACAAAATGAAAGAATGATTGATACAGGTACATAAATTCTAAACGCTATCATAATCGACTGTTGAAAGCGAAATATATTTCTTGTGTTTGAGGTGCACGTATTGTAAGTTCATATCCTTTAAACAATAGTAGACAAATACAGGATTCATCATATCTAATTAACTGATTCTGCTGTGCTGATCGTCATCTACGTGCCAAGGAATAAGTAAATAGCCAAAGATTTATCATGTAAATAAATATCTCTTGGACACCGGATATGCCGAATGATCACGGAAGAAATCTAACGGAAAGGATCGGAATTACCCGAAAGTGACACAATGTTTGCGCACGATCAGCACAGAGTATTACAATACTGGCTCAGTTCTGACACGGTTTTCATCTTAGCGATTATCTAATATCTAACAAAAATCATCTATAACGTCCATTGTTATAGAATAATTAAGAAAGAGTAATAATATAACAGCGTATTATTCTAATATGCTGATTGCAGTTAAATGCATATGGTTTAATGATGGAACTTTATTATCCAAACGGGAAACAAAATGTAAGTGACTCGATCTCTGGGTTGGCGGTGCTTTAGCTTGAGCGGTTCATCTTTGGTTTCCTGATCGGAAATTGGTCACAAGATCGATGGTCACTTGATCACGTGACCGACTGTAGGGTCTGCTAATCCGCGCACTAGAGAGCCTCTTGTCTGTTGTCGTCAAGAGTAAGTGCTATAGTCCGATTCCACAATTAATAGGGTTTAATGTTCCGAGCCGCGTTTGAGACCCAACTGACCCTCTGCTAAGTCAACATGCAAAGTCTTGTTTATGACACAGCAGATAGATACTGATACTGCATGTGTTTCATAAACCAAGGAGGAATTGAACTGCATTTTAGAGTTTAGAAGAATGCATAATTGGAAAATGTATTTTTTTTTATTTTTATTTATAATAATGTATTTATGCTTTTTTATACATTATAAATATAAACTTATTAGATAAATAGTGAATAAATAGGTGTTACCATAATTTAGCATGGTAGCATTTATCTACTATCGACACAAAATTGCTTATATTTTAGAAAAGATGTGTTGTAGAGTCATGTCAATCATAAGATAAATAAAGATGTTCTTCGATTTTCAAATTAGATAATTTGAAGCATAAAAAGTTGGTAGTATAGTTGTGATTGACTATTTTAACACGGCTTGCATATTTCTCAGAAAACAAGGAGAATAATTGTGTGAATATTTGCAACAAAACACAGGTTGCAGTGCGCGCACGCGCTCATGTTGATGAGGTAACAAAATGACGTAATTTACAAAATTTAAGTAAATTAGCCGAGATAACAACGAGAGTTATAGAGGACAGTTAGATATATAGAGGATAATTGTTTGTTTTGGTGTAAGATCGATTAATGATTTCACCGAGTGAACATAAAAAGTGATATTTTTACGAGTGGCGAAGCCACGAGTGAAAATGCATCTTTTCATGTTAACGAATGAAATTATACATCGATCTTTCACAAAAACAAACATTTTGTCTTTTTATTTAATGCTTTAAGGGTCAGAAATTAGCTGTGTTATTCACAAAAGAGTCAAAATTGGCGGTATTACCTCACGTGCGTGACGTTATTTATGATGCAATTCCTTGCGTAAAACCCAGTACAATTGACGCTCTGATCAGATTATTACGTAGGTTTGGGTTCAAGTTCCTGATAATTTCACTTTTCCTGATAATTTCAGTGGATTATATCCTGATAATTTCACTGTTTTGAACAGTGAAATTAACAGGATATAATCCACTGTCATTTCTAGGTAATCCATCGAAAGGCATTAAATAAATAAATAAATATAAACAGGAAATATCTTTAAAACGTATATTCGGCGTAAGAGAAAAAAAAGATATGAAAGTTTAAGAAAGTAAAAGTAATAATAATATAATATAATAATGCTGGCAAGTTTTAATAGTATATCATTTTAAATTAATACTAGTAAATGTGACTGTCGCTTAATTTTGGAGATGTAAAATATTAGCTAGTGACAGAAAACAAAGAAAGAAAGGGACAAAACTGTAATATAAACGAAATATAAAAAAAGGTTCCATCTTGTGATTTGTGTTAAATTGGCTTCAGTAATTTAGGTCTCTGTTTATTATTAAGGGAGCTAACTCCGTCAGTCGTATTGATGCTTAGACCTAAAGGGAAACGATTTGAATACTCTTTTTGCGAAGTCAGTTTTAGTGTTATAATAGAAGTGTTGCACATGTTTAATTAAAACATATCAAATATTACAGTGTTTAGTCCTATTGAACAGTGGTAGCAGAGCGAAAAGCACAATTGTCAGATTGAGGAGCATATAATTCTTAAATACCAACTTAAATATATTAAGGAAGATGGCTATAAAAATTAATCCACCAAATCTAAATAGTAAGTGTATGGACTTTATAAACAATAACGTTTGGCTTGGAAGGAAGTGATAGATTTAGAAAAAGGCAAACAAGGTGTTGCAATTGTGTTGGGTTTGCCAGAGGAGCATGAACATAACACCAGAGAACAAGTTTTTGATCAGTTGAAATTAGATGATCTCAAGAAAGATGATGGTTTGAACACTTTGATAAAAAAAAAATTGACACACAGCTAGGTAAGGATGACTTGTGTTATAGTTTGGAAAAATTTGAAGGGTTTAAAGATTTCAAAAGATGCGATGGACAAACTCTAAATGAATACATATCACAGTTTGATTTTTTATACCATAAGCTTGAAAAGAAAAAAAAATACAAGTGAAATTCTTGCCTTTAAACTTTTACGAAAAGCAAACATCACAAAAGAAGAAAAGATGCTTGTGCTCGCAGGGATGAATTATAAAAAGGATAAGTTGTATGAGCAGGCTAAACAGCCTCTAAAGAAATTCAAGGGGCAAGTGGTTGAAAGAGGGGGGGGGGGTTCATATAGTGTTCATATTAAGCTAGAACCAACATATCTAGTACAAAATGAAGAAGCTCTTTTGGCAGCAGGAAACTTGAGGGCTAATCCGGTGAGATCAAGGGGTGCATGCAGTCGAAGCCAGAGTGGGAGAGGAAGCTTGAGTCGAGGAGGTAGTTTTGGAAATAGAGGGAGTGGATAAGCTAGCCAACAAGATCATCCACGTACTCTGAACAAAAAATTAAATCCCGTTGAGACTGATGGTCGAACACTGACTTATAAATCATGTGGTTCATACATACATCTTGTGGCAGAATGGCCCCACAGTTGGGAAAATATGGCGAAAGTGAACATTTCAGAAGAAGAATATCCTATTTTGTCTACAGGATATGTCAAAAGTAATTTTACACAGCTAGCATCAGATGCACGAGAATGTGCTGTATATTGCATGCAGCAGTACTGTATGGGGAAAAACATGGTTAAAAGACATTAAATCTTTGAGTGAGGAGGATCAAGAGAAGGTGTCTACAAAGGAAGGGAGGAAGAACAAGATTAAAGTCTGAATGAGAGTATATGTTACCAGCTATAGTTGCAGAAAAAGACAAACAGACGGATGTAGTAGACTCTGACATTCCATTATTGTTATCAAGAACTGCTCTTAAGGCAACTGGAATTAAAGTCGATTTTGAAAAAGATACATGGAAAAAAAGGAATTTGAAGACATTTTGAGTAAAATTGAAAGTAAATATGAAATTTGCAAGGTATACTCAAGAGCGTCATCACGACCTGTGGTTGCAATGTCAATGGCAAAGGAATTTAATGAAACCGCTGCTATGGTCTTGAAACAATGGAAAGGGAAGTGGATACTCCATATGATAGATAGATATGATAGATGGTCACGGTATACTGTATCGGTTTTCGTTGTCAGAAAGAGACCTAGCGATATTGTTGATGCCATGATGAAGTACTGGGTTGGGTCATCGATCCTATCTGAGAATGGAGGAGAATTTAACTCCGACGAAACACGAGAAATAGCATCGATCTTGAACATAAGAGTTTGCACTACTGCTTGTGAGAGTCCCTTTCAAAATGGACTTTGCAAAAGAAGTCATGCTGTGACAGATGTAATGATGTTAAAACTAGAGGCAGAAAATCCTGGAACTACTGTCCAAAAGCTTCTATCTTGGGCAAATATGGCTAAAAACTCCCTTCAAATGTGGAATGGTTTAAGCAGCCATCAGTTGGTGTTTGGGAAAAAAAAACATAACATACCAAACATTTTCAAAGACAACCCCCCAGCACTTGAAGGGGCAGTATCAAGTGAAATATTTGCAAGACATCTTAATGCTTTGCATAGAGCAAGAAATATCTTCATTGAAACAGAATCCAGTGACAAAATAAAATGCGCCTTGCGGTCAAAAATAAGAGCTTCAGAGAAGAAATTTGAGACTGGTGAACTTGTATTCTATAAGCTTGAAGGAGATGATAGGTGACTTAGCCAGGGAACGTAGTATTTCAATATGGAAAGGTAGTGTTTGTGCGCCATGGAGGAGTGTCCGTTCGAGTGTCACCAATCAGGCTGATCAGAATTTAAAATAATAGTTTTGAAGAGAATATTAACCCTGCGAAAGTGTCAAATAAAGAAGAAAAGCAGAGAAAGAAACATGAAAATGTTGAAAGAAATGCTGGAGATGAAAGAAGTGCTGAAAATGTTTAAACTAATATTGCATTGAAGACTGGAACAAAAATACAATACACACTTGGAACTGCCAGTATCTTAGGTTGGATAACTCTGAAATGACTAGTCGCGCAGGAAAATATAAGAACTGGTATAATGTGAAAGAAAAATGGTGAGAAGCGAAGTTTTGATCTTGAAAAATGTGAATAGAAATTGTTCAGGACAAGTGAAAAAAAGTCAAGCTGAAAATGAACAGGTATTAAATACAGAAACCAAAAATAGTGAGAATGAAACCTTGATTGCAAAGGAAGCTGAATTGGAAAAGTTGAAACAGTTCAATACATATGAAGAGGTCCCATTTACTGACATCAAATCAGCGTTTTTGCAAGGGAAAGAGCTGTGTGGAAACTCAAACGTGGACTTTACGGACTGCAGGACGGAGCCAGACAATTCTATTTGAGTGTTAAAGATGAACTGGTTATACTTGGATTTGTACAGTGTGAGCTTGTACCATTGTTATATTTCTTACACTTCTTAAACATATGCACAGTCGTAATGTAAGTCAAAATGGGTACGCACGGTAACATATTCCTTATATATTTAGTAGAATGCCTACGGTAACTTTCATCACGACATCGCATGTATGATTTATATGTATAGTAGAAAACCCACGGTTGTGCTTAGCTTATACATATAGTGGAATACCCATGTGTATTTTTCATCAAGACATCGCGTGTTCGTGGTATACAACATAGATATATATAAATTAATAACATCAGTAAAGTATGCCTTCTGCATATAATAGAATTCCAACGCTAACTTTCATTACATCTCGTGTACGTGATATAGCTTATACATATATAATACCCACGGTAATTTTCATCTGGGCGTCGTGATCAAATGGTAACATATCCGACTGCGTAAAATAAACATGTTTAAAGTTACTTTCATCACGACAACCTGTATAACTTGCTTACATCACGACGACGTGGTAAAGCGTATTCATATAGTAGCATATCCACGGTAACTTTCAACAGGACATCCCATTTAAATGTATGGAAGATTATTTATGTAAAAATTACAGCACGCTTACTTCCGAATGCTTTATGATAAATGACAAGTGCGTACATGTATGTATCTTTTTCCATGTTGCCTCATTGCATTTCTGTGACATTGTTTCAATTGGCAAGTGTGTTGTGTTATATGTTATGTGCATACTGTCTATTAATATATCAGTATGTAAAGACCAAGGTGTTAACTGACAATTGATACGTTACAAATGAGAAGAGCAAGCATACATGTATGCATGTATATGCAGATAGCCCTGTCGCATTTCTTTTGAGAAGTTTATAGTGCTAAGTACAAAAAGATTGCTTATCGGCACGACGGAAATATAACAATAGCACATATCTAGACCTTGTTATTTCTCCTTTTTTCTTTAATATGTTTCTGTGATCAAAAAGAGCAGGAAGTACTAATGATTTATTGAAGTTCTGACCATATTATTTTCCTATTGAATTAGTAAGTTTGCTCAGCTCTGACCGTTTAGTATAACTTAAACTTTCAAAGAAAAAAGGAAGATAAGATGAAGTGAAAGGAATTAAAAAAACAAAAACCTTTTACTTTGAGAACATTTGTTCATATATATTGAATGTTGTTTTTTGGCAAATTGAACTATAGGACACTGTCATAAAGTGATAGAGATGGGACTACACAATTATTTGAT
>CM037777.1:91899977-91930273 GCA_021229015.1 Solen grandis
GTTCTACTTGTTTTGGGGACTGATATTTTTTTTAAATTAAAGTATTAATAATCAATTTAATCTTGACTTGTGACATAAGAGTTAAGTTTTATAAAATCATTACAGATGATATGATAAAATTTGTATCATCAAATTTCGTTTTGGGGGTGAAGAATGGATATTTTGACATTATCTCCATGTGGTGTTTTTACCTTTAACTTTCAATGTTTAAACTAAAGCATTTAGTGAAAAGCTATGTTTCTATTTAAAAGCTATTTCTGTGAGTGAGGTTTGTTGTTTCGGACTTAACATCGCTGTGGCCCTATTTCAGTCCCATAACACTAAACTTCGTACGAACTTTCTATCTTAGTCATAAGTCTGTGGCTGTATTTCAGTCCCATAACACTAAACTTCGTACGAACAATTCTATCTTAGTCATAAGTCTGTGGTTCTACATGGTGTCTACTAATGTCTTATTTTCACAATAAAACATGAAGAAAGGGCCCAAATTTTATTGCATCATACAAACACAATCCCTTTTGTAAGAAAAACCCCCCCCCCCCCCCCAAAAAAAAAAAAAAATACTATTTTCCCATCTTTGAATTTACGCTCACGAAGATTTTTTTTACGTACGAAGTTTTGTGAAACGGGCCCTTTTTCACTAAACTTCGTATTTATCATTTTTGATCTTAGACGTTAGCCCTTTTTGTTCTTAAAAATTAAAGTGTCTGCAAATTTTAAAACTTATTTTCAGTAAAAGGGGCCCCCGCAGTAATTATTTATTACAGGTGGGGGGAAACCGCTAAAATTTTCTGAACACCCGGGGAGAGTGGCCCCCACCGACCTACTACAAGTTTGCTGAAAACTTTCTCATATGAACAACCCCCACTGACCAGCTGGGGCCCTCGAGCCCCCCAGCGTGGGGGGGCTAAATGTTATAAAGTCAGTGACTATGACCACTCCGCCAGGGAGGGCCCTTCCCTGAGAGTGTTCATTTAAACCCACTGACTTTTACATTGCAACAGGTTTTGATCCCTAATTCAAAATTTTGGGTTTTTGATGAAACCGTTTTTATTCGCCTGCTGGGGTTTTTGTGTTTTTGCTTTTGGTGTCCCTCCGACTTTAGAATCTGCAAGTTTAAAATAATTCCAATTCTAAATTTTGTAGTTTTAAATTTAAAATGTTTGAAAAGTACAAAATTTTAAATAAATAAATAAATGGGGCAAAACATATTTCATTCAAAAGGACGTCGGCAAAAAAACTTTTTGGGTTACGAATTTATGAAATTTTAACCCTTTGCTTAGTTTAGCATATTTATACAAAACGAAAAAAATTTAAATAAATCTAAAAATATCAGGAAAATTAGAAAATATATTCTTTAAATATTATAACATACTGACAGTTTGATCCAGGTTTCATACTTTACCCCAAAAATTTTAACCCCCGAAAAGGAGAAGGTAACAATGTACGACCCTGTCAGAACAGTTCTTTCAATCTGAAAAAAAGGGCCTTTTAAACGATTTAAAAAAATAGTTTAAGGTTTTTCGATTCCCTGCAGAAGTAAAGGGTGAAATCCGTCAAGACTTTTCCCGGGTTTAGAACCGGGCAGGGTTTTTTTTTTAAATCGCAATTGTTCACCCAAAATAACGAAATTTAAACCAATCCGCGCGTACTGCTAGGAACCCAGCTTATCTTAGATTATTTTTTTTCTCCATAAATCGCAAAAAAATCACTATAGACCACATTAGCCCTTCAAAATTTCCCCTGTCTTGTTCGTTTTCTAAATTTAAAAACAAACAATGTGTCTCCTCTAAAGCAGGGGTTTTTTGTTTTTTCCCTAAATCGTTAATTAAAATACTTGAATTGAACCGTAGAGCCCCAAGATGTATGGGATTTGCATTCACTTTGTCTCATTGGGTGTCAAATGTCAAAAAAACTGTCGCCCCATAAAGACAAATATATGAAAAATGTTTGCAGACAAGTTTGATTGCCGGTTATTTGGTTACAAATGAGTCAATAAATTTTATTTTGTGCTGTATGTTACGTTTGAATGAGTCTGTACTTTAAAAGGCTAATTTCAAAAACAGATTTGCCGGCTTAGAACATTCAATGATAAAATAGAATAATTGCACATGAATCCGCTCTTGATGTTTAAATATTTGAAATAAAACGAAACATTGACAGAATAATATTATTTTGTTATTCTGTCGCTGAAGAACTCCACGGCACAAATTATTCAAAATATATTTCATTCAGACAATATCCCATAAATAGCCATTAATAATCAATTTGGGACCACGAATCATTTGTTTCAATCTTCACTAACAAAATCACAATTATAATTAAATGAATGATAAATCCGTGTTATTAGGCTCGTAACATATCTTAAAAGATTATCCAAAACTTAAACAAAAAATCCCTTATTTCTAAATAGTTTGTTAGGTTTATATGCATGTACCCACAACGCCTCTGAAAACCAAAACAATGAATGTCTCCATGTACTCCATATTAGTCCGGGATGGACAAGTGAATTGTAAGAAATTGAGGCCATAATGATTATCCTGGCGGACTAACGTAACGCAACTCATAATCTTGCCATTTGTTGGTCTTGTAATAAACAGATGTTCATTATCTGATTCCTTGACGGACTGCTTTTTTTTTCAATACAAAATTGATTTGTTAGACATACTATCGGCGTCAGGTATTTAGATACCGTGTCTATATTTTTAACTTAGATATAAGAGGGATATGATTAGAACTTGTAATGAGAAGCAACTACAGACTAGTACTGGACACGTATAAAGTCAATATATTAGTCAAACCTTGTTTGGCGTTACATGGTACTAAATATTCAAATATACGCCCAGTAATAGCCACCAATTCCATCAAGCCAAGCATATAAATTCACATATAACTTCTAAAATATATTCCGTTCTCATTAACGTATAATACCGTGGGCATTTCAACTAGCAAAACTTCGTTTTCAAAATATAAATCAGCTACGATATGGCCATATAACCACACGTAGCATTATAATAATATTTCATCGAACAGAAAAGCAAAAACTTACTTTCAAAATCCCAAATAACTATATTAAACGCGTCGTTTCATTGGTCAAATGATTCCCGCGTCTCAAGCCAGGACTTAATGAAATACCCAAATGAAGGTTATTTGCTAATCTAACACCCTACGGTCGATTAAGGAAACAAAACGTTATGAGCGAAACTTTGGCGTTCCGACGATGTCCTTATTAAAACATACCATGTTTTATACTTCTAGCAACATTTGACTACTCAATATTTTACAATACACATTATTCTAGTATCAGCATGTCGTACCGTACCTTTACATTGTCTTACTCTAATCTACCTGATCGTTCTCAGCCAGCCACGTGTCTTGCTCAATCTACAATGATCTTACTCATATCCAAAATTGTCCTAACTCAACTTTACCTGGTGTGCCTGGTAGCGTAGTGTAACGCGCCCTCGCTTCTCACCATGCGACACATTGGTTTTTCTCCGGGTTTTCCTCCGGTTTCCCCACACATTATGACCAGATCACCGCAAACACTAGCGCCATCGAGAGTGATTAATATAAGACTTGTGATACCTTGTTTTGTAATAAAATAAAGTTTAAAAACCCTAAAACTTTTACTATTGTCTTATTTCTGTATCCACCGATCGTACTCAGTATGTAACCATGGTCCTTACTCATTATAATCATGTCGTACTTTCTTTCTCAATAAAATCGTTGTCGATCTCCAATAATTATTTTACACAATATCCACTAAATTAAGTATATAGAAAAGTCTTATTGAATATCCTATGTAGCAGCCCGGAAATTTTTTCAATATCCTTACTTAACCTTACTTATTACGTGTGTGTCTACTTAATATAGGTCAATTCTTATATATTAACTCTTACATATGTCATACTATTTAATTCTCTCACTTGCTTGGCGCTCAGCATTAAGGGTAGTTCAGACTCGATTACCCCGGTGTCAGGAATAATGTGACAGGGTGTGGTATCATTGCCACATGTCCTAACGCGTGATACTGCAG
The DNA here is from genome assembly GCA_021229015.1 of Solen grandis. Taxonomy (NCBI): domain Eukaryota; kingdom Metazoa; phylum Mollusca; class Bivalvia; order Adapedonta; family Solenidae; genus Solen; species Solen grandis. Next base: position 91,904,017 of record CM037777.1, read on the forward strand.
TGTGGGCAGCACTATACTGTCCTCAAGTATACATCGACTCAAATAAACTGAAATACTGTCGATGGGACGTTAAACACAACAAACAAATTAATCTATATATTAAACAGCTGTCCTCAATATGAAACCAAACATTCATTAATATCTGCTAGGTCGACAATGAAATATTCCTATGGACTTTTTATTTATAGACCTTGTTTTTCTAGATATGTGTTGTTTGTATTGTTGTATTGGGGTTTACCGTCGCTGCGATAGTATTTTCAACAATAATTCGACGTCCAGCTTATTAACAGGTGGAGGAAGACCCCGAGTACACAAGGTACATGGTAGAACCACCAACCTACCCGTCAAAGCAGCTGAAGGCTCTTCACATGAAAAATCCGAATACCCTACCGGAATTCGAACCCACAGCGGTGAGGGGCTGAGAGATTTATAGACCCACGACTGTAACCGCATCGGCCCACGCGGCCTTCTAGATATGTACTTTACAACAGTTATCTACTCGATCTTAATTTAAAAGATAATCCAGCTACCTCAGTATCAACTACCATAATCTTTATTATATAATCTACCGATGTCTCACTCTAGATCCATCGTTTCAGTTTCTAATATTGGTATGTCCTCTTTAATATCGATCAATGTCTACATGCCTTACAAAGTATCATCATAATCTACTACGAGTAAGACTTGTCGTAAGAGTTTTTAGAGCGAGAGATCGTCTTCGTGTGCGTGTGTGTGTGTTCGATCCACACTTGGCATGCTAGAGTAAGCTGTATAATTAGCATTGGTTGGGGGCTCTCCCATACGGACATTGTAATATCGAGAAATCAGATGTAATGAATGGGTAATGGGTGTAGAAATATATGATTTTGTCTACGTCCAGCATGCCACGTGAAGCGCATCGTACCTATTTCCAATACTGTTCCGTCAAAAGAAACAAATATTGGTTTTCCTAATGGTAACTCAACCACAACGGTGACTACCATACAATATCACTGCAGATAGTATTGCTCTCCTCTTCGGTGCTGAGAAACAATCTAACGTCGATATCGAGTGCCCTGTGTGTTAACTATACAAAACACTTGTGAGCATTGTCATACAATGACTGTTACTCACACATCCGTCCGCCGGGTCGATTTGAAAAAAATACTGTTGTGCAAATATACGTTTCTCTCTAAATACTTCAACACAGCAAACCGATCAAAGGCAATAACGGTTACATTAACTTTATAAGTTGTGAACATATTAAAAGTTTGAGGCATACCACCATAATACCGCAACCGCTATACACCCCATTTAACTACTACTCCTACTACTACTATTATTATTATACTACTACTACTATCATTACTACGTTTATTCTTTACTACTATTTCCATTTTAATATACTACTACCAACAACTTCTACTGCCTTAGTTTGTCGCGGCCGAGGGTCGAATCAAAATCTATAGTTCCCTAGCTCATTTTCTGACCACTTCAGACTTCGGAAACATATACACCCTAAAACTTGTAGTAGCAGCCACCCGTAAAAACGGCCAACCTCTATCAAGCAGTCAGATTTTAATATTCCCAAACTAAAACATAATGTTATATGGTTTAACCTTGCAGTATAGCGTCCACCTCCTGTAAAAGCGGTCACATTTCCTGTTACTTTGGGCCTGAAACCGCTTAAGGGAGCAGGTTAACTGTACTATTATTTTCAATACCTCTGATAAATAATTAATAATAATAACACCCATAATCATAATAATGATTATTATTATTTGTCTTATTGGGTTGATTGTATATTTTATCTATGGCTGCAATGTAGGTTTGGGTTGCGGTCATATACTTCAGTAATTAGGTTGATTTATCGACCGAAAAAGTCCCATGAGCCCCATTGTTGTAATTTTCTAAATTAAGAAACGTTAGTGAAGGCCTAAATCATTAAACACTGAATGAATAAACCCCGTATCCGTTGCGACTCTCCGCCGCTTCATTCATTTTTAAGCCGTGTGTATTTAAGCTGATCTAAGATTATTGGCTTGTATAAAGTAGGAAACAAAACATATTGTGTGTGCCTCCTCATGGGGTTTAAATTATCCCCTTTGTTGGTAAATTAAAAAAAACGGTCTGTCAATTTTATGGACTTTTAGGGTTGTTAAATCCGCGGTAGTGGTTTCAAGGTTGTAAAACAAGAGTATTAATGTATGGCTAACAGATCAATTGCTTTCCGATTAAGTCCCGTCCGATTGTTTGTCATTGTGTTCTTGAATACATGAACACACTTTACTATAAAGTCATTATTATAATTTTTTTTGGAGGGGGGGCGGCTTTATTTTCATTAAGTTAGTGGTCTTGTTGACCACAGGAATATATAGACCCACGAAATTACAATTCATACTGATTTCACTTACATTTAAATATCAACGAAAAAAAAATCCAGTATCCTTTCTCTGTTTGCTTATCGTTCCATTATAGCCTGACTTCCTCAAATCCAAAATACAATCGTCTATTCCAAACATGGAATGTTGGACAAACTATAAAAGGGGAATCAATAAATATAGGTTAAAATTCAATTTGACGAACATGTTCACGTGTACAGCTATTGAAAACATAAACAATTGAATATGGTCCTCAGGACTATTAGTAATGTCTGTATAATCTATACAGAAGCGAACACTTCAATATGGTTAATCATATTTTGTTGGGAAATACACGTGTAATTTGAAACATGTAAAATCTACCATCTCTTGTATAAATCGCCATAAAATTGTTCGTAATCGCTATTTTCTTAAAACATAACAATGGAGATCACAAAATTATTGTTCCTCCAATGAATTAAAGGAAAGTTATCCGATTTTTTTTTTTTTTTGGAGAAAATTGACAGAAAAATATTTTTAAAATGGGAAATTCATGTCGGAACGTTTTCCCATATTGTAAATTATTTAGCTTTTGGAAAGAGATGTGGCATGTCCACATCGATATATTTGACTCAGAGGAAAACATTAACAAAACCCCTCTGTAAAGAAATTTTTTTTCCTTGTCTTTACTTTTCAAACTTCGCAAAAATAGAGAAAGAAGGGGACTCCCCTTGCCTAAGCGTTTTTAAATATATCCGTAAAGAAAAAAAGACAAGGAAATATATTTATTTTCAGAATATATAAAATTATCTAAACGGGATATTAATATAAAATATTTTTCCTTGATTAATCAAAAATGATAAAATGGTTTCCCAATTAATGCTGTTATCGTGTAACTCCTTTGCTTATTTTTGAAATTCACTCCCTGTCGACATGACAATTAATGCACGCCGTGCCTTGAATTAGTGCTAGACCCTCGCTGTGTTGTAGAAAAGTGTCAATAATGCCCACAACCAGTCCCATATCATCCGACACTGGCAAACGGTCCAGAACCTTCCCCCTCTACGAAAGACAAGGGATGTTTGGTATACCAACAGCTGGGAATCAAACCACGACTACAGTACGATAATGTATATGAACAACAAAACGAAACCTATGTTCGGCTATTTTGAGGATTATCAATAAATGAATAATCTGAATTTTTGTTCATGTCATTTTATTAACTTAGACTTTAATCCTTTCTCCGAGGGGGGGGGGGAAAAGGGGAGGTGGGGAGGGGACCCGAATCTGGGTTGGACCACAGATAGCACTCCGTTGGTCATGGAGGAATCTAACAAACACGCCGACAGACAGATAGATAAACAGATTGCGATGCATTCCTACAGAGAGAGAGAGAGAGGGATAGAGAAGTAAACACACGTTTATCTGTGGCGAGGGGATATTCCCTCTCTCAATTTTTCTTAAATCTGTGGTTCCATTGTCCGAACGTCTATATTGAGCAAAATAATAGCAAGTAGAAGGAAAACAACGCTTCATACACAACAAGTTTTACAACCACAACTTTTCTGGTTTTTTTTCACACCGTTTCTCTCTAGAGCGCGTAACAATCACCGAAATTAATACACACGTTGTCTGTCTGTGCTAAATATTCAGTTTTCACTCTTCCTAAAACTGATCCGATCATCGAATGAGTTTTTATTCTGCATACAGAGAAACTGAATACATAGCCATGATATATCTCTCAACAGATTATTGTCATGTAACTCACATTAATCAAGTTTGCGTATTTGTCTCAAACACACAACAGCCGAGAACGGCTGCATCAGTCATCATCGATCAAACAATGGTATAGATAATATATTTTTCTATGAAGTTATGTCCGGAAGTTGACCCTCTTTTGTCGGCTCATTGTAATCTTGTAATCTTGTTTCGATAATCAACGAACCTTGATCTCTGTATTTACAATGTGTACCCTGTAATTATACCAAATAATAACGATAGTAGAACTGCTGTTTGAAATATAATACATGTATGTCTTATATACACATTCATGTATTAGTATCGTTTATATCCTAAATTTTATGGAATTTATCTCAAGCGACGAGAAGCGGATCGCTACGATAAATCCATAAAATTTAAAATATAAACGATAACAATATTTACAGTTTTTTTTGTTTTTTTTTTACATAAAGCCGGACAAGCTCTTCCTTTGACCACGCATTATAGAACAGCCTCCCCGTTTTGTTTTTTTGTTTTTAGTTACATTTGTGTGTGTTTTTTTTTAGTTTTTATGTGATATTTAAGAATGGTCGCTGTGTACAGTTATTTTTTAGCTAGCAAAACATGCCGACAAACAGTCGCCGCCGCTGCTAGCTCCAAACATTGTCTGCGTTGGTCAAGTAGGCCTATACTCACTCATATCCATAAGTCGTGTTCATTTTATCCAATAGATTTTTCGAAATTTTTTCTGAACAAAATACAGTCATTATCATTGGACCGATTAATCGGACAAATCGTAAATAAAGTTTTAATACCTATTCAGTTAAAGAAAGATTGAATGTAATTAAAAAAAGATGCACGTGTGTTACCTTTATACATTAAGCGAAATACTCCCGATTAATTAATGATTAAGCAGAAAAGCATTCCATCATTCGTATTTTTCCAACTATTCAAATTCATACAGAGATGTCATAAATTATAATGTTTGTTTGGTTGGTGGTTTAATTTCCCAACAAACAGTATTTTCAGTCATTAGGAACGATGTCCTACTTGAGACAGATATACCACTTGCTGTCACACTGCAGTAATCACGCCGTAGACATGTGGCATGATACCCACCCAGTCACATATCCAGACCCCGGTCAAACCAGTCCTGTAACTACCCTTTATATGCTGAGCGCCAAGCAAGGGAGCAATACCAGTACCATTTTTATTTACGACTTTGGTATTCGCGGCCGGGGATCGATGAAACGTATAATTTTTTAAATTTTAACAAATGTAACTACTTTTGCGCGGTTTTTGAATTCATACAGGTTTGCTTGTGGCTTGATATACAAGAGTTTGGCATCAAACCTTAAGATATTCTGTGGACGCTAGCATCAATTCTGTCACTCTATCCAACCTCTTCTTTATTTAGCTGTGTGTGACTTCCGGTTGTTGCAACTGTTAACGTATGACAGTTACATCATATCTAACGACATTTATTTTTTTTAAAATGAAAGGGCACTCTAATTATCATATTTATAATAACCATTCCCGTCTCTACAGCAAAGGGGGGTAGAGAGGGGTTTTTTTTATCCCAATCTAAGGGTAACACGAGAATTACCGAGACTTACAAAATTTCATTTTACAATGTGCCCTCCACCGGGGTCTGAAAACTTTTAAATAGATCTTTTATATATGAAAGCACTAACGATTTTCCGACAGCTTTTTAAATTTTTTTTAAAAACCTTTAATAATCAAACATTATGCCGGGGAACTAACTTCAATATTTTTTTACAAAAGGTGCGCCGATATTTAATTGACGAAAAGGGGGGGGGGGGCAATTTTTATTTTGGAATTAAAAAGGTTCCTTGTAGAAAATAAATTACCCCTTTGAATTTGTAAAATGAATATGAAATATACAATATAACAAACGAATAAGATGTTTGAAGAAAAAATATGCATACAAAATCTCTATCAGTATTATAATAATCAAAACGAGCTTAGGTGGGATTTTTTAAAAAAGCCCCACCTTTTCTCTCCCCCCCTCCTTTTTTTCTCTCTACCGTTTATAATTTCCTCGTGATTTGTGTTTCTCTTTTATTTCTAAAACTATTTGTCTCTCTAACGAACAAAAAACACTAACCCTTTTCTCCCCCCCCCCCCCCCTCCTCTCTCTCTTCTACCCTGTCCATAATCTGTACTGAAAAACACTTAGAGGGTACCAACTTTTTAACAAACCTTTTAAATTAAGGGGTATAACACACTTAAATCTGAAACGATTACATTAAAGAATTAAACCCCCGTAAAAATTTATTTTCAAACCCAAAAACGAAAATCAAATTAAAAAAAAAAAACATTTTTTAAACCGGCAACTCGCAAAGGGTTCATATCTACTAAAAAGTATTAAGGCTTTTCTCTCTAACTGTCTAATTTAACTTGATGTGGGAATAAACTTAATCAACAAACAGTAAGCCCCCAGAAAACAACCGTTCATCAGTCTTGAAAAAACCTCACGAATAAATCGGCCCCAAAATTTTAAAAAAATTAATACGAAATAAATTCACTCCCGAAAAAGAAGCAAATACTATTTTTAAATTCGGATTTCAAAATGCCTAACGAGAACCAGGACGACCATTTTTAATCTATCCAACAAGATGTATTGTTTATGTCCCTCTCCTTTAAACAAATTTCCCGTATAAAAACAACACACACACACACACACACAAAGCACCAAACGGGTCATCAGTCGATTTAAAATATGGTAAGGTAGATAATTTCTCAAAGAATTTTTCAGAAGTTGAAACCCCCTTTTGTCGCTCATTGTAAAAAATGTAATCTTTTTCGATAATCAACGAACCATTTTTAATTTAAAAAATGTAAAAAAAGTGTAATACAATTAATAATGGGTAGTGTAACTGATGTTAAAAGTTTTGTCAAATTTTATATATTTTTAGAAATAAGTTTTAAGAACTTTCCAGTTTTAAAAAAACATGAATTTTGAAAACAATTTTGGGCAATGTAACCTCTATACAGTTACTTCCCATTCACTGAAAACCAAATTCAAAATTAAATACACCTATCATTCCTATTGCATTGAATATCAAATATTCCAATACAAGCAGAATACTAAAAGAACTATTCCCATTAAAAAATAAACAATACAAGGTTTTGTTAAGAAACGAAATTATATGGGTATTTCATTTAAACATTACTTAAATACGGTTAGTAGTATTCGAACCAGGAATGCTAAGTGGCCCCGAAAACTTTGACAGAGTGGGGAAAACACGGAAAAGTTTTTCGCATTGATGCCGACTCTTTATTTTTTCTAAGGGCCCCCGACGGACTGAAAGCATTAAAAAAAAAAGGGCTCATCAAACGCCATTACTCGCATTTGAAAGGGCCTTTTAAAAAACAAACATAGGGCGTCATCTACACGCCATTACTCGCACTGAAATGCCATTAAAACAAACATAGGGCTCATCTAGTCGCCATTACTCGCACTGAAATGCCATTTAAACAAACATAGGGCTCATCTAGTCGCCATTACTCGCACTGAAATGCCATTTAAACAAACATAGGGCTCATCTAGTCGCCATTACTACGCACTGAAATACCATTTAAACAAAACAAAGGCTCATCTAGTCGCCATTGCTTTCTTCAAACGACCAGGGTTGCCTACCTTTACTGCTTACCCCAGTTGCTGCCAAAACGAAGACAGATTTTAGAAATGTTCTTTTGATTTTAAAGGAACTCGTTTACAGTGGTCATTGACTAAGAATTTAATTTTTAACTATATGTGTGTATTGCGTCTATGAATGCCCATCTACAGATGCAATGTAACACATTGCAACCAAAATCGGTAATTTCCCCATTACAGACAAAACCGTCACAAAAGGTATTGAATCTATAATTAGACTGATTAAACCTTTATTTAAATTCATTCACTTTTCCAGAATGCGCTAACTTCATATAGGATTAACTTACGAATCGCTGAACTAGTGAATATGTTGCGGAACGTGTCCTTCGGGATATCGTATTCTAAATTTAACCGATTTCGGCGAGGTTGCGTTTACGAAAACAACGTTTTCGTGTGCAATGTGACCTACACTTTCCGAGTTTATGTGTCAGATACAAAGACTTCACTAACATTAACAAGGGAGAGTATTATTTTTTAATTCCTACGGAACATCTGTGAACGAACTGCTTAAACTTGAACCACTTCTGATTCTTTTACCAGTCGTCTCATTGATTCTACTAATGAACTAATGAACACTCTGTGATTATTGACGGTAAATTCTTACTGCTTTGATTGACAATGGAAGTTTAGTAATCACAATGTTTTTTTTTCTTTTCCTGTTATAAGGAATTCCAATGGCTGCTTTTTCAGCTTTTAAATTCTTTTGGTCTTGTTTTTCACTCGCAGATCGTAGACCAGTGAAAGTTTTGAGATATTTGGAAACTGAGGTTGAAGTTCCATTTCTTTCTGATTTTACTTACCCATTTTAACTATTCCTGACAATGATTTAAATAAAAATAAAACATCCTGTCACTGCTGGAACGAAATAAAAGCTTTTTATATTACACGTTCTCTACATGTCCAGAACAGTGGAATTTAACTTCGGGAACTTTAAGTTTCAAATCATATTTGGTGAAAGTCTGTGGTAAAAAGATCATTACAGTAGCACCCTTAGACAAGTTACAGCCAATGGCTTTACAAAACATTTTACGGTAAAGTCCCTGTAATGGATCCGCTACGTCTTGGACCACTTAACCTCTTCCAAGATAACCAAGGTACCCTAATGAAACATTAGAACCGTTGGTTATCTCCGTGAAAGGCCATGAGGTCCGAAATGTAGTGGAACCAATACAGGGACTTTACCGTAACAACGGCATTTCTTTAGTGTACATGAAACAGAAACACCTGCATCAACCGTGCGTTCAGTCAACCTGACGGGAGTTAATGTGAGCGGTTTGACTCCTGTTTTATCGCTGTATAATGAATGTAAGCTGAGTACCAACTCGGAACCATGAGCAAACGTTTGCTTGACTGAACGCAACCCTGTTGCATATATCAAGATACACGGATTGTCCTCGGATTTAAAGGTTAATCAGCAATCCCCAATGAACCATGTCTGCTAAGACACTTCATTTTAGACATAAAGATGTTATCTAAGTAGCCCAGGTGGGGGATGTCCGTACCTTTTCCATACTTCTTTAAGATGTTTACAGAGGGGTCCAACAGTTTTTCCAGGGAGTGGGTGGGTAGGGGTTTCTTTCCTTATATACTCTCAGTATGATAAGCAGAGCCTGGGGGAGGAAGGCATGATCCCCTACCCATCCCTCATGGATTCAGTATTTGGTCATAGATAGACCACTGTAGCCTAAAAAAAGTAATTGCATATAAGGATTATGGGGTAAAATTAGAAATTATAGTATAAATCCTGTAACAGTTGTAACAATTATTCGTGTAATGAACAAGATTTATGAAAATCTGACAAATAGAAATGTGTTGGGCTCCACAAGAATATTCTGTTTACATATGTATTATATAATTGCACAAAAAAAAATTAAAAAAAATTCACAGTTGTATTTTTCATCTCTAACTTCTTGACCTATCATGTAGCATATCAGAGACAACATTTTACTTATATTTATCATCACCTTATACAATTAAGATTTCTGAAATGACTTTTCTTGTCTGAGTCTACAGTATTTTTTGGATGATATATTTCTAATAAAAATACTAGTGTGTATGTGAGTATTCGTGGATATATACCGGTGTCTCTAGGTACATGTATGTTTATTATTTGTTTGTATGTATGCACATATGTGACATTTGAATTTTTATATGTTTCTCTTTGAAATTAACTCTCAATCTCTCTTTTTAGTCTTGTGTCTCTTTCGTTTTCTGATCTCTCTCTCTCTCTCTCTCTATCTGTACCGAACCACCCCTACCATGTTTAATTTCTTGTATGAACATAACTTATGATATGCCCATTATTGGAAATATCCAAGTAGAATATATGGTCAAACCATATCGACAATCAATAAATAAAAAAGATGTTCGTATCCGTGCACTTGTGGTTTAAAATATGGCTCAAATCGTATACAATTTGATATATTTTTATTAATCTTTTGTGTTGATGTTGTTTTTGGTGTGTGTGTGTGAGAGAGAGAGAGAGAGAGAGAGAAATCATATATAATTATTTTAAAATAATATAAATTCTTAGTGATAATTTATGTATATTTTACAATATAAAGTACTATAATTTCTTGTTTCACATTGTACTGGCATTTCACATTTGATGTACCTTCATCTTGTACATATTCATTTATTCAGTTATCTTTTACATACTTTCTGCTTTACAAATAACACGTCTAAACCGCATCAAATCCAGTGTTTTTGTTCATATGTCGCCGTGTCAGTTTCTTTGTTTACTTTTGTTTTGTTTTGTACTTTGATGGAAATGTTGGTCCAATAACAATTATCCATTTCTTATTCACTGATTATACACCTTTCCAGTTTTTAGCAATACAAATTTATGTCTTATTCGTTCATGTGTAGGTCAACTGCGCAAAAATAACAATGTGATATGTTGTGTAAACCAGGTCAGTCATTGACTATCCCAGTGTAACATTAGGATAGCATGTAAGTCATTTTGAATACATCTGTAAAAAAGGAAAGGTCCGCTGTCAATCTGCCTAATACACTTTAGAAATATGATTATACATGTAGTAATATGAGTTCTAAGTTTATGTATCCAAAAGGTTTGTTTACCGAAACTTAGAACTCATGTTTCTGAAGGTTCAAATCTAAACTACTTTATACAGTAGATTAATATGTGTCACTTATGTCTACTTGTAGGGTTTAGGTCCTGTTTTCCGTTTTTTTCCTATTCATGTTTTTTTATTGTAATAAGCTATAGGAAATGTTTGTATTTTATATCCGAAACAGTACCTACTTCATTTTGACGTTATAAATAGTACGCATAACGTCTGCACTTTCCCGCTTTTTTGACGTTACGCTATTCATGGTGACGTCGTTTTCCGTTGTTTATGTTTGAAAGTTATTGTTATCCTGATGAAGGCGTTAGCCGAAATGTTGAAGTAATAACAAATAATAATTTTTCCTACGTGTTGTCGTTGATTTTTTCCACACTGTAATAACTAGGGGTAATTTGTAAAGAAAAACAAACCTTTTCAAACAAGAAATAACGAATTTATTAAAATAACCATGTAGTATAGAGCAAATTTTTTTTTTTTAAATAAATTGCGTAATTATCATGAATTTTCAGGTGCAGTGTCTTTGTTGTGTACAAAACAGGTTTTCAAGATCATGTGCAATAATTGATTGACGAAATGTAAAGCTATATTATTTATACATTCATGTGACTTTTCTGCCTATTCAGGTCAAACAAACAATAAACGAAAACTATATTAATTAAAGTATAAAATATTAAACTCTGGGTAACGTACGAAAGGTGTTGGGCACCTTTTACACAAGTTCAACTTTCAGAAATGATCAATTAAAATCTAGAAAGTTGTTGCTGTTCATAACGGCAAGACGTTAATTTAAGCAAATAAGCAAACCTGCTCCAGGTCTTAATATGTATATTTACAAATTTTGTTAATGATAATCATATCAAAGAATAAAAATGTCCTAAAGATTTGACGTTTGTGCACATTCAGATTACCTTAAAATACTCAGCCAACACTTTAACAATTAAATGCAATTTGGAAGGTTGCTACATTTTGACAATATAATCCAATGGAGAACAAGAGGGCCATAATGGCCCTGATCGCTCACCTAATTATAAATGAACACATGTTTGAATTTCATATGGACCTATTTTTGACTCCACATTACCCAACTTCGAACTTGTCCAAGATATTATGGAAACAAACATTCCGACCAAGTTTCTTGAAGATATGGCAAAAAAATGTGGCCTCTAGAGTGTTAACAAGGTTTTTCTAAGATTTGACCTCATTACTTACGTTTTGACTCCACATGTCCGAAATTCAAGCTTGTCCAAGATTTTATGAAAACAAACATTCTGACCAAGTTTCATGAAGATTGGGTCAAAAATGTGGCCTCTAGTGTGTAAACAAGGTTTTACTTAGATTTGACCTCATGACCTACTTTTTGACTCCACATAACCCAAAATCAAACTCGTCCAAGATTTTATGGAGACAAACATTCTGACCATGTGCCATGAAGATTGGCCTGAAAATGAGTGTTAACAAGCCAAATTGTTGACGACGCACGACGCACGATGGACGATCACAAAGGCTCACCTTGAGCACGTTGTGCTCAGGTGAGCTAAAAATATTTGATCCTAAAGATCTATACAACAGCATATTTAAATGTACATTAATCGATAAAAAATGTTTTTGAAACATGAACCTCGAAAAAATTTACCAACAAAATTACACGAATGACAACCAAAATTAATGATTTTACGATACATGTACACGAGTATATAAAATAATTCTTTTTTCAACGAAAGGGAATACATACAGTGAAAGCATACAAAGTGTGTTATTTCTTAAATATAGCATATAACTGTGTTGCAAAATATCACTGTGTTGCAAATAGTCATAAAATAGTATTTCACAAGCGCTAAATAGTTTACGATTCAACAGGTTGGAAAGGCCATCTCTGTCACGATTTTGATGATATCTTCCTTTCAGTTGATAGCAACCTTTTTACTATTCGACTTCGTCTACGGTCTAACAAAGGAAGTCAAGAATACATTTGACGCGCTTTCCTGTGTCTTTTTCGACAGCCTCTGCTGTCATCTCCGTGCCACTAAAGACATCTTCACGCTCACTGACCTGTCTAACCCAAACCCTTCCATGTCTAACATAATTTCCCCAATATTGATGCATCCACCCTCGTCTGTGTACGTCGGGGAAGGCGCTGACGTGGCGAAAAACAAAATAGCCATTTTTTCTTGATCATTAAATGTTGGCCAGTAGCTTTCTTTCTTCTGGCATTTCCCTACAGTGACACATTGCCCGATCTTCACATGCACATGAAACCTCTGCGTGCAAAGTTCATTTCCATCGTCATCTTTTAACATTTTCTCTGATGGATCAATCCATGTCGGAATGTCAGAGAAGTTTCTACTCCGTATGTGTACCTGCATCTCCTCTGCTTTATAACTGTCGGGTTGTGACCATATATGACCGCTCCTTTTAGCACAGCAATACCCGCATCAGCAGGAATGATGATCCTTTTGTCATCAAATTCTTCTCTCATGTAATCCTGCAACATCTTCGATTCAGAAAAACCACCTACCATAAGAATAGTTGGAACATCTTTAACCGTTTAGTCGTCAAAAAGGGACCGGACGTGCTGAACAATGCTCTGACAGGCGTCGTGAAATATTCCTTTAGCTGTCTTTATATTTTCGATTTCTTTCAAGATTCTCCTTGATTTTCTAGCATTTTTTAGCAATACATTTAAGTCTTATTCATCCATGTGTTGGTCAACTGCTCTCAAATAGTATTACAAACATAACAGTGTGTTATATTGTGTAAACCAGGTCATTAATTGTAACTATGGGAAAGCCTTTAAGTCAATTTGAAAACATCTGTAAACAATGGAAAGGTCCGCTTTCTACCTGCGCAATATCACATTAGAAATATGATAATTGACAAAATTGGTGGGGGGTAGTTAATAAATACAGTAGAACCTCGCCGTACCGAACATCGTTAAACCGAATTCCTCGCCATTTCGAAGTTTATTTTCGGTCCCGATTTCTTCCCTTCTTATTTTAACTAAAAATAAAATGTTTAATCCGAATTTTTCGCTATTTCGAAGTAAAATTCCGGTCCCGAGGTCGCAATTAATGTACATTTTTCAATTTTTATTTCGAAGTCAAATTTCATAAATTTTCGCGAACTGATTATCGTTCTTATTATCATTCGTATCCGGGTCAGTAAACAAGTTTATTTTGCGGAGGCAATTGGAGTGATGGCTCAGGCAAGTTTTTCACACCTTTTTTCGAGATTGGGTTGGGCAACGTGTGCCCCACCGGAAATGTTGATTATTGCTAATCGATGTCTGACAGGTTGCATAATATGCACGTGCCAGAAGATAAACCCAGGTGTCAGGTCTTTAGTACATTCCATATCGTAGCGTTCGTCACCGGTATACAAGGCTACCTGAAGCAGCATATCGACGGTAAAAATATGTATCATTGTTTGACATGGTAGAATGATTATGTTCATCAGAAGCATCTATGTAGATCATGATATATTTTCATAACTTTTCATAACTTGCAAACAGTATATACGTACACCTAATAGGTGGTTTCATGGCATAACGATTTCCACAATATGCACCGGTAATGAAAACGCAGACATGCATGTAATCACAAAGCTACTCACACAAGAAATTATTTATTTATTAAAACCACAATAAAGTATGAAACACAGTATATAAAAAAAAGAAAACTTTTGCGTAATTATAATGAATTGTAAATTTTTAATCTGACACGTGCAGTGTTTTTGTTGTTCTCAGAACATGTTTCTAAATTATGCTTAATAAAAAATTGATGAAAAATGTGTAAAGTTTACATTGTAAATGCAGTGTTGTCGTTATACAGGTCAAACAAACAAATAACTATATTCAATAAAGTACAAAATATTAAAGCATCAACTCTGAGTACGTACGAAAAGTGTCGGGCACCTTTTACACATGTTCAACTTTCAGAGAGAATCATTCAAATCCTAGAAAATTACTGTCCGTAAAACGTAAATTCCAGCAAATATGCAAACCAGTTCCGGGTCGTAATATGTATAGTTTCAAGTTTTGTAAATGATAATCATATGAAAGAATAAAAATGTCCTAAAAATTTGACGTTTTTGCACATTCAGATTATCATCTTTTTAGATAGATCAGGGATGTAACTATAACATTTAAATGCAATTTGGACAGTTGCTATGGACATTTTGACAATATAATTCAATGGAGAAAAATATTTGATCCTATAGTTCTATACAACAGCATTTTGAATTGTACAATAACCGATAAAATGTCAACTGTTTACTGTGAAATCATTAATTTTCGTAGGACAATAAGGACAAGGTACATTTTCAATGATTTAATGATTTTGTTAGGGTTTAAACAAAATACACCCCCCCCCCCCGATCGTTCATTCAAATGGACCTCATGTTTTTAAAACATGAATCTTCGAATAAATTTACCAACAAAATTACATGAATGAAAACGAAAATTAATGATTTTACGGTACATGTACGATTATATGAAATGTTCACCATAATCTAAATAAAAACAATAATAATAACAACTACAAAAATAAATGCTAAAAGAACAATATCTAGTAATGAAGCAGCTCCAATAGGAGTGCCTGGTGCTTTTTTTTATTTTGTAACGAAGTGGAATTCATACAGTGAAAACATACATATCACTGAGTTGCAAATAGTCAAACAATAATATCCCACATTAATTTTTATCATATCTTCATTTCAGTTTGATATTTGGTAGCATCCTTTTTCGAAATGTTCTAAAATAGTTCAATACCATCAGTTCCACTAAGTCAAAACTTTTATAAATGCTTAAGTTCTATCTGCATATCCCATAACATCATTTAGACTATGACTTCGTCTACGGTCTAACCAAGGAAGTCAAGAATACATCTGACGCGTTTCCCTGTGTCTTTTTCGACAGCCTCTGCTTTCAGCTCCGTGCCGCTGAAGATCATCTTCACGCTCACTGACCTGTCTAACCCAAACCCTTCTATGTCTACCGTCATTTCCCCAATATTGATGCACCCGTCCTCGTCAGTGTACGTTGGGGAAGGAGCTGTAGTGGCAAAAAACAAAAAGGGCATTTTTTGTTGATCGTTAGATGTTGGACAGTAGCTTTTTTTCTTCTGGCATTTCCCTACTGTGACACGTTGCCCGATCTTCACATGCACATCAAACCTCTGCGTGCAAAGTTCATTTCCATCGTCATCTGTTATCATATTCCTAGGCGGATCGGTTCCATGTCGGAATGGCAGAGATGTACCTACGCCATAGGTGTACCTGCATCTCCTCTGCTTTATAACTGTTGGTTTGTGACCATATATGACCGCTCCTTTCAGCACAGCAATACCCGCATCAGCAGGAATGATGATCCTCTTGTCCTCAAATTCTTCTCTCATGTAATCCTGCAGCATCTTCGATTCAGAAAAACCACCTACCATAAGAATAGTTGGAACATCTTCAACCGTTTTGTCGTCAAAAAGGACCGGACGTGCTGAACAATGCTCTGACAGGCGTCGTGAAATATTCCTTTAGCTGTAGAAGGGTCGATACGTAATTTGTCTCCTGTCCATGAGACTTTGTCTTTATATTTTCGATTTCTTTCAAGATGCTCCTTGATTTTCTTCTTTTTTTCGATTTCTCGAACTTTTCAGTGAGAGCAATAGGTACTTTCATTATGGTCTTCCCGTCCATTGCTTTCTTGAAGGTGCGCTTCTTGGTTTCAAAATCACGGAAAAGTTCCATGTTATCTGCTGTGTTGTTCAGCGCAAAATCATCCATGATGTCATTTCCAACAATGTCTGCCAGAAAGTTCCGGAAGGCACGGTCGACGTAGGTTCCACCCCAGTTGCCTCCATTGGCTTTATACAACTCGCTCAAGGAACCGTTCTCTAAAACTTCATGGACGGTAATGTCAACAGTGCCACCTTTATCAAAATAGACATGATTTGAACTCGAAATATTAGAATTAGCATGAGTCCCACCTTAAATTTAACTATACAAATTTAGACAAGTTTACAGTTTGATCTACATGTATTATAATAATGCTACATGAATATCTTTGGAAACGTGCGTAAGATGAAATTTCAGAATTTTACTAAAAACTTATTGTCTATACAAGGAATGTAATTTGATTATTTGGTATAAGAGTACCATTCTAAGATCCAATTGGCATACCTCAGGTACGACTATTCGAGAAAACTGTCTAATGTAGGTATGTCGGAGATTTAGAGCCATGTTAGTTTTATGTCACTTGTACCAAGTGACAAGAACGCCCACCTCGGGCGTGAGAGGTCGTGGCGAAAGGTTGTAAGTTGACACTGTGCACCTAGAGTACAGGGCGATCACAGAACTGCTTGGCATGGAAAATGTGGATGTGGCTTCAAACAACATGTCCAGCACTACATCTCTCTTAAGGTCACAAATGACTGAAACCCTATCCTACTTCTGCTGGGACGTTAACAATTTAAAACGAAAATTAACCTACCTCCAGCATCGAGCACCATGTACTTGGACCCCTCCTGGAAGGGAGCAAAATCCTTGCCGCAGCCAGTGAAGGTTTCTACGGGGAGATGCTTGCAACACATCGACGCGGCTTCAGGCTCCAGCGCAATGAACAAACTGTCGTCATCTATCCCTGCCTAAAAGGATTTAGATTTTTGCTTTTTGAATAAAAATAAACATTAAATTCAAAGCACGAACGGATTATCATAGTCAGTTATTGTAGTTTTGAAGAAAAAATGAAGGAAAAAGAAAAAAAAAAGGAGGTGGGGGAGAGGAAGGAAATGGTAACAAATACCATCAACGGGTGTAACATCTTGTGCAATCTTTATTATTTTCTATTTACTTGTGATATGTTTTGACACAGTCGCAAACTGACCAGTATTAGATTAAAAATAAATATCACGAAAATATGCAGTTGTGAAAGTCAATGTCGAAGATAATCATGTGTGTTCAAGACGCCATGGTCCTGTGGAGTCGGGAGTTCACCCCCGCTGGAGTAGGATTTCTAGGCTTAAAGTGTTGGTCCATTATTATAAGTTCATATCAATCTTAATCGCAATTTAATCAATAATGTAAAAAATCTAAAGTACATGTACTTTGAAAGACATATAACTGAAGGTTATCCTAATGGCCATATTCCGTATCTTGCCACTTGATGGTTATATTTCTATGAAGTTTTGTCACTTTGAAGACATTCAAAAATAAAAATAAAAATATTTCACTAACAGTTTTGTCAAGTTTTATCTAATTTGGGGGAAATAATCCGCATATAAGTAAACATTGAAGCCTATGGAATATATGTATATAGTAAAAACTGAATTTGATTTATGAAAAAAAACTAATCGTAGAAAGATGCATTTTATGATTTTGTATCAATTTCCGTGGAAAAATCTAAACTTTACCATAGAAAACTGGAGAAAATCACTTTTCTAGTTTTCAGAGGAGATAACTCATGGCAACAAATAATAAAGGGGAGGAAAAAAGAACTTCTGTCACTTATCATATCATGTCATTATCATTGTTTGACATTTTAAAAGCTTATATACATGTGTATTGTTAAGTTATATGCATAGCCTTAATGAAATTGATTGATATTAGATTGGGAAGACCTTAAGTTAGACATACATTATCCTGTGTTCTCTACGAACGTATGTTACAAATCAGTTATTTTGAAGGAAAGTTGGGTTATGGGAAAACCTTGTTAAATTATGATGATGTCTTACTTTTTCTGCTGCCTCCCTCATAAATTGTTTGCAGCTATCATTCCAGATCGCCGGCACTGTGAGGACCCAGCGGATGTCCGATGGAGACGCATCCGGGATTTGGTTTCGGCACTGTGCTTCCATGTGCTCTTTCAGAAAGCGTATGCTAGCAGAGAAAACCTCTAAAGCTGGCATCTTATTACCAACCTCGTCTTCCAAAATGAAGTCGCGTTTCAATTTCTTGAATAAGAAAGAAAAAACTATAAACGACTAAGACATCGCAAACCGGCCCAAACATTTAAATCGTTTAATGATTGTTTATCACATATAACTCTTCAAAATGAGATGCTGCAGTTCAAATACCCTGTGATTGCTTACCACATAATGAAATTCCGGTACCTTGCCCTGGTCAAATCATAAGTCTAGCAAGTCCTATCCTCATAAAGTGAGCCTCAATAACAAGGATCACCGTGTACTTTGCGGCAAGTGCTGAAACCCACGACATCCCGCTAGAATTAAAATTTCTATGTACCATTTTGTCAAAGAGCGTCATCTTGAAGCGCCTGAAGAAGTACCATTTCTTGTGGTCCTCATCTGGATCGGATGCCAGGTCCGAGTATTTGTCCTCCGCCTCAAACCCAAAGGAATGGAACTTCTTCTTCGGGTTGAATAAGACGCAGGTGGGTGTCTTCTGGGATAGTAAGGAGGAGCCAGTCCACGTGTTCAATGTAACCTGTCATATATTGTAAGAAACAAAGGTATCAAAAGGTTATAAAGTTATTTGTGTATTAGAAGATTATTCTGATAGGTTTGACCATCTTAAGAATACTAACCTCTCTATGTTTTTCATGTTTAAAAGCCAATTAGCCCATGATCACATAGATCAGCAGATCCATATAGGATATTAAACTTAGCCAGTCACTGCTGGACCACTGCAACACTGATGAGTGATATAAAGTTATGATGAGATTTGCATGGAAAATTTTCTGGGGTTAATTAAAAATAAAAATTATTTTTGTTTTGGCGCTAATTTTATAGTCATGGTCAAATTGAGGAAGTTTTATTGGCAAGAGAATAGGGAAAAAGCGTGTTGGAGATGAGCTGGTTAGGAAGAAAGAGCACATTGATGCTAGGAGGTGGTGTTATACATTGATGCCAGTGGGTGCCCTTGAGTGAAACATTGATGTCAGGGTGTATAAGGAAAGGCGAGAACAAAAAGGTATGTGAGAATATGTAATTAACTGATTAATAATTTAAAGAAATTGGTTTTTATAATCTTAATAATTATATACATGTATTAGAAGATTATTTCTGTAGCATTTATGTTTACAATCTACCTATAAGTTAAATTATGATTATTAAGCTATAATGTAATCCTTTAAGATTCAGACAATAAAGAATGTCTCACTTGTAAATCCCGGTCCAGAGGCAGAAGGCCAAGAAATGACGACAGCCTATCCATCGTTAGAAAAAACAACGGACTTACAATTGTACTCTCAAAGAAGACTGTTAAACTTTTGTTTTGGATTTGAATGTATTTCAAAGTTAATTGTATAATCACCACGTAAATTTCTAGTTAAAATGTCCAGCTAAACTATAATTGTAAAAATAAAAGATTATCAAAAACAAAACAAATGTAAACTACACTGTATCATTTCTGGTTGCATTTAACCAAAAAAATTAATGTCACCCACTCCAACGCAAGTGGCATCTTGACACAAGGTAACATTTAAACTTTATTGTTTTTTTAAATAGATAGAAAAAGGTTGTTTCAATTATTCTTATGATGTCGAAATAACAGAAATCATATAGGATATGGTTGCAAATAGGTAATTAGCAGAAAAAGCTATCATTTGCATATCAGTTTTGCATACATATTTGTTAATATCGGTGTAATATTATAACAAAAAGTTGATAAAATGGCTGCAGGGTCATATTTCATTTTTGACAACATGTGGCCGTGTAGTTATTTTTTTTTAATAGAATTAAAAATAAATCAATTATGCAGTATCAAAACTGACCCAGACGTTCATTTTATGATACAGATTGTGAAAGAATGGCTCTCAGAATATCTGTAATTTTAAATTTAGAAGCTTAATTTCGTTTTAGAACCCAAAACTTATCCACTTTTCTTTTTGTTGACATCGGGGTTGCAGATGCGATTTTATTATCGCCGGCCCAGGGCGGTAATACATGCGCATGTATTATACAATCGAGCAAGAAAGCAACTTATTACTCCCGCACCGCTGACGTTATACAAAACAGGTTCCTTCTCAGTCGGTCGCAGAAAGATAGACATAAGAATATAGGGAACAAGCTCTGGGGAAACTGCTTTGAACGCTCGGAAATCTTGACTCATTTAAATATAGCCTACCGGAAGTACATGTTGCTGGACTGTGCTAGACTGGTAGGCACATAATAGGGCATATTCGATTGGAGTACGCCCCTTTTTTCCTTGGATTCCTTTTTTACATCTCAATTTTGCGCAATAGTAGGTACAAATAGTAGCTTCATAGCTTCACGTACATTCTTCAAGGAAACTATGCATACGTTCTTTTCGAAATAACGCTACAGCTAGGTGCACTAAAGGGAAATAGCAAACTGATTTCGCTTACATCCATGCTATAAGTGATCTGAAAACTTCATGTACAGCAGTTTCCTAATTCACATGAATGGAGAATCAGAATAATATCAGCTTTAACATCATTTCCCACCTATGGGCCTCTCCTTCACATTTCTGTTTACTTGGCTAACGGCGATTTTTAGCATTTTTGGAATGCTTATACTTATTTGCTACCTACCTTCAATGGATCTTTCTCGATATTGCTTCGAGATGAGAACGCATAGCCTGAGTATGCCGTGCCAAAGTCGATGGCAGCCACGAACAGGTGTTTGTCAATCACGGCACCTTCATCTGAGGATAAGGAGAAAAGGTCACTTTCTTCGTCACCTGGGTCAATGTCGATGCTCTGGAAAATCGCACTTTCATTGTCACTGTCACTGTCGCTGTCACTATCAGGTTTCAGACAATTCATGCCAAGTGTTTTATGCTTCCTGTAAAGATAATGGTTTAATCGGGTTATTGCAAGGCGGATCACCGCCGGGCATACTGTATTTGGTTCGTAGGTTGTCAATGGAACTGGATCTGGAGGTATAAAATCCTTTCGGTTGCAATTTCGGCTTTTTTTTTTTTTCGTAATAAAACATGAACTTTTTGCCTAGAATTGAAGGAGCATGATTGAAACAAAAAATAAAGGGCTAATACGCAAAAGAAACCCTCCAGAAATGAATTGGATTCAATGCTGGAAATGAATGCAAAATATGTAGCAATTCGGAATTAATCCTTTCTATCCTATTCTAGTTTTATCATGATTAGAGATTATTTTTATTAACATCATTAAAATGTCCATTTCAACATAAAACATACTCTATCAATTTTAATTATAAACTAAAATTTATAAGTTCATGTCATTTTGATAAATATCATTCTGAAATGGGAGTAGCGCAAAACCTTTATAAGAATCGAGATTTTTCATATTCTGAAACGGAGCAGAGCGAGATTTGAAGGCCGACATGCGATATTTTATCAATAGACCTGCAATCTATAACTGTATTAAAAGTATATACACGGTAAGTTGATGTTTATTGTAATCACGAAGCTACATTAGATAGAGGTTTATGAAAATTTACATAAATATCCCCTTTTCAAGCCATTGTTTAGATCCCAGAAGTGAAAGTACATTTCGGAAAGGTTCGGACTTTTACATTGCTGTAATGGTAAGCGATTATTTTTATGATGCTTGAGATTTCACAATCTCATGGCTACAATATTTCTAAGGCAGAGGAAAACGTATATGGCGAAATTTGTGAAAATATGCATAGAGTTTAAAATAAATGCTTACTAGTTCAAGTATTTACATAAAATAATTTTGGGGAAAAAATCCACCTAAAAGGGGGGGGGGGATTTCAAATAAATTCTTCAATCTATCAAAATTCATTTCAAATATCTGCAGCTTTGTGTTCAGCTGTGAGTTTAATTAATTTATGTAAAAAATGTATACAATGAGTAAAAATATATGGGAAACAATTTCTTTCATGAAATTTTAATTCTTTATTGCAATACTTTTGTTTTTATTTATGCCTATATGGGCTAAATTAATTCGACTTGGGATACGGGGGAAAATTTTAGATATTATTAAGTCAATGTATAGTTCTGTAAAATCAAGAGTTAAATATTTTAATCAATTAAGTAATCAGTTTGATTGTGTACTCGGTGTCCGTCAAGGGGAGTATTTATCACCATTTTTATTTGCCATGTTCTTGAATAATATTGAAAATGAATTTATTGAAAAGGGTTTTTCTGGAATTGATGTTAACACATTTAAGCTATTTTTAACACTGTACGCTGATGATATGGTATTATTTGCTAATAATAGAGATGAATTACAGGCCGGTTTAAATTTACTTTATGATTATTGCAAACGATGGAAGTTAATTATTAATACCAATAAAACAAAAATTATGATTTTCAGGAAAGGTGGACGCTTATCGACGGATGACAATATCTTTTGTAATGGTCAAAGTATTTATGTAGTTAGTCATTTCAATTATTTAGGGTTAGTGTTTTCAACCGGGAGTTATTTTTCCAATGCACAAAATACAATTGCTGGACAAGCACTTAAAGCTATTTTTAAAATGAATAAGTATTCATATAAATTTACAGATATCTCAGTAAGTCATAAACTTAATATATTTGATAAATTAATATCACCTATTTTTAATTACGCTAGTGAAGTGTGGGCTTTGTGCAAGGAAATGCTATTGAAAGGGTACATTTACAATTCTGTAAAAGAATATTAGGTGTTAAAAGAAATACGCAAAATGATTTTATTTATGGTGAATTAGGAGAACTAATTATCAATGTATACGGTATATGAATATCACTAAATATTGGGTCAAATTATTACATATAGGAGATAATAAGTTTACTAGGAAAGTTTATTTGATGCTAAAAAATGATAGTGAGTTATCTCCAGGTAAGAAAAATTGGTGTACTTTATTAAAACAGTTACTTTGTCATCTTGGTTTTTATGATGCCTGGCTTTTTCAAGAAATTGGAAAGGGTGAATTATTTCTTTTAAATGTAAAACAAAGATTGAAGGATCAGTTTATCCAAGGTTGGAACGGTAGGATACATGATTCTAGTAGAGTTCATTTATATAAACACATTTCTTCGTTTAAATATCAACCTTATTTAGATTTTTGTCATATCTCTAAATTTAGACAATGTTTAACTAGGTTAAGGGTATCATCACATAGATTACTAGTTGAAACTGGTAGATGGGCTAAGCCTAATTCAGTCCCATATACTGAAAGATTATGTAATATTTGCAATGTATTAGAAGATGAATACCATTTTGTTCTTGAATGTCAGCTGTATAATGATCTAAGAAACAAATATATTTTATCTTATTATAGTATAAGGCCTAATATGCATAAATTTGTAGAGCTACTGTCCTCTGAAGATCAAGCTATTATTAGGAAATTAGGTATATTTGTCTGTAAAGCATTCGAAGTGAGACAGAGTCAACTACTTTAGAGCATTTATTAATGTTTTTAATATTTGAAATGATATTTATCTGATACTATTTGTGAAGACGGGTTGTGTCATTCTAAGTAATGTTTATCACAAATTAGTATTTTAAGGCAGTATTTGTTATCTATTCTGTTATTCATACGTTATCCTAAATTTTCGTTTCGTTAGGATAACTGGTGTATGAGGATGTAGATTTATCTGGAAATGTCAGAAGAACTGGATGTTTCTTCTAATTGCTACATGTGTAGACTTATCTGGAAATGTCAGAAGAACTGTATGTTTCTTCTAAGTGATGCATGTGTATAATTAATATTACGTATATAAGGTATCAAATAGATTTATAAACATCTTTTTCACTTTCAAATGTCAAAAAATATATGAAAAGGTTTATTATGGCTTGTACCTACCTACTTGTTTAATTTAAGAAAATGATGATGTCAGTGTTCATAAATTATACATAAACACTGTTAATATTTGAATGATGTTATAAGTTATATCATTTTCAACTGTGGATGTAATTACTTCTATGTATTTGTATGTACTTATGATTTTATCCTGTCAAAATCACGATAATTGTACATCCACATGGGTCATTGACCTTCTGGAATAATTGAATAAAATCTTAATCTTTATGATGTTATAGGGTGAAAAAGATTTGCAGCCTGGCCGTGACTCGAATCCAGGGCCTTTTGCTTACAGGACGAATGCTCAACCAACTGAGCTTTCCGGCCACATACACATCTTTCTCCCCCATTTATGAGTAATCGGTATTGTGACATAATCCCCCTTCGTTTTAGAATTTGTCCCTGATTTGTAGGAGTTACTAGGTAAATATATCCATGTGTAGGTATAATTAGACAGACCTGGCACCTATGTCTCAGTCCCACGTTGGTAATGAATTGGGTGATACCGAAGAACTGGCTGTTTCTCACCAGTACATGTAAAAAAGGACAAACATGTGGTTTAACATGTGTATCAAACACCAAGAGAAAATACCGGTAAACATAACTGAAATGTAATGGTTATAGAGAGACGCGCTTTAGAAAAGGTTTTATCATCGCGTACCCTATTCGTGTTATCTCCACAATAATATTGTCTTACGTATATATCACCACTGTGTTGTAAGCTGTACGGTCGTAAATGTGTAGACACTTCCAAGATGGCGGACGTTACAAGTGGTGAAAAGTAGGTGACACATTTTCATATCTGTAACACTTTTTCTTGAGTTTGTGAGGCTATAATACCTATAGCAATGCAAGGTCCTCGATTCAATTTTAAATTTCAGCAATTGGCTATATTTAAGCAAGATATCTCAAAGCATAATGGCATCAGAATATTTCAATATGGTACCGAGGCTCTTCGTGCACTTTTTGCTATACGTATTATGGCCTCACAAACTCAAGAATAAGTGTTACAGATATAAAACTGTGTCACCAACCTTTCACCACTTGTAATGTCCGCCATCTTGGAAGTGTCTACACATTAACGACCGTACAGCTTACAACACAGTGATCACTGCACATGAGATTTTCAAACCTCAGACGTCTGTCAAGATAAACCTTAAACATCTGGGTGTAATTCTATGAAAACATGAAAAACATGAATATAGCAATATCTTTTAGGGGGTCAATGGTGTTACGAAGCAGGGTAAGGAACACTACTAACTACCCCAAACATTAGAATTATACATATTTGATCGATTTTTGCGCATGTTAATCGATGTTTTTGTTTATTGTTGTTGTTTTTTAATTTCAATCCTGTCAATTCTGTGTCGCCCTATTTTTTTTTAAGTTCTGTATAAGAGTGATCGAGCAATGTTCAGTAATGTTAACAACGTTAGGTTTGTTTGAAAGTTAGCAGTCTTCATTCACAACCATTAACCCCTGTGTTACCTTGAACATGAATGTACCCGCAAAATTGCGAGAGAGTCGTCGAAATTAAATGACAAAGAAATACAATGATTTTACAGTGCATGTACCTAACTCGTGAATCTTCATGTACAAAATTACCAAAAAGGTAATTATTATTTAAGAAAACTTTAAATGGTATATGAAACGGCATTTTTTTTTCTTTGTAGAATCTAAGCATAAATTTTGCATAAGCAAACAGAGGAGAATCTATTATCTTTAAAATTT
>CM037777.1:91938288-91959119 GCA_021229015.1 Solen grandis
CCATACACTTTTTTTTTAATAGTTAAATTTAAAAAATCAAAAAATTTTTCCAACCCTAGCAGCTGGAAATTTCGGCGTAGCAGGGAAATTCGCGAAAAAACCAAATTTCCCCCTGTAGCGGGTTTTTCGGCTATAGTGGGTATTACCCTAAACTTTTTTTTTTATACTTAAATTTTAAAAATCATAAATTTTCCCTTTTCCCCCAGCTAGCGGGTTATTCGTCTGAAAGCGGGGGAAATTCGCAAATTTTACCTTTTTCCCTGCTGGGGGTTTAAATTCGGCTTTTGCGCAAAAATTTAACCTACATTTTTTTTTTTATTTAAAATTTATAAAAAAAAATAAATTTCCCCAAAATTTCCCAGCTATCTGGTTATTCGGTTTGTGGGTGGGTTTTAGCGTTTTCCCAAATTTCCCCAGCTGGCGGGTTTTATTGGGGGCTGTAGCTGGGTTTTAAACCCAAACACTAGTTTTTTTAAAAAATTTAAAAAAAATCAAAATTCCCAATTTCCCCAACCCTAGGGGTTTATTGGGCTTTTTAGCTGGGTTTTAAAACCCTTACATTTTTTTTAAAATTTAAATTTTTAAAAATCATAAATTCCCAAATTCCCACTAGCGGGTTATTCGGCTGTAGGGGGTTTTCTCCCTAAAACTTTGTTTTATTTTTTTTTTTTAAATTATAAAAATCATAAATTTCCGAATCCCCAGCTAGCTAGTTATTGGCAGCAGCTGGTTTTTCGGCTTAGGGGAATTTAAACTTACCTTTTTTTTATATTTAAAATTAAAAAAAAATTTCATTTTTTCCCAAAATTCCAAAATACTTTGAAACCTGGTTATTCGGCGGGTACCCTGGGTATTCGCGAAAAAAAAAAAACCCTTTCCCCAGTACCCGGTTTTTTGGCTGTAACTGGGGAATTCAACCAAACACTTTTTTTTTTTAGACTTAAATTAAAAAATCAAAAATTTCCCAAAATTCCCAGAGCGGGTTTTAATGGGTGTAGCTGGGTTTTCGCGAAAAAACCTTTTCCCCGCAGTTCTTTTTCGGCTGTATTTGTAAAATTCAGCTTACACTTTATTTTTTATTTTAAATTATAAAAATAAATAAATTCCCAATCCCCAGCGGGCCCTGGTTATTTTTTCTGTACTGGGTATTCAACTAAAAACTTTGTTTTATTTTTTAAATTTAAATAAAAATCATAAATTCCCTTTTCCCCCATCTAGTTGTTTTTTGGGCCCTGTAGCTGGGTATTCCCGAAAAACCCAAATTTCCCCAAAAGTGGTTTGGTAATTCGGCTGTAGCTGGAAATTAAACCCTACACTTTTTTTTATATTTTTAAATTTTTAAAATAAAAAAATTTTTAACCCCTACTGGGGGTTTTTTTGGCTGTAGCAGGGTTTCGCGAATAACCAATTCCCTCCCTAGGGGGTTAAATCGGCTGTAGCTGGGTTTTTAACCCCTTTAAAACTTTTTTTTTTATATTTTTAAATTTAAAAAAATATGAATATCCAATTCCCAGCTTGGGGTTATTCGGTTTAAAGCGGGTATTCGGGGAATAACAATTCCCAGCTGGCGGGGAATTGGGGCGAAAGCTGGGTATTCAACCTTCACTTTTTTTTTTTTAATTAAATCATAAATTAAATTAATTTTCCCCAATTCCCAGTATTGTTTATTCTGCTTTTGTGGGTTTTGGGCGTATAAAAAAATTCCCAGCGGGCGGGTTTTTGGCTATAGCGGGGTATTAAAATTACACTATTTTTTAAATTTTAAATTAAAAAAAATCATGAACCCCCAAATTTTCCCAGCTAGCGGTTATTGGGCTAAAAGCTGGGTATTCAACCCTATACTTTGTTTTATATTGACATTATAAAAATCAAAACCCCCCAATTTTCCCAGCAATCTGATTACTGCTTTAGCGGGGTAAGGGGTTTTTAAACCAATTCCCAGCTGGCTGGTTATTGGGCTGGGGGGTTGGTATTCAACTTACACTTTTTTTTTATTTTTAAAATTTAAATAAAAATCATAAAACCCCAATTCCCCGTTTATCGGGTTTTTATTCGGCTGTGGGCGGGGTTTTTAACCAAAATTCTTTTTTTTAAAATTAAAAATTATAAAAATCAAAATTTCCCCAAATTCCCAGCGGCGGGTTTTATTCGGCTGAAAGGGTGGGTTTTTTAACTTACACTTTATTTTTATATTTAAAATTTTAAAAAAATCATAAATTTCCCCCAATTCCCACTAGCGGGTTTAATTCGGCTGTAGCGGGGTTATTGGGGGAAAAAGGGCCAAAATTCCCAGTTTGGGGTTTAAATTTGGGGGCCCTTTTCCGGGGAAATTCGCGAAAAAAACCTAACCCCAGCTAGCTGGTTTTTGGCTTTTTTTTTGTAAAATTCAGCTTACACTTTATTTTTTTTTAAAATTATAAAAATCATAAATTTTCCCTTTCCCAGTAGGGTTATAGGCTGTAGCTGGGTTTTGGGCCTTAAAACCCAAATTTTCCCAGCGGCTGGTTATTCGGACTGTAGCTGGGTATTAAACCCTACACTATGTTTTATTTTTAAATAAAAAAACCCTTGACTTCCCAATTCCCATAGCGGGTTTTAAAACGGGTAGTTGGTATTCGCAAAAAACCCAATTCCCTGCGGCTGGTTATTGGGCGGTAGCGGGAAATTCAATTTACTTTTTGTTTTAAAACTTAAATTATAAAAATCATGAATTCCCAATTCCCAGCAAAGGGGTTTTTTTCGGCCTGTAGCGGGGTTTTCGCGAAAAAAAAATTTTTCCCTGCTGGGGTTTATTCGGCTTTTTGGGGGTTTTCAACCTACACTTTTTTTTTATATTTAAATAATAAAAACCCATAAATTTCCCCCTTTTCCCATTTAGCTGGTTTACGGTTTGTAGTTTGGGTATTCGCAAAAAAACCAAATTTCCCCTGCTGGCTGGTTATTCGGTTTGTTCCCTTGGTATTAAACCTACATTTTTTTTTTATACTTAGTTTAAAAAAACCCTAAATTTCCCCAATTTCCCCCGCTAGGGGTTTAAAATTCGGCTGTAGCTGGGAATTCAAAAAACACTTTGTTTTATATTTAAATTAAAAAAAACATAAATTTCCCCAAATTTCCCCAGCTATTGGTTTTTCCCGGCTGTAGGGGGGTTTTTAACCCCCAATTTTTTTTAGATTTTAAATTAAAAAAATCATAAATTCCCAAAACCCCAGCTAGATGGTTATTGGGCTGTTGAAAGGTATTGGGCGAAAAACCCTTTTTCCCAGCGGGCTGGTTTTTCCGGCTGTATCTGGTTTTTTAAATTCCCCAATTTCCCCCAGCGGCGGGGTTTTGGTTTTTGAAAGGGCATTCGCGAATTACCAACCCCCAAAGCTGGCGGGGAAAATTTGGGTTTTGTGGGGGTTATTAAAATACGCAATCCCCAAATTTTACTAACTTCACAGACCTGAAAAATTTTGGTCTTTTTGTGGTCTTTAATTCTAAAGAAAGAGTTTTTCAGCGCTGCCTCCTTCCATTTTTATACAAAAAAAAGCCACGTAACGCCTTTTTTTTTGTCGCGGGGCCTTGGTCGAACCCACGACCCCAAAGGGAAAAAGACTCTCAAATTCTACGGGACCCCCGGGAAATTTTCCCAAAAAAAATCTTTAACATTTTAACAAAGTGGATGCATATCTTGTTTTTAAACAATCATTTACATGTTTTTTTTGACTATAGGGCTTAAGTGATGTAGAAATTATCACAATATGGTTTTTAAAAAGTAATAAAAAAAACCCTTTTTTAAATTGCATAATAACTATCATTTTTTTTTATCAATAAAATTTAATTTAAAATTTAACACAAGGCCAACGTACAAATAAAAAAAAATGTTTCCCTAAGCAACATGAATAAGTCCTACCATGATCAATAAAATCAAGACTAAAAAATCAATATTTTAAAATGGGACATATTGTAAAGCGTCCCTTTGTGGGGAAAAAAGTCCTTTTAAAAGGGGTTTATGTGAGAGCAGTTTGTGGGGTTTAAATGTATTCTAAAAATTTGAATGAAAAAATTAAAATACCTGATCCCATTGTAAACTTTTAGATGGTTATTTTAAAGAAACTTTTTGCAGAAATGTTTTTTAAAATTTTTGAATGAAACAAAAAATACCTGTTTGCATTTTTAAAAATTTTAAGTGGTTATGCGGAAACATTTGTTCAGAAATTTGTTTCAAAACTTTTTGAATGGGGACATTAAAAAACCCTGAGCTAGAAACCCATTTAAAAGGTTTTTATGTCAGAGAAAATTTGTGGGTAAGGGTATTCTATACATTTGAATAAAACTTTCCAAAATCCCTTTTTGCATTGTAAACATTTAGAGGGTTATGTAGAGAACATTTGTTCAGTAATGTTTTTAATACTTTTGAATAAACATTAAAAATCCCTTTAAATGAATTTGTAAACATTTGAAGGGTTTAATGTCAAGCACTTTGTGCGGAAATGTTTTTTTATACATTTGAATGAAACATTAAAAACCCTATGCAGGGTAAACATTTAAAAACCCAAAAGTTTGTTGTTTAGACTTTATCGATTACAAAAAAAATGGTCCACCACCAAAAATTTGTTTACGAGTAATGTGTAGGTTATTGTGATTGGTAAAATTTTTTACTTCTTATTTATCTTTTTTAATTTGATACATTCAAACACGGGGACTTTGGGTTTAATACTTTTTTTAACTTTTTTTTTTTCGTTGATGGGGGGGGGGCCGTGATTTTGCAAATGATGTTTTTATAAAATGGCATAAGGTTCGATCTCCCAATTTCCCGGGGGTTGAAAAAGCCCCCTGGTAGGGGGCAGCCTGGGGCCCCCTGGTACGATTTGCCCAGTAAAAAAATTCTCCGTCGATTAAAAATAAGCAGTAAAACAGTTATAATTATTTAAATTTTTGATTGTTTAAAAACACATAATAACTAAAAAATTAAATATAAAATACAAATAATAAATATTGAATTTAAGGCTGTCGCCCTTTCCCCGCTTTAAAGATTATAGAATTATTTATGGGAAAGTAAAATTTAAATTTATAGGTTTGGAAACTTTAATTTTGGGGAATGATCTATTTACTTATAGGTATATCAATCAAATTTACTTGTTGATGATGTTCCCCTTATGGTATCTCAGCCTATATATCCTTGGTAACCCTTGGGGGGGGACAAATCAAAAAATGTCGACTGCCTACAGGGAAAACCCGGATCGCAACTAAATTTTATTTGAAACGTTTGATAAAAATTGGAAAAGCGCGTGGAAACAAAAGCCCCTTGTAAAACCGATGTGAACCCCCAACCTTAAACCCTTTTTATGCGAAAATTTGCACTTCACCGAATGCCCCCGGAGAAGACGAGGGACAAAAACCCTTGTGATTTTTTTAAATTTAATTTTAAATACCCGAGCAGGGCGAAAAAACAACATGCGGGACAAAAGAGATGGAAATGTCGACAATAAGTAAGAAAAAAGGAAATACAATAAACTACGGGAGAGGGGAGGTATAATACACGAGGGAAAAAATGAAACAAAATGGAAAATATAACTGTAGAATCACACATCGCGAGGCCCTGACTTTTCTGATACTTTTCCCAAAATACAGTTTAAAACGTGAGTTGAAAACCTGCGGGGTTCTGAAGAAATATCCTTGTAAAAAAATTTATGAAAAAGTTTGGCCCTAAAAATTTTTTCGGGGTACAAAACGAGTTTCGAACAAAATTTGTATCAAATTTGATTTAATTTTTTTTTGGATTAGAAAGGGGGGTGGCAACAACAATTTTGTACCCTAACACATTTGCGACCAAAAAAATAAACTCGTTCAAAACAGAGCAGCGTTTTTTTCCAAATTTTTTGGTAAAACAGTAAAAACCCAAAAAAGTTACTAAAAAAGTTTTTCGGGGTTTTTACAAAAAAAGCTAAAACCTACTCTATTTTTTAAAATTTTATCCCTCAAAATTCCTTTTTTGGGGGAAAAATAATGCTGTTATGATTTAAATTTTTATAGAGCTTTATTTGGGCCTGAGATGCTGTTTGGTTTATTTTTTTTTTTGATTGGCACCCAGGGTCGGAAAAATTTTGGGAACTTTACCCGGGAAAACTGCTGACCTTACACAAAACCCCCGTTCGACGATCATTTTTTAAATTTTAAATTCAATGACAGTTCCCTTTAAATGAACATTTGGATAAATGAAACTTTTTTAAACACTTTTTTCATCAAAAAAACATAAAATTTACATCCTTTTTAAAAAGCCTCTCGTTTAAAAACTTTTTTCCCAAACCCCCCTTAAAATTCAAAGAAAAACATCCCCCCTTTTTTTTATTAAAAATTAAGCCATCATGTGATTTAAATTACCCGGGTAATTGAAAAACCGTTTAGTTTTGCTCTCTGCAAAAAAAATATAAACATGTAAGGGGTTTTTAACCCTTAAAATAAAAACTAAAAGAAAATTTAAAAACTCTGAATAACGGTCCCAATGGGGGAACAAAGGCCAGCGAAAGCATTCAAATGTATCAGCCCTTTTTTAACTTGAAAAACCCGGTCCAAGGGGTTGAACAAAGGCTAGCAAAAAGGATTAAAATTTAATAAGCCCCACTTTACCCCCAAAATAAGGGCCCTAAGGGGAAAAACAAAGGCCGCGAAGGTTTCCAATTTTAAAAGGAATTTTGCCCTAAATTTAAGACCCGACGATGAACAGAACCAGTGACAGAGAATTTTGGCCCATTAAATATTACCCAAACCCAAGTAAAGGCCATTTTTTCATTTGTGGCCATTTGCCCTTGTTCAGAGGTCTCAGGGGACATAATTAAGAAAATCTTATTGTCGTAAACGATACAATCATTTTAGTTTAAAAGGGCCCATAAAAAATAAAAATAAAAAATGCTTAGGGAAGATTTTGGGAAAATTTTTTCTCTTTAAAAAAATGCAAATGTATGTTAGCATATACAAGGGGAGAAAGTACACAAAAAAAAAAACAAAAAAAAAAATTTGGGAAAAATTTTAACACCCCATGCCCTGTGAATGCCCCTCTTTTTTGTTTTTATTTTTCCTTCTTGAGTAAAGTTTTTGCATTTAAAAATAAAGAAAACTTAGCCAATTTTTTTGGTAGGAAAATTAAGGGAAACACGAAGGGATCTGTCTTTGGCGCTGTCTAAAAATTGTTTCCCCAAGGGATCTGATCACATTTTTCCAATAAAATCATAATTTTTTCTTTTGACATTAAATGTCGAGGAATTTTTTAAACAGACAATCCCAAAGGGTACAAAATGGTTATTAAGGAAATTCAAGTTCCCAAGAAAACATAGGGATTGATTAATGAAACAATTTTCCTGGGGGAAATTTTTTCCGGAAAAAAAAAATCGGGGAAAACAAAGAAAATAAATCAAAAAAATTAGCTAAATGATTTAAAAGTATACGGAAAATTTTGAATAAGTAAGGGACACGCATTATATAAATTGTATTTTAAGTAATAAAATTATCTTTAAAATATTTTAAAAACGTCGACTCCGATACAATGGATCTGACAGCAGTCCTCGAAAATTATCTCATCACCTTGAAAACCCAGTCCTGGAACCCCCTGATACTAAAGCCCCCAGGAAAAGAAGATACCAGAACCTTTTTAAAATGATGTATCGCATTGACTTTTGCTTTTTGGGGTACTGTTTTTTGGTCTTTTCCAAATTTTTTGTTTATCGCTTTTCCTTTGTCATTTGTTGCCATCAAAAACCCAAAACTCATCAAACTTTGCACTAACCAAATTTTTTTGAAAAAAAAAAGTTTTCAAGTTTGCAAACAACATAATGACGGGTAATACTAAAAAATTATTCTTTTTGGGTAAAAGTTTTGCATAAACACTACGACAAAATTTTTTGAAAGATCATTTTTTAACAGTATTCAAAAGCAAAAAGAATGAAGTTTTTTTTTTCGAATCATGCAAACTCGTGAACTGAATGGAAGTGCTTTTTCGTAAAAGGGGCCATTGATTTGGGATAAAAACTGATGGGTAAATTTTCAAACATGGCCCTTTGTGACTTGAAAGGGGAATTGCTTTCGTAAAAAACTAAATAAAAAATATTTTTTGGGTAAAAAGTTGCTTAAACTTGCAATCAAAATGTTTAAAAAGATCGCTGAAAAACAGTATCAACAAAGCCATTGAATGAAAAATTTTTTTTTTTTCGAATCATGCGATCGTGAACTGAAGGGAAATTTTGTTTTTTCGTAAAAAGCCATTGAAATGGACTACAAAAAGGACAGGTAATACTCCAACCATATTTTTTTGGGTAAATGTTTTTTCGAATAAAAAGGGCACAGATGTTGTAAAATGATTTTCCAAAAACAACTTTTTAAATTTTTCTACGAAAAAAGATTTTGAAATAACACGGGGGGGCGTCTTTTTCCCCCGGAGGGGGCCAAACCCCCCCACCGGGAGATCTTTAAGTAAATTTGAAATGGTTTTTAAACATCAAAAAAAAAAAATATATAAATTGAAAATTTGCCATATAAAAATTAAAAGGTTATTACAAAGCTACGGAAAAAATTTTATACTTATACACCAGTAAAAAGGGGGGTGGCCCCAAAAACCCCCTGGAGGGCGCATGGGGGCCCAAAAAACCCGGGAAATGGCGTTTTTTTATTAGGACCGCAGCAAGAAATTTTTTTCCCGAAAGGCAATATTAGCTTAATTACCCCCCCTACAAAAATGCGGCGGATGCCGCGGGGGGACAAAAAAAAAAAACAGGGGACCATTTTTAAAATGCTTATTTTAAAGTTAATAAAAGTTTTTTTCTTTCACTTGAAATTTTTTTAGATGTTTCTCGGAAAAAAGGACAAAATAATAATTTCAAAAATAAATTTAAATTTTTTTAGGATAATTAACAAAGGCCCTTTTTAAAATTTTAGCTTTAATTTTTTAAATTTCAAAAAAATTTGGCCCTATGATGGAAAACCCCAAACAATATGACCCATAAGACATTTATAGGAATGCAGCAGGATTTAAAATTTTTAAAAAAAAAGGGCCAATTAAAAAGGGTTTTCATATCCAGGTCGAAATTATATCAAATTTTTTGTATGTGTATATGGGGCCCTGAAGCAAAAAAAAAAACCCATCCTAGTTAAAGATAAATTTTTGTTTTCAAAAACCCAAACAATGTGAAACCCCCTAAAGGGGCTGGTAAGGGCATGGGAGCCAGGAAGTAAAGCTATAAAAAAAAACCCAAAAATGGGGGTTTTACCATTTTCCAGGTCCAAAAAATTAAAAAATTGTTGTATGTGTTTTGGTCTTGAAAAGCAAAAAAATTAACCCTTTTCCCACCCCAAATAGATGATTAAAGGATTGAAACTCAATCAAAGTGACCCCATAAGACTGGTATATATATAGTAAAATGGGATGGCTTGGGAAAGTCTATTTTTTTTTGTTTGAGTCCCTAGTAAATTATTTATTTTTTGCATGATTTTTAAGAAAATTCAGGGGGAAGAATTTAATAATAACGAAATGGGGAAAACCTTGGGTTTAAAATTGTAAATTTTTATTTTTATTATTTAATTGTGAAAAAAATTTTTTAAAATGTATATTTAATTCATATATAAATATTATAATTTAGCCCAAAAAATATTAAATCAGATCAGGCCCCCTTTTATTATATTGAAAAATCTCCTGGTCCCGATAGATTAAAAAAAAAAATTTTAATGTTTTTTTAAACTTTCTGATGTAGGTTGGGCGTTTTTTCTTTCCTAAATTTTTATTAATTGGTGTTTTTAAAACAACCCTATAACTACAATGGGAATTAATTACTTGGGTACCTATCTGTATATTGTTTAACATTAAAACAGTTTCTTACAGTACTGTGACAAATCCACTATCTTCCCTTTTAAAAAAAAACGGAAAAAAATATTTTTCCCGGTGTAATCGAAGTAGTTTTTCATTTTAATTTCACTGTTTAAAACATAAAGATTTTAATTTTCCGTTTTGATTAACCAAATTTTTTTGTTGTATCCCAAAAATAATCATTTCTTTCACTATTGCTTGATAGATTGTGTTTATAATTTTCCTTTTTGTCCCGGTAAATTCCCGAAAATAGGATAGGGAATTATCGATTTCTTTTAGGGCCGGGGTTTAAATCTGAAACTTATTGCTTGCTGAGCTAATTTTTGTTTTGCTATTTTTCTTTGCTAGGTTTTGTTCATGGGCTTTGTTTATCGGCCGGAAGAGCTCTAACGTCTCTCGAGCACTTTAAGTGATGACGTCACCACAGTTATAAAGGGCGCGTTTTTATTTTGGCCCGTTTGGGACGGAAAAGTTGTGGCAATCAAATCAAATGAAATTTGGGAAAATTGTTTTATCCAGAAAAGTTCAAATGTTGGAAATTTCTTCGGATGTGCTGTTTTTGTTTGGCTTTAAATGAGCATTCCCAGGACGAAACATTAAATTTTAAAAAAAAGTGCTTTTTGTTTTTATGAAACCAAAAGTTTTAAAAATTATATGTGATTTACCCTTTTCATGTTTTAAAAAACCCCCTAATTGGCAAAAAAAAAATTTCTATTCTAAATTTCCCCATAGAAAATTTCCCCTTTAAAAAAGGCCAATAACCCATGTAAAAATATGGAAAAAAAATGGGCAACAAGGGATTTGGGAAAAGTTTAATTGATACGTCTTGTTTAATTTTTTTTCGCCCTAAATTCAAAAAACCGCCAAATTTAAATAAAAAAAACCAGTTGTTTTGGGCTAAACCCGCCGGGCCAAATTTTCCGCCATATTGTTGTTCTTAAGCACCAGCTCGAAAAAAGATGCAGGGGAGAACATGTTTCCAAAAGTTAAAAACCTTTATGTTGAAATTTCCCCCCTTCTTTTAGATCTGTTCAAATTTTTCCCCCAAAACTGCCCCGAGCAGTGAAAACAAGCGCGCCCAAAGAGGGGAAACCCCCCCCGTTACCAAATTAACAAAAATGGCAGTTTGATAAATACAGTAGATTATGTAATTTAATAGAAAAAGAAATTTTGTATTACATATGTACCTCTCCCCCAATGACTGGATTTTAAGATTTTTTGGGGTTATTTTTTACAGAAGTTTAAATTTGTTTATAAGGAAACAAAACGATAACTCCCCAATTGAGTTTCCCCCCGGGGTTTGGTAAAAAAATTTCGCAATTAAAAATTTTTTGGGGAAATGGGTTTCAAAAGTAAAAAACCAATGGAAATCATGTTTTTCCCGAAAGCAAATTTTGAAAGGGTTATATCTAAGTTTTTTTAAAAATAATATCTTGTTTATTTACGTATAGCAAGTTTTATATGACTGAAAATTATTACAAAGGTTTTTTATTTTTTTGTTGCGGACTGATTTCAAAAATTTCCCTTGGGGCGGTAAAATATATTTCCCGGGAGTAATTAAAAATCAATGAAATGTTTTATGCAAAAAAATAAATAAATTTCAATTTATTTTTTTTCGTTTTAGGTTTTTTGTTTATAAATTATATACCTTACAAGGGGATTTGAGGGGGTTTGTTCCCGCCTTGCCAACTTCCCGGGTTTTTTTGATTTCACCAGACCCAAAAAGGGGCAATAAAAACAAAAAAAAAAATAAAAGGTCCCAAACATCAAATATATTAAAAAAAAGGGAAATTTTGGAAAAAAAATTTAAAGGGTTGGAAAAAACCATCAACAAATTCTAAAAAATTTGAAAAAAATTTATTCTTTTGTGGGCACTGTGTTTAAACCCGGGAAACATTTCCTGAAAATAGTGGCCCTGCTGGGTTAGTTGGGGCATTCCAAAAATGCCTTAATCAGATAAATTACATTTGGTCATTATATCAAATGAGTGCACGTTTTTCCCCCCCAATTTCAAAATCAGCAAAATCGCAATGGAAAAAAAATCCCTTATTAAAAAGGTTATTTTTTAAAGGGTTTTAAATTTGACCTGAAACTTCCCAAACGCTGTCTTGCCGGGCCAGTGTTTTCAGCAGCAGTGGGTTTTTTAAAATTTAAGTTTTTTTAGTCATTTTTCTGATTTTTCAAATAATTTTTTCTGACTTTTAAAAAAAATGTATAACTTTAAAAGAATTTAAAAAACGACGTACCTTTTTTATTTCATGTTATTCCCCTTTCGCTCTCTTTTTAAATTTAAAGAAAAGTTTTAATACTGTGACGGGGAAAGGGAGATTATTGGTTTTTAGCCCCAATAGTAGTGTTGTATTTTGTTACCTCCCTTTAAACATTACTAAGCAAATTTGTTCATTTAATTTTTCCCGACTTCCCTTTTTTTCGGAGGGGATTATCTTTCCAAACCTCTATGGGGGTAATGGGCAATCTTTTAAAATGTTTGTTTTTGAGGGGGGATCGTTTTTATTTATCTTTTTATTTAATGTTCGTAAGCGTTGCGAAGTGGAAGCGCTGGATAAATCCAAAAATTTAAAATATAAACAATAACATATTTACAGATTGTTTACGTACGCCAATTTAAAATTTCCCTTTTATTTGGGAATACACGTGATAGGTCCGAGTCAGTATCAACTGTTACATTGTTGAAAGGGTACGTGCCCAAAAAATTTTATGTAATCGGTCTCTGTCGCCCAAAAAACTCCACCCTAAGGTCCGGGGGCACATACAAATTTATATTTTCCCCTATCACGACATCCCCTGATCATTTTTTAAATTTTCAAAAACCCACCCCCGATCGACAGGGTCATCTATCATCACGAAAAAAGTTAATCGGGGGTATTCGACGAGGGATCATTTTTAAAAGAATCCCAAAAAAAATTGAATAAAATTTCTGCAAAAAATGGAAACTTTGGGAAACAAAAATGTAAAAGGTGGGGCCCTGGGTCGGGTAAAATATATATGTTTTTTTTTTAAAATTTTTTGCTTTTTTTAGAAATTCCCCCCCTTGATTTTGAGAAAATCTTCCTGTGTCGGGGTATTTGGGCAAAATTTTATTCGAATTTCCTTTTGAAAAAAAGCTCTGAAAAAAAATAAAGAAAAAATCAAATAAAAAAAAAACCCAGGTGTACTGAGAAACTGAAATTAGCTTAAGAAGTCCGGGGGAGATGTCCATGAGGGATCTAAAAAAGCAAGACAAATGAAAAAAAACCTTTAAATGTTTTAAAAGGCTAAATTTGTGACAGATTTTTATTGCCTTTTTTTACTTTTTAAAAATCCATCGTATATCACCGTAAATGGAATTTAAGACATTTGGTTTAAATTTTCAATAGTTTTGCTTGGTTACTTTTTTTTTAAAGGTTTCCCCTTTAAAAGTAGATCCCAAATTTGGGGAAAATTTTTTTTTATAGTATACATATGTTTGTTCTGCTTACATCAGTGGCATGGTACCACATGCACAGACCACGGGGAGTGGTGGGGTGGGGGGGGGGGGGGGGGAAAAAGGGGGGCATGGCCCCATGGCTATTTTGTTTTTAAAAAAGCCCAATTCATTTAAATTTTTTGTTTTTATTTTAAATTTTTTTGACTATATGGGGAATTTCGTGGTTTCCATTTAATTACTATTCGTTTGGGTAAAAAAAGCTAACTTAACCTAAATTCTCCCCCTCTTCAAAAAAAAAAAAAAAAAAAAAATTTAGCCCCCCCCTAATACTTTTTAAAAGTCATTTAAAAAAAAAATGATCATCTATCGCTAAAAGTTTGGGGGGAATGAAAACATCTTCAAAAGCCGGGCCAACGATATAACTGCCTCCCGGGGCGATAAGTTTTAAAAGTTAGTTTTTTTATTAAGACAAAAAATTTAAAAGTTTTGAAGCCAGAAGGGCGAAGGGTAGCAGATAAATTTCCTGTAATTGTTCCTCATGTCCTTCCCCCCCCCCGGGGAAAAACCAAGGTTGGGGGGGGTTTTCCCATTTTTCTAATAGGATTCTTTGGGTTTCTTTTTTTGGGTTTAAACCGGTCCCAAAACGGGAGTGGAACCTTATTTTGGGGCCCTTAAAACCTTAAAAAAAGGGAATCAGAAAAAGTTTTAACACACGGCCAAGATAAAATCCAAAATTTTTTGTGAAAATTTTTGGTTTTCATTTTAAAGGAAAAAATTATCATTAATTGGGTTGTCAAATTTCGTTTCAAATGTTTAAAAGCGAGAAGAGGTTTATCCCCTCGATCCGTCATATAAACAGAAAGGGTGG
Source organism: Solen grandis (assembly GCA_021229015.1). Taxonomy (NCBI): domain Eukaryota; kingdom Metazoa; phylum Mollusca; class Bivalvia; order Adapedonta; family Solenidae; genus Solen; species Solen grandis. The sequence continues at coordinate 91,952,419 of CM037777.1, forward strand.
GTCAGGAGGTATTGAGGGCGCACAAAATTTAAAAAAGGAAACATGTAATAGTTCTTTTAATAAAACTGCAGCTGCAAACCCCCCCCCCCCCCCCCCCCCCCCCCCCCCCCCCCCCCCCACCCCACAAAACCCCACACTTTGGGAATTTAAAAGTTACAATGGGGGAATTTGGGAAATTTTTTATTTCCCCCCTAGAGCCCTGGAAAATATGGGGGGGAATCTGGAAACGTTTACATTATTCCTACCCGGGGAAAAATAAAAACGTTTTTTAAAAAGCCCGGGGGGAAATTGAATATTGGGGGCACTTGAAAAAAATTATAAACCCATGATATAATTTTTCGATTTTTCATGTCTGAACTTCAGCCCAGTCCCCCACCTATCGACTAAAAAAACAGCAAACCAGCAACGAGAATTTAAAGCCCTCGTTTTAAAACTTTTTCATCCAGATGATCTGTTCCCATGTTTTGCTAGTATTTTCCGTAGAAGAATGTCTAAAAATTTCACTTTTCTTTTGTCGTAGAAATGAAACTTACTTTTTTGGGTTGATGATCCAATTTTAAAATTTAAAAAGCAATGATATATTTTTCCATAACCTTTTAAAAAAAAAATTTATAGAATTTCCCCATTGCACGAAAAATTCCGAATAAATTTAACATTCCCTTTAAATATGGGGGGTTTTATTTGCATGTCGTGAATACAGGCAGATTGGGAAAAAAATTTTGGGAAACAACAAAAAAAACGTTTAAAAACCCATATCACAGGTTCGTTCCCACAAAAAAAAGCCGAACCGGCCATGTAAATTTTAAAATTTTTTTTGGAAACTTCCGAAATCCTGGACTTTACACAATTTAAAAAACATGGGGTATTTATTCTGTAAGTATTTTGAAATGTTGTTGGGCCATTTAAAGCTTCAATTTTCCCAATGCCCGGTATTACCTGTTAAAAAAAATGGGGATCTTTTTAAAATTGTTTTAACCCTGTCTATGCAAAAAATCATTTAAAACTGAAGGGGAAAATTTACTAAACCCAACCCATTTTCCCTTGGTATTTTCGTACAAGTATAAACATCTCAAAAATGCTAAAAAAACCTTTGTTAGCCAAAAGAACAGAAAAGGTTTCACTGTTTTGTTAAAAGGGAAAAAAAGTCGAAGTACTTTTTCCGTTGACGGAGAAGTTTTATCTGGAAAAATTTTTCATGTTTTTGGTTTTAGCAGCCTCAAACAACGGGGAAAAGAAAATAGGCTACAACAAAGGGCTTGTTTTATTTGTAAATGTCCCCAAAATCGTACCAGAAAAGCCCATAAGGTTCCCATACCCCGGGCCCCCTATCGCACACACTGTATGGAATTATCGTAGTGCAGGGAAAAATTGTATAGACAAAGGGCATAAAAAAACCACGTTTCCCGTAGGGAAATTGCATGATACCTTTACTCATAAAATGAAGATCAGTTGTTTGGTTCAATCACCAAAGAAAAAAATGGTTACAACAAAAGGGGCCTTACCCCCCAATCGGAAAACGTCCCAAATATGCGCCCACCCCGGGCTAGCTCCGTCTTGCAAATGTACTTTCCCGGGAAGTAAAAAGGTAACACTCCCAATAAAATCCAAAACCCTTTTTTTTTGAAAACGTCCCCGAGCAAATGTACAAAATTCCCACTCCGAAATACAAAACCTGGAAAAAAAAGACACCCCTTTATTTATAAAATATTAGTCATTTTATTGCAAATTTTACAAAAAATTGTGACATTTACAGTTGGGCAGGCAGACAAGAAGCGTGATTATCCTGCTGAAGGCAAAAATTTTATGTGGGCCGAGACCCCCCAAACACCCATTTTTCCCCGGGCCAAAAATTTTCTGCAAATAGGGAAAGGGGTTTAAAAAAAAGTGGTTTCCCGCTTTTAAATAACTCCCTTACTTGCAAACAAACCCAAAAAAAAGGGTTCTCAAGCTGGGAAAAATTTTTGGGGGAAATTTCTAAAAGTTTTTTCCCCCTTTTTAAAAAGAATTGATATTTACCCCATGCAGACGAAAAAACACTGTTTTTTCCGAAAAGGCGTCCCCTTTACATTCTCATGCATGAACAAAGATTCTTGGCCCCCGTTTTGAATTTGCCAGAGTTCTATTAGAAGGGCACAAGAACAAATTTGATGCTAAAAAAACATTTAAAAGACAAACAGCCATTTAATCCAGAATATTTACCCTATTCAAGAAATCCTCCCTGGCCATTCGAAGCTGTGGCTACATTTAGTGTGGTGTGCTACCTTAAGGAGCACCTTAATGTTGATTGTTGTACTTTATATGCATTTTTTCTGCAAGTTTATACATATCTTAATAAAAATATGAGATTTTGTTACTGAATATTGTTTTCTTTTTTTTTTTCATGCCTTAAATGAACTATACCATTTTTGGCATTTTCAGCACTCCATTGCTTTATTCATTATATGCAAAGAATAAAATATACCCAGTAAAAAATGTGCAAGATCTGGATCCTTTACCACCTATACAATTATATTACACTAATATGTGATTATGACACATGATATGAATGGAATATTCAATAAATGGTCAAAAATGTTAAGAAAATATGGCATTATAGACCTAAATACAACCTAAAAGACACAAAATACAGCAGATTGCATTCCTGTGAGACATAAAATGATGTTTTTCTTAATTCAGCAACATTATAAATCCATTTTAAATGCATAATATTCATGAAAGTGTAATGTAAAGCCAAACTTAAGAGCCAAAGCACATATCAGGCTCTCAGAGAGACATGAAAAAATCTGTTTGAATTGTCTCCCTGCACTAGCTAAAAACAGATTAATTAGGGTCCTGCTGCTGCAAGAGGCTTATCAGCATGATACTGGACAGAGCAATTTTAATTGGTGACTTATCAACAAAACCTAACACTTGGGGCTTCAATATGTACATTTTATACAGACTTATACAGAACACTGGACAGTATAGTTGGAATTTACAGAAAATAAGATTTTTTAGTGTATCTCTGTTTATAATTAATCATAAATTGGAGATATTTTCAGTGCTTAAAAAATATTGGATTTTTAATAGTGCAATAAGGGAAGATCCAAAGTAAGAAGAGTTATAAACGTAACAGGTCAAGGAAAATTTGGCAATTTAAGCCTGGACATGTGAAAATTTGAAAGTCACCATAAGTACACTGACTTACCTGATGCCGAGCTGTTGAACAAATTGTTCGACTAAGTCAGTCTGAAGACACAGATGTTAGACATATAACCACAACCGGCAAAAGTGATGATGACAGTGAAACTATACCATACAGACTTCGGCCAAGACCTGAAAATGAGATGGTAGATGGTGAACTTGGCGAAAATGATGAATGTATAATTGTACATCTTGAAAATTTAAAAGCACTTATAACTGCGGTCCATCAGCACACTGCCATAACTCGTCAATTTCCCTAAAAGTGGAAAGACGCCATGGACTCGCATCCAATTGTCAGTTCAATGCAAGACGTGCCACTTCCAAAGCGAGCCATTGAAATGTCACGGCGCATTCCAAGCAAAAGAGGGCTCGGTGCTGCGGAGCTGAATGAGCGTCTTGCTCTTCCTGTTACAAAATCCGTATGGGAATGGACGATGTGTCTCTTGTACTTTCTTGTCTCAACATCAAGACACCTGCTCCATCACTTATTCAAAAAAAAGTGAACAAGGCATGCGACAAGGCAGAAGAAGTCGGAAGGCACAAATGCTTGACAACCAGGACTACCTGAGCCGAGTATTGTCCATGTCCGGAAAGACTGGAGCAGATGTACAGACAGACAACGCATACCCATGCAGACCACAGGGTGGGGGCGAGAAGTCTAAACAAAGTTTTTCAGCAGTGATTGAGAACAACACAACAAGAGGCCTCGTTCTTTCCCAGTCGACAGCAAACAAATTCTGTAAAAAGAGACAATGCACCACCAACAGTGCTCAAAGACTTACCCCCAACAAGAATCAATCGCTGCAAGTGAGAAAATATTATTACGTAAAAATTTGGACAAAATACGGAAATCAAACAAAATTCATATTAATTCAATTACCACTGATTCAAGTGCTCAACTGGGAAAGACCATCAGAGACTACAAAAGTGAGAAAAAAATTCAAATGAAACATTACACTGCTATATTCATAAACTTCGAAATTTAGAAAAACATCTTCGAGTTGTAAAATTAACATCAAAACTTCCAGTTGGTCAAAATAAAAATTTCTTTGTAAAAACATTGGCAAAGTCGGTAAGGGCACGCGTGCGACTTGAATTCCAAAATGCCAAAATCACTTAAGTATGATGATAATGACTTCCTTAAGAAATGTACTTTATAGCCCTAGAAAACATAAATTCATGCTTCTCAAACAATCATTCGCTGTGCCGCAAAAATTCAACTGTATGCCAACACCATATGATCAAGCTCGGTAAATACCACACAAAGCATTTACCATATGGAAAGCATTTACAGTTGAACAAAGTTGACATACAAACCATAAATAAAGCAATATGTAACACTCTAGATATCAACAATCAAAAATATGGCTGAACTTTTCAACACAAATCGATGCGAAAGCTTACACTCGACCGTGTTCAATTACGCTCCAAAATTTACATGCTGGTCCAGAAACTATTGCAGGCTCTGTCATTCTGCAACTCACCAAGAACGCTTGGCAAAGGTAAGCTACAGTTAAATTAGCTAATGCCATTGGCATAAATGTCAAAAAAAAAATCCAGAATGTTTTTACAGCTAAAGCGAATGATGCAAAAAAGGAATACCATTCAAACCGCCAACAAGCTGCAGAGTAAACAGTCGAATACTTCATGAGGAAACGGATTCAGCATCGGACTGAATTTCAAGCCTCGCTGTATACTGGACTGCCCTCAGCTCTCAGTGTTGAACATAACTATGTGTTAACTGCTGACCACACAACATATTACAAACTTACTGATGATATTTGTGATTTTTCTGTGAGATAAATATAGTTTTCTCGCAATATGAGTCAGAAATACATTTTTCACTTATTAAGGCTATGAATATGTGTATGCAGCAGCAGTTAACATAAAATAAACAGAGAAGTTGTTTCTTTTCAGTAAATATGGAGTATATTTCATCTCGAAGTGATCCAATTTAAAATTTTCTTTCGTGCTACATACTTGTGAAAATGTGAAAGTTATTCCACTATGAGATGAGACATGCCATATTAACTCCAAAGTCGTGTCGAGTGTAAGCTTTTGCAACGTTACGTTAATAATTTCGCCTTCGCTTGCAACTCTGTTAAAAAATGCCACGGCCATTTTTACATGTAACACTGAAATACATGAAATTCATGTTTTTTTTCCATAAAATTGAAAATATTTCTGAAAATATCAACCAAATATCTTTATATTTGACAATAATCATTCTTCTGTACAATATTCTACTGAAATAACTAGATATATGACTTTAAACATCAATTTCTGATGCTTAACAGACAAAATAGTTTTTATGCATTTCTCGAATATTTCATGCATTTAATTACCTCCCTTTTTTAAAGCTGATTTGGAAGCTACCTGTGATATATTATTATGAAAATGCATCATAATTTTTGTCAGTGTGTTTGATAGAGCCTTCCACCAAATTCTTTTGAGAAAATATAACTGTTGAAAATGGTCATTTTAACCTTAAGTAGCACTCCACACTAAAAATCCAACTTTTTGTTGACTACGTCCCACGAGCAAGATGTACAAAATACCTGACTCCGAAATACAAAACCTGGAAAAAAAAGACACCATTTATTGATAACATATATAGTCATTGCATTGCAAATCTACAATAAAATTGTGACATTTACAGTGGTCAGCAGTACAAGAAGCTGTGATTCATCCTGCTGAATGGCAAAAATCTACTGTGGGCCGAGACCACAAACACCACATTTTGTCACTCTGGCAAAAATTATCTGCAAATAGAAGGGCTTTAAACAAAGTAGTTTCTGCTTTAGTAACTCCCTATAAATTGCAAACTATCCCTAAAAATGTGGTTCTCACGCATGAAAATTTTTGGCAATTGCTAAAAGTTGTACCCCCTTTTAAAATGACTTTGATATTTACCACCATGCAGACAAAAGCACTGTTTTACAGAAAATGGCGTCCTTGACATTCTCAGCATGAACAAATGATTCTTGGCCCTGTTTTCGAATTTGCCAGAGTTCATATTAGAAGTCACAAGAACAAATTTGATGCTAAAAAAGCATTTAAAAGACAAACAGCCATTTAAATCCAGAATATTTACCCTATTCAAGAAATCCTCCCTGGCCAATTCGAAGCTGTGGCTAATTTAGTGTGGTGTGCTACCTAAACCAGTCCAAATTTCCCATCGTTCAAAGCAGTCTCCACAGCGTTGTTCCCGGCAATCAATCTGTTTATCTTTCACGATGCGGAGTAAAAAGTTGTTTCTTGCTCGATAGATATATATCGCCGCCCTTAGCCGGCAATAGCGCATTCGGAACACCTCGCTCATTTCTACGGTCGTCGAGTAGTTACGATTGGAATTTTTGCTGCAGGTATTATTTCAACAGTTGTAAAAAATATTGGATCTTTGTCAACTTCTTAACTGCAATTAAGACATTTATGCTGTTGAAATGTTTATGAAACTTCGGTCTATGTAGATAGTGCCGCAAGCAACGTGGATGGTTCTCTCGTGTTAATTTTTTCAC
>CM037777.1:91959219-91992485 GCA_021229015.1 Solen grandis
AGTGAGACCAGTTCATAGGTCAAATATATTAACATGCAAATGAATTAGCAAGCCTAACAAGTCACTTTCTGTAGGGCTCAGAAGGTAGGACTTTGCCAAGATATGCAAATGCCACCTCTACAATTTCTTCCAATTTAAATGTGTTGTAGCACTACCGGTCATATAGAAACTGGTTCCAATCGAATAAAACAGTTTCTATGACACAGTTTGAGGCATTTCGATGCATGTCCGTTGACCATCTGTGCTAGACATTTCCTACTTTGCTGTGAGGGAAACAGTAAAAGAGGTAGCATGATAATATTGATATACATGTATTGACCAACATTTATATCTAGTTATAAAATGACCAAAGGTATATCAACGAGACATGGAACCACCTTTCTTGATTATTACAAATGAATGCCTGCAGCTATCAGTAAAACAAATGTGGGCCTATCAGGAAATTTAATACTGTAAGCCAAACACTGTTTCTTGAAGAGCTTTATTAATTTTATTGGGATAATGACAATTTATTTAGACTAGTTCTAAGACTCTAAAAAAGAGCTTCAATAATCTGTTGTTGTTGTATTGGGTTTACCGTCGCTGCGATAGTATTTCAATCATATAGTGACGTCCAGCTAATTACAGGTGGAGGAAGACCCCGAGTACACAGAGGTACCTGGGTAGAACCACCGACCTACCGCAAGCCAGCTGGAAGGCTTCCTCACATGAAAAATCCGAAGTCCCTACCGGGATTCGAACCCACAGCGGTGAGGGGCTGAGAGATTTGTAGTCCACGACTGTAACCGCTCGGCCACGGCGGCCCCTCAATAATCTGTGCACCAAACTGAGAAACCATTGAATAGTAATCATCCATATCACTCAAGTAGTCCAGTACAGTAAAAATGACATTAGATTCAAAGTCTATGGGTTTGTATGACTTCCTGATCTACATTTTTAGAGTTTTAGTAAAGTACTGTTCAGCCCTTTAATCTAGGGGAAATTGAAATCCCCCTTTTATAATTATACATCCAATCATGTTACCTGAACTTTTGGAACAAGGGGAAGCAAGGATAATTCTAAATAGCGAAACTGTCACTTTCCTTACAGGTTCATTCGATAAACATCAATCATGGGAATAGCAGGAACCTTTCAAAGGTGCTATTTTAACATACATATTTAATAAATATGTAGAGGTATTATTAAACGCTTTTTCAGCCCCAGTCAGAGACTTCCAGAATATATACCGGTTTACATACATCATAATACCAAACAAATGTTCCTACCAGTAACTGAGCATTTGTATCAGGTGGTGTGCAATCTAGGAATAAAAGAATAGACGTTGCTCATCAATTACCATAAATATTCTAAATTTACCACATGCTCTAAAAATCCAGTAAAATGAATAAACAAGAGGCCCATAGGGCCTAAAATCGCTCACCTGAGTACCACTGCTCTATATGCAACCTAGTATACATGTATCATACATATATACATGTTTCTCAGGAACTTGACAGTTTTTCTTACCCATTTTAGCAATAGTATGGAAAAAAACAGTGATCATGAGATTTCAGTGTGGTACTGCTGATTGAAAATGGACAAAAAGAGAGATGGTCCTTAACCTTTTTCCCTCATAAAAACTCATTTTGACATAAATCCTGATCTGCAGAAAGCCCCACTTAAACCTTTCCAAATTTAATTGTAAAATCCTCATCCCCAGACCACTAAGGAGCAGCAAACAGCATAAAACCTGATCAGCCTGCGAGTAACAGTTGGACTTGCAGGCTGATTAGGTTTTATCCTACTCACATAGGTACATGTATTTTCTAGATCTCTATGAGGAAAAGGGTTAATTATTAAGAAATAAGTTGCAATTTATTACAAAGTGTTTTTAATCATTCGTTTGTGGTTTTTAAGAGGTGTTTGGTAATCCCTGTGTACTGGAACACTGACATGAACCAAAGTAAAGGAAGACAATCTGCATATTCACCCCCCCCCCTTCCCACAATCACTTTAATGATGATGTTGATGCTGCTGCTGATTTAGAAAAGTATCAATAACCCTTATATCTCTATCAGGTGGCTTTGTGTAAAACTAGCCTAGTATCTCATATACATAGTAGCAGGTAATGTAGTTTTTGCACTAACTCAGTGGGGCAACACAGTCCAGAAAATGTGACCTCTGCCAGTAGGTCAGACTAAGCTATAGGATGGTATTTGGGAATTCTGCATTGTAGTGGAATCACCCAAATGCCCTATCAGACTAGTGGACAATCTCATCTAAGGGTACAATTTATTTTTTTGTTTCTAGCTGGTTTTTTCTCTCTCTCTCTCTGTTAGACTTCTCTCTCTTTAATAAGTGGCCTTGTAATTTAATGTAACTTTTTGCATTTTATTAAGCTACCAAGACATATTTCTTGTTTTGTTTATATGCATAAATGTAACAAAATATCACACTTAAAAATATTCAACTTCTGTAAATCTGATCTGTAAAGGATCAACTTTTGGAGAGGTAGCCTGAACTGCAGAAAAGAGGCCCATGATGGCCCTAAATCGCTCATCTGAGATAAATAGGTTGACCCAAGGAACATCTGTACCAATTTATTTTAAAATCTGGCCAGTAGTTTTGAAGCAGATGATTTTTAAAGTTTTCATATTTTTTTTCTTTTTGTTGCCATGGCAACCAGAGTTCTATATGGATCAAGTTTATTTTAGGAACTTTTTTGACGGTTGACCCAAGGATCATTCCTGCCAAGTTTAATCAAATTCTGTCCAGTGGTTTCAGAGGAAATGTTGATTAAATTTTTCCCTATATACATATAAGGCAAATAAGCCCCGCCCCTGGTGGCCATGTTTTTTACAGATCGGTATTATTTTAGCAACTTTGGTAGAGGTTGACCCAAGGAACATCTGTACCAATTTATTTTAAAATCTGGCCAGTAGTTTTGAAGGAGATGATTTTTAAAGTTTTCATATTTTTTTTCTTTTTGTTGCCATGGCAACCAGAGTTCTACATGGATCAAGTTTATTTTAGCAACTTTTGTGAAGGTTGGCCCAAGGATCATCCCTGCCAAGTTTAATCAAATTCTGTCCAGTGGTTTCAGAGGAGATGTTGTTTAAAGGTTTCTCTATATACATATAAGGCAAATAAGCCCCGCCCCTGGCGGCCATGTTTTTTTACGGATCGGAATAATTTTAGCAACTTTGGTAGAGGTTGACCCAAGGAACATCTGTACCAATTTATTTTAAAATCTGGCCAGTAGTTTTGAAGAAGATGATTTTAAAAGTTTTCATTTTTTTTTCTTTTTGTTGCCATGGCAACCAGAGTTCTACATGGATCAAGTTTATTTTAGCAACTTTTGTGAAGGTTGACCCAAGGATCATCCCTGCCAAGTTTAATCAAATTCTGTCTAGTGGTTTCAGAGGAGATGTTGTTTAAAGGTTTCTCTATATACATATAAGGCAAATAAGCCCCGCCCCTGGCGGCCATGTTTTTTTACGGATCGGAATAATTTTAGCAACTTTGGTAGAGGTTGACCCAAGGAACATCTGTACCAAATTATTTTGAAATCTGGCCAGTAGTTTTGAAGGAGATGATTTTTAAAGTTTTCAAATTATTTTTCTTTTTGTTGCCATGGCAACCAGAGTTCTTCATGGATCAACTTTATTTTAGCAACTTTTGAAGAGCCTCACCCAAGGAACATTCCTGCCAAGTTTCATTAAATTCTGTCCAGCGGTTTCAGAGGAGATGTCGTTTAAAGCAAATTGTTGACGACGGACGACGCACGACGCACGACGACGGACGCCGGACGAAGGGCGATCACAAAAGCTCACCTTGAGCACTTTGTGCTCAGGTGAGCTAAAAATAAAGATGCAAGGCATTTATATTATTAATATCATTATTTATTTTTTCTTTTATAACAGGGTTCCCACGCTACCGGGAAAACGGGAAAAGTCCGGGAATTTCATTATGTACGCTCCCGGTCGTGAAAAGACCGTGATTTTTACAAACTTAGGACAATTCCGGGAAAAGACCGGGGAATCGGTACGAAACGGTTTGATTACGAAACAGAGAACAAAATCGAGGCTTTAGTGTATCACGTCAACAAGTTTTGCGCTTAATAATTGACGGATATTTACGAGAGTTTGTCGTTGTTTTACGACGAGTTTGTTGTCCAATCAACAGGTTAAATTTTGTTTCGGGTATTAGCGGAAGTATGTAAGCGTCTCACTGATGTAGCTTCGTCAATATGTCGGCAGCACTTTTTTTTAGTGAGCGGGAGCTGGGGATATCAACCATTCCCAAAAACTTTAGGACGTTTTCTGCAGAGTTGATGTCAAGTTCTGTCAACGATGTTACAGCGTTACGATCAGTTGAAGGGCTAAAGACATTAATTTACAGAAAGTGCAAGTTCAGTGGGTTTTTTTGGCTAAAATATTCGGCGAAATTCGGCGGCATTCCCCCTGCCAGAAGTACTGTATATATTTTTCCCCCTATTATGCTGAAAATTCCCACACTTAGGGTTCATTTTGGGGTGCAAAATGATGAGTTTCTCTCATTAAATCAACAAATGTTGCACAATAAAATATCAGCTGAATATATTTCGTCTGCCCTGTTTACTAGGTATCGTCTGCATTATACGACAGATTGTTATATGCAGACAATACCTAGTAAACAGGGCAGATTGTCTAAAAATGGCAAAAAATAAAGTTAACTGGTAAAGGTATGGGCCAGGTGTTGGAGAAATGTCATTTTTTATAATTATGTAACTTGTTTTTATGTGTTTTCTTGATTAGCATGTGAAAAGCATGCATTTTTACAGTTATGGTTGAATCTATTGTTTACTTCCGGTTTGTTCGTAGGAAATAATGGAAAAAAGCATGCACTGATAAAACTTGTTAAAATGTTTTAAAAAGCTTCAATAATGTTATCAAACATGTTATTTATGAAAGAAAACACATTTTAAAGACTGTCTTTAAAAAATATATTACAATATAATAGTGAAGTGGGTGGGGTAATGCATTAATTAATGAAGACAGACTTATTTAAGATATATCTATACACTTTTATACATCTTTTTTTTGTTTTGTTTTGTTTTGTTTTCCTACATCAATTTAAGCCACTCAAAGCCACAATTCAACAAATGGTAATATATGAAGTGCATAATTTAATGGATAAAAGTTTATAGATAGATCTAAAAACAAGCCTGTCTTAATGAATTAATGCATTACCCCCACCCACTTCAGTATTATATTGTAGTTTATTTTTTAACAGTTTTTAATGATGCAAACTATCTTTAATGATTCTGTGTTGAACAGATCACAATGAAAATGTTGAATTTTATTAAAACAGTTAAAGCATACTAGTGCTTGTGTTGGTGTTAACTTAAGAGTCAGTTTTATCATTTAAATAGAGATGAAAAAATAATTTAAAATATACTGCCTTAATGATGTATAGAGTAAAAAAAAATCCCCTTTTAGCTAGTTCACGCGCTTTTTTCCCCCCTCAAATGGGCCCGGACCCCATTCCCCCAAAAGTGAAAAAAAAAAACACTGAAGTTACATGTAAGTTAACCGAGAGTCGGTGTAATACGGCATCGAGTTCGGTGGAATCGGATGACGAAAAAAAATTTAAAAAAGAACTGGTGACAACTAATTATTGAAAACATGGAAGAATATTGAACAGTGAAATAAAATGTTATCAAGTGTTTTTTCCTGTTGGATCCTTATGTTCTTAACCATTTCTCATATATAATGTAGTACCAGTTCTAGACACAAAAGTTGAAAAAAAACATTTTCTGGCAATGTCTTCAGTAAGATTATTCAAAGAACTAAGAAGGCAAGCTATTCTACATTTTGGAATTGGGTGAATTTCTGCCTCAAAGTTTTGGGTTATGTTTAATTGTCAGTTTGAAATATTCAACATATAATTTTTGTATCAAACAGTTAAATACTAGTCCATTGTTGAAATGCAGCATTGAAAGGGTTAAACTAAAGACCAGAAGCGAGGTCATTGACATAATTGTAATGCCGAAAGTCTGGAAAAAAACCCTGGAATTTTCAAATTAAAAACCTGGAATTTTTCAAAAAATCCTTGAAAAAACCTGGAAAAAGCCTGGAATTTCACTCCTTGAAAATAGTGGGAACCATGTTATAAAGATTTAATTTGGAAATAACCGAAATGAAGCAAATTTGACCTGGAGACCCCCTTTATAGTCCTAAGTATACAAGTTATTAATACGGTATGACCATGCAGTATAAAGCAATATAAATATATGTACACAGAAAACATTGAATGATTATAATTATGCAAAATCAGATCAATAAACTGAAAGCAAGGATGCTTGACTATTCTCAGATATCTGGAGTGTAAAACATTTTTACACTTCCTTAATAAATGAAATTATAATTTCTGGCCAGAAAATTCTAAATCAGGCTCATACTGACCAATTTAGATGAAAAAGTTTCAAAACTGAGAGAATCAACTATGAAGACCATATTCCACCTAATTAAACAAAGTTTTGTCGAGTTAATTAATGTCTAAACTAAATATTTTTAACTTATGCATATATATTTTTTATTAATATTTTTTTCTTCTTTTTATCATTTTTTTTTTATTTTTCTTCTTTTTATAATACTTTTTTAAATAGCATCTTCTTTCTCTCTCTCTCTAGGATGGGTGCAATTGCTTGTAGGGCGAAATTTTACTGGGACAAAGTCTGCATTAACTGAAACCCGATATCGTAATAATTGGCCGTCATTTCTGATTGGAAAAACTGCAATTTTGGAGTATCCACAAAAAACAACAACAGATTTTCAGGTTTGATATCCCACTAATCCTCCACTCACCTCATCCTGAATCTGACGTGTTGTAGACAATGCTCCAATTTCATGAATATAACTTACAAGATAAACATTGCAACTTCAAATAAACTCTTTAACCCTTTCCCTCATAGAGGACACCATGAAAAGACCTATGCGAACTGCATAAAACCAGATCAGCCTGCGAGTAACTCGCAGGCTGATCAGGTTTTATGCTGTTCGCTGCTCCTCAGTGGTCTGGAAATGAGGATTTTATAATTAAATTTGGTAAGGTTTAACTGTGGTTTTCTGCAGATCAGGCTTTATGTGGTACATATTGAGTGCGTCAAAATGAGTCTATATGAGGGAAAGGGTTAACTCAACAACGAATCTGTTTTCCATGGGGTAATACCATGTACCGAAATTAAGCTCAATTAAGTAAAGATGATAGGGATCTTTCTTCTGCTTCATATCTGCATCTACTTTGCTTTAATTCTAAGACCAGAAAGGGACTGTGTTACAGTAACAACCAAAGATATCCATTTAGATCCTTGTTGCCAAGACGTACGATTACAACACCCATTGATAGATTTATTCTTCTCAAGCGTCACCTGACCCATGATATGCAATTACTTAATTAAGAGTCTGAAAGTACAAAACTGAGACAGGTTTTCGTACGTTATATTAAGAGAAATAAAATGCATACCATTGTCGGCACCAAAATAAAATGGGGTTATGATCAGGTCATAACCCTGATTATTAATGCTTTAACTTGGTAACTGCCAGAGTAAAATCATCAACATCATATTTGAACAACCAGAAGGTATTTTGAGTATTCTGACCATTGAAAATTTACAAAACTTGATTAACAGACTCAAGGTCAAGATTACCACAGTCATGGTGTCAACAAGTAGTACCCTTTAGGCGGTATTATATCCACATGAAATCCTTCAAGATCTCCATTCTTGTTAATTGTTTCTTCTGCCACCAGCTCTGGCATTTTTTCTCTTTGACCGCATCTGCTACAATGGAAATAGTTTTTACTTGGTAGATTTATTAATAAATAAAAGAATCAGAGACAATTAAGCTGAATTAACAACTTAGCCTAGTCCAATTTAGCCCATAAATCAATTCAACCTCGTCGAGTTTGGGTTATTATGATTAGAAGAAGTATCTACACCTTAGAATTGAAAGAGTTAATCAACAAATTACTCTAGAATTAACTAAGAGTTAATCGCTATAAGACTGAAATACTGTGAGTGTCGAAGTGACAGTAAACCCAAATAGTCAAGTCAGAATGTCTTAAATATGATACATACATGTTTAACCCTTTCCCTCATATAGACTAATTTTGACGCACTCAATAGGTATCACATAAAGCCTGATCTGCAGAAAACCACAGTTAAACCTTACCAAATTTAATTACAAAATCCTCATTTCCAGACCACTGAGGAGCAGCGAACAGCATAAAACCTGATCAGCCTGCGAGTTACTCGCAGGCTGATCTGGTTTTATGCTGTTTGCATAGGTCTTTTCATGGTTTCTTCTATGAGGGAAAGGGTTAAGAAAATTTGATATATATATTTCTGTGCTAATGTAGGTTTTTAAATTTATGACGGTTTTAATCCAGTGAAGAAAGTGAAATAATTGACAAATATGAAGCATTTTTTATATTAGGAAATCAAACATTCATTTTTCTCATTTTATTGCACAAACATTCATGATTTAATTAACAATATTCTATAATTAATAATGACTAACAATTAGAAGGTTTTTATAAATTAAATAAATGTGCAGTTCAAACAGTTGCCATAATTTAGAATGCTTTCATATACATAATTTGCTTTCCCCATCTTGTCAAATCGCGTGCTTCATTTGCCCTTTTGAGAAAAAAAATACCATGCCCTTTTCTTATTCTGGGGGAAACACTATGTCACTGTCATTAAACGGGTACGAAATAACCAGACTTTTTGTTACGAAATCACAAAAAAAAATGCTGTTACGAAATGACTTAGTTAAGAAATGACTTAGTTACGAAATGACTGGCGCCCATTCTTACCCGGAGATTTTTCCACCCAAAGACTTTGATTCAGACCAGAAATGATCTTTATGGTATATTTCAGTACTTTATAAGCTTACCTCAATCCATAAGCTTTAATCTGTACACAATGAAAATATAATTTGATGGGCATAAATCGGACCCGAAAACCCGGGCTGATATTCCCGCTAGTCTGGTACCCGACTTTAGTGAGGATGAGTTATAATGAATATTTCCTAAGAATAAATGAATTCCTATAAATTAAAGATTCTCTCGCTACGAGTATACTTTCTTTTTATGTTACTATAACAAGGACATATTAAATGAAAATGATATTCATCTTCCAAATCATTTGAGTTACAAAAAACACGCCTTTCATTTCTTTGTAAATAATTTACTCTATATCTTCCAGCATGAACAGAACAGAACATATCTTTTATTTGCAACCACAGATTACAAGATGTAACAACATGTGGATTAAACATAAAATAATAAATACGGTTATACAATTATCGACGGTGAGTGATGATCAGTGGAGATAGTGGATTAAAGGTTAAATTAATATTATTTAGAATAGAATAAAATAAGTCCTAAAAGATATCATATTTACACGATTTATCGATTGCTTATGTCAGTTTTTGAATCTCTCTCTCCCTCTCTCTCATCCCCTCTCTAAACACAATCAACAACAATGCCATGATTCCATTAGTATATGTGTTCTGTACATTTCAAAATAATATGATAGTTAATATTTCAATCATAAGCAATTTAAAAGTTTGAGAAAGAAAAAAAAATGTAGATCTATATAGATAAATGAAAGAAGAAATTAAAATAAATGTCACATTAACAAAAGACAGAGAAAGAAAAATGTACATAATTTCGTCATCTATTTTTAGTTCAGTTAAAAACAGCCTTAACAACCAGACACAACCTTCCGTCCACGTGCTCTTGGAAAAATTTGCGGCACAGGACAAACTTGTTTGCTCACGTGCAAAACGAGTCGAGATAGTTTACAATGTAGACGTAGTAAAGGAGACGTAGTAAAGGAGTGAGGATTAAAAGTCAGTATGGTATGTTTACTAATTCTCCCTTCTCTCCCCCCCACCAGCAGTTTAAGATAGGCATAAGTATTGTTTTCATTAATTCTAATATTTATTCCTTCATTACTGGTACTCAAAAAATCTTTCAAGACATTCAGGTAGATTGAAAATAATAGGGAGGGGGGAGATTTTCGCCTTGTCTTACTCCACAGTTACTACGAAACATTTCAGAAATTTGCCCATTGTTAAAAACACAGGATTTTATACATATCAGAATACATATTTTGGATAACCTTAAACACTTTTCCTCTAATCCCGATTTTAAAAAGTTTAGTCCATAATGCAGCTCTCCACACGGAATCAAATGCTGCTGAAAATCAGTAAACGAACAGAACATTTTCTTTCTTTTTTTTGTAATCTAAGTTTCTCAATTAGGTAATAAAGTGTGAATATGTGATCCATAGTAGAGTATTGTTCCCTTTTCCAGATCATCACAGGTATAGTTATGAGGATTATACGAGTCGTCAAGTTCGGGGCATTGCTTATCACTTAGGCTGGATTAGTTAACAGATTTAAAATAATTGTAAAAATCATCTGTACTTGGTAATTGTTTTTTATTCCCCAATTTATTAAGTACCTTTCAAAAATCCTTTGGACGGTGTGAGCTCATGCTTCGCAATATACGTTCATTGGAATGTCTATGTTTTTTTTAAGAAAACGTGGATGGTCTGCTTAGAGTGTTTTCTAGATATTTTTAGCTGGTATTTATTTAAGTCGGATTTATTCAGTTGATATTTCTTGCGTGATTTAAGAGATTTCCGTGCTTTTCTACTCTGAGGCCCAAACCATGGTTTATCATTTACCATTCGAATAAAGTGACAACTGTGCCTTTCGGGGAATGATTTATATGCAGACGTTAAAAATGTTTCAGAAATATTATTTGTAATATCGTTTATCATTTGTTTTTATAGAAATGACATCATCATTAGAAACATTGTGAAATGCATTTAAATATAGATTTTCACCTACGTGATTAATTAAAGCTTTACGTTTTGAACTGTCCCTTTCAATGCAAGAAGTTTCTGTGGTCATTATAGGGGGGATGACTCTCACATTTGGCGGTTTGAAAATTTCCATTGACAGAACAGAACAGAACAGAACAGAACAGAAATTTATTTACGAAAGACGTGTACATAGTACATAGTCATATACATATATGTGAATTTACATGAAAATATATCAATGAGAAATACATGGTAAGCAAACAATAATATACAAAGCAAAATTGGTACAATACTAGTAATGCACATGGGGAAAAAGGTTTACAGTTATGGAGGACAAACATTTACAGCAACAATACAGTTAATTTGACAATATAATTGTTCTAAGCGCTAATGATTCCTTAACAAAAAGAGAGATTTTACATAAATTTTTATGAGAAGGAATTACAATTTAGAAGTTGAAGAAATTTAAACATTGATGGTCTATGTTGTAGTATTTTGGAATATATTTGTTACGTTGCTCATGAAAACAAGTACAGACACAAATAAAATGAAATATGTCTTCTAAGTCATGGGTTTTGCAACATAAACAGCGACGGAGGTTTCTTTCTATTTTATCCTTACCATAACGACCGGTTGTAACACGAAGTGGTAAAAGTGAAAGCCTAAGTTTAGTAAAATAATATCTTAAAGTACGTGGTAATACCTCTAAGTAGGACTCATATCCAAAGGTTAATTTAAAATTACAATATGGATCTAAAGCAGGGCTTTGACAAATACCACCTGACCATTCCTGGATAAATATGTCAATGGCACGTTGTTTAAAAATACTAGGGAAAAGTTTCGTATTTATGACACAACCATTTTCAAAAATATCAGCGAATCCATGACTACTTATATTTTTCTAGCAAAATATTGTCAGTATTTAACAATTTACACCAGTATTTTATAATTCTAACATATCTTGTAATATATAAAGGATATCGACCGAGTTCACCGTATATGCCATTAGAACAAGTATTGGCTCGAACTCTTAATAGAATTTTGCAAAACTTTAAGTGTATTTTCTCTATAGTTTTTGATTTACTGTTTCCCCAGACCTCACTTGCATACCCTAAGATGGAACCTACAAAGAATCAAACAAATCACAAAGTATTTTAGGCTTCATTGGGAGTTTTCTACAATTTGACAATAACACGTGCAGTGCTTTTATTGCTTTACCAGCAAGATATTCTTGGTTTAATGAAAAGTTGCCTGTGTAATTAAATACTGTCCCCAAGTAATTAAAATCGTTAACAATATCAATGTTATAGTTGTCATAAGTCCAATATTCATTAGCTAAAAGACCACCTCGCTTTCTAAAAACCATAATTTTAGTTTTATCGGTGTTAACCTTAAGACCCCATTTGTCACAGTACAGCTTTAATTTATTCAAACTACATTGTAACTCTTGTGGAGATTTACCAAAAATGGCCATGTCATCTGCAAAAAGTAGTAACATTAAAACAATATCATCAATAGTAATACCAGAATCAATATCTGTTTGTAAAAATAATTCCAAATCTTCCACGAAAAGTGAGAAAAGAATCGGCGAGATTACTTCCCCTTGTCTTAGACCGATAGCGTAATCAGAGAACACATGATTTAACTTTACTATACATATCACGTATAATACGTAACAGTTTACCTTTTATACCGGACTTAAACAATTTAAGATATAACGCGTTATGATATATACTGTCAAAACATTTATACATATCAACGAACACTACGTAAAGTCGTTTATTGTTATTTAAATATTTTTGTACAATTGAATTTAAAATGAATATTGCATCTATGGTAGAATGACCTTTCTTAAAACCAAACTGTGCATCTGAAATTATGTTATTAGCGTTGCAAAATGTATACAAGCGTTTGTTAAGAACTGTAGTAAATAGTTTTGATAGACAGCTTAAAAGAGTGATACCGCGGTAATTGCTAGCTTTCGTGGCATCACCTTTTTTATACACGGGAGTAATGAGTCCTTCCGTCCATTTATCTGGAAAATGGCCTGACAATAGACAGTGACCAGCAGAAAACAGCGTATCTAGCTCAATGACTTTGAAATATTTCAATAAACTGAAACATTCAAATGAACATATAGTATAATCTATAAGTAAATATATGTCTTTTAAGTGAATATGTTGAAATTCTAATTCTAGATATATAAAACTTTAGGTTATAAGGAAGTACATCCAAATATTCTTCACACTGTACATTTGATTTTATAACATTATACAGGTCCAAAACACCATTTATTTCCTTGTCAAGTACCCAACCCTGTTTAAAATGATCGATTAGTCTGTTTTTAAAAGACAAAACCACTGATTTCATGTCAAACATGAACGGATTTTCAATTACAAAACTAAAATCATTTATATTCAACAATTTTAACATTACTAATCCAGTTTTTTCCCCATTTATTAAATCAGTCACTGGCCGAGTAGGAGGGCCGCCGTGGTGAGCACTGAAGCATGGCGCGTGAGCGTGGGAGGATCCGCCACGGGTGCAGATCTTGGTGGTAGTAGCAAATATTCAAGTCACTGGCTACATACTTATATAAAATGTAAGTCATAGCTGAGGGCAAATAAAATTACTGTAAGAATTTCTTCCCGGCCGGGGCTAGAACCTGTGACCGCCGGATCCTGGGTGAGTGACGCTACCAAGTGTACTATCCTGGGTGGGACCCTTGTCGCTCTAAACATCTTGGGTCAACCACCATTATTCTTTCCCTTACCAACATCAGATAAAAGGACAGACTCTTTAACTACAAAAACATGACAGAGAGTCCAACCCGAGACCTTCAAATCTCAAGAGAGACACGCCTACGACCGAGATGGAATACATGCATTTGCTTTTAACCCTTTTTATTCAAACTGAGTAGCTCAGTTTCTTAAAAAAATGTACTTAATATGAGCGAAAGAGCTAGACCTGCCTTCATCTAATTAGCCCTGTTTTCGCTGTTATATTTATTAGGTTTTCTATTTGTTTTTACGTCATTTATATTTTTTTCAGTCATATCTTTGCAGTCATTTAGACATAGGTTTCTGCCCATAACGGGTAGCCAGAACTACAAGCACATACTTTCGCAAGTAACTGACAACTGACATATACATGAATCAGCGGGTCGCGGAGATTTCATGACCAAACATCACGAAGGTTATGTGGCCGGAGTGGGATTCGAACTCAAATGGGGCTAACCCCGGTGTTTCAGAGTCCGGTACGATAACCACTGAAAATATCCAAGAACATTTTTATCGTACATTACACGACAACACGAAACATGTCAGGCGAAATAACGAAATTTTAACGGGCGAAAGGACGAAAAGTTTCGCCTTTGAATGTTTCGTGTCCGCGGGTCGAAACCTTTCGTGTTGGCGCCCTTTGTTTGTCGTGTCTTTGCCCCGAAACGCGAAATAACGAAAATGTTGCAGATTTCGTGTTGTCGTCTTTTCGCCTCGAAAGGCGAAAGCTAGTCGAAATAACGAAAATGACTGTACGTTTCGGGTTTCGCCTTCCGGTAGACATGCGCAGAACGTTTACACATATGCCGTATTGTTTTTAGGCGGCCCTTTCTAAGAAAGATGGACGACATCTTAAATGAAATAGGACTGCCCTAATTAAAAGAAAAAAAATATTTATTGTTCAGGCACATTAACTTATAATGATTTTAAAAAAGCTAACATAAATTTATACTTATACGTAAGCATCTACATATAATGTGTATTAAAACATCAATTTTATTACTCAAAAGGATATTATCGGCGTATATATTCTGCTGCAGTGAAATAAAGCTATCTTCACCTAGCATTGTTGATATTTACAACAAGTATGCATATGTGTAAACGTTCTGCGCATGTCTACCGGAAGGCGAAACCCGAAACGTACTGTCATTTTCGTTATTTCGACTTTCGCCTTTCGAGGCGAAAGGACGACAACACGAAATCTGCAACATTTTCGTTATTTCGCCTTTCGCGTTTCGGGGCGAAGACACGACAAACAAAGGGCGCCAACACGAAAGGTTTCGACCCGCGGACACGAAACATTCAAAGGCGAAGCTTTTCGTCCTTTCGCCTGTTAAAATTTTACATATTTAATAGCGTGAATGCACGTTTATGAGTAGAATGGGCCATCTACTTTTCCGTATATAATGCCGTTATCACCATGCATTTTGTCGTCGTTAAAGATCATCAGTTATACACTTTTTGTATTTAATTTATTTGAAATTCGATGACCGCCAATGGTGCTCGTTGATGTTGACGGTGAAGCGTTTCCCAAAATCTCCAAAATACAGTCTCTATAAGTCAGTATATACATATATACAGTCAGTACCCTTGTCCTCTCGCACTTTCCTGGGCAGACTTGGCTATCTAATAATCTACAAGTACGTGGAGTGAGCAAAAAGCTGTCCGAAAAGTGACAACTGTTTTATTAGAATTATTTGATTCTTGTTTTATTTTATGTTTTGTAGATATTAACTTTATTTCAGTCATTTTACGGTCATTTACCCAAATCGTCGTTCCATGGCATGGTTAGGCCGTTTAGTTAAGCGGTATAATAGTAACAGTTATGTTTGCATTTAGATTTATTCGTGCTCCGAAAATTTCGTTATTTCGCCTGACATGTTTCGTGTTGTCGTGTCTTCGCCCCGAAAGGCGACAGGCGAAATAACGACAATATGGCATATTTTCGTTATTTCGCCTTTCGGGGCGAAGACACGACAACACGAAATGGCAGAAATCAACCACCATACAAGAGTCTGGTGCGGTAACAACTACTATAAATAATTGTTCCAGTTGATAACCCGGGCTATACAAAGTTCATTTAAGGGGTGAAACTAGCAACAAATTTACACCCGAGCATGCACCAGAAGCCACTATTTTAGTCTAAACCTCACCCTCTTTTCCTTTTCACGATTGAGCAGATCTTGACCACGACTCAAATGGGAAAGCTTGCAAGATAGATATAAAAGAAAAAAATCTGGTCAAGGCTAACACATCTATTTGAGTAAACTATGTCTCGCCTAAAACAGACACTGTGTCAAGGACCCGGTATGTCAGAATCAAGTATGAAGGTGTATACATATATATATGTGTGTGTGTGTGTGTGTGTGTGTGTGTGTGGTGTACCCCTTAAATTTCCTGTATACCACATAACTAAGTTTAAAATGTTGACTCTTCAAAGGGTTACACTTTAGTGTCCGGCGTGAAATTGCAGGTTGGTATAACTATTTATTAAAAAAAAATGTTAAGCATCACCCGCTTTTTTCCCGTTGTATTACATGAAAACACATGCTTAATGTAATGCTATGTAACTTAAAGGAACGCGTTAGCTGACCACCATTTCTACGCGCATTTTTTAACAAAATGATAAGAGACTCAAAAGTGAGGTGAAACGATTTGGACAATTTCTGCCGTCATTTGGTTCAGATTTAAGTGTATCCGATACAGTAGTAAATTGTCAAACGCGGCAATAGTATTTTTAACGCTGAAAATCACAGGGTATCAAAAGAATATTTGAATATCTAGTTTTTTCTCTCTCCGGATTATTCCGGTTGAACAGGTACATGCACGTATGACAAACAGTAGAAGAGCCATGTAATATATAAAAACATGTAATAAATGAAGAAAAGGTGGCAGAAACGATCTTCTACAATCACAATATATGCACTGAAGAGAGTAGAAAGAACAGTTCCTGTTTTATAGAACAGAACAGAACAGATTTTATTACACGTAAACTTTACAGTTTTTTGTGTTATATACACATAATTAATAAAGATATACATCACAATTATACAAAGTAGTGAACAGCATTTAAATACATTTGAACACAATATATAAACATATTTTCATTTATATATAAAGGATGGACTGAATTAGTACTATTGCAATTCAACAATAGTAATATGACCACTGAACAAGTTCATAAAGATATGATTGTTGGAACAGTTACGTCTCAATGTTTAAAATACAACCATGAAAAAGCATATGACTGTAAAACATGACCTTTAACTTAAATGTTTGAACGTATCAGGTCTTATTCTGTAATAACGCTTGATACAGTTTTGTCTTTTATAGAGACTGTATTTTGGAGATTTTGGGAAACGCTTCACCGTCAACATCAACGAGCACCATTGGCGGTCATCGAATTTCAAATAAATTAAATACAAAAAGTGTATAACTGATGATCTTTAACGACGACAAAATGCATGGTGATAACGGCATTATATACGGAAAAGTAGATGGCCCATTCTACTCATAAACGTGCATTCATGCTATTAAATAAGTGAAAAAATAATTTCGTATGAGAATCGAACCAGCGACCCCTGTAACGCAAAGCAAACGCTCTACCAACTGCGCCACTGGACACTTAGTAACAAACGCTATTTCAGTTAAGGTCAAGTCAATACATTTTAATTTCACACTTTACATGTACAATACAGTAAAGGCATGTGAACACTTTTCGTATACAGAAGGATTCATGGTGGAAAAAAGAAAAAAAAAAAAAAAACATGAACTGAACAATTAATGATTGGGGTGAGATAATTAAAATGCCTTGACATTTAACTGAAGATGTAGAATGTTATTCTATAACAATAATCAGACTAACAATAGTGCGCTAGTGTTGTTTTTAAAAAAGAGCATCGAGAAAAAGAAAAATACAAACAAATAAATAAAACAAAACAAAGAAGACATATCCTGACAAAGTGAAAGTAACACCAAATAGCCAGTTAATCAGGTATATAGTTTTCAGTTTTAATTAGGTGTAAGATTTTTGGTTGTAATTATATGAAACCACAGCTACATTTCGACAAAACTAATAGCAGTGGGCAGTCACTGCTCGTGTTTACATAGTGTCAGTTTCGTTGTTGTTGACCGTGTCAGTCCATTCATGTTTGTATCAAGAGTTCCACGTGATTATAGTGAATGGACTAGTAAAATGAAAAGTAAGTTGTTTATTTGTTATTTTTTAGATTATTATTAATACTGAACTTAACTAGTTTCATTAAGAACAAATATGCCTTATGCGTCGGCAGTACTTTAATCAGTTTACAACTCACCATTTTCCCTGAACGCCCTGTGATGTAACTGGCGTGCGTTCAGTATGACAAACCGTATGCAACCGGTCGCTTACAGTCAGCTATGGAGTTGTCTTAGGACTATATAGCATGCTGTTCACGTGCTCCTTATGCTGTACATGGGTATACGTCAACATCGTTGTTATGACAGCGAGGCAGCTTCATAGATGATTGTAAGCGTACGGTTGCATACGGTTTGTAATACTGAACGCACGCCAGAATTTTCATAAATTGGCCTAATTTGAAAAGTATTTTGCTATTTTTCGTTTTCATTAATTCATTAAACTTCATTGTGTTTATGTCTTGTAAAATATTTGGGGATAAACTTATCTCTCTGTGGTTTAAAAAATGGACCTTTAAGTAGATAATGCATTTCATCCCCTAGGTCATTGAGTGGACACAAACGGCATTTCCTATCCTGGCGTGTCACGCTTTTTTGTCGCCAGCGACCAGTATCTATGGGAATCTTTGATTTCCGTGCGAAAGTGAAACATTGTCATGCGCAAGGATAAAGATAATTATATCAGATAATGTTCTTGCTTTATGTTCTTTTTGAATAATGCATAACCTCTGGCCCTCCAGTGTTTTCATAAGACCTATACAAACTTTATTTTCCTCGTGTTTCTAGGGTATCGTCTATTACTTCGACAAAAGAAAGTTGAGATTATTCATATTCCTCATGTTGATTTTGTGATGTCAATAATTTTAACAATGAGAAAATGTTTTAAGTGTGAGAAACGCCTTAAACTGTCCGATATTTCAAAGAAAAAAACATCTCGGTCCTCGGCATTATTCACAAACAGTGTCGTGAATATCCTGCTAGTTATCACAGTGTAACAGTCGGATACCTGCATGTTAAATCGAACTCATTTGTGAACTCGTGCGTTGCTTACCGAGTGATTAACTTCATATTTCCAACAAAAGCTTTTTCCGCGAGACCCTCTATAAAATTACAATGCAATCACGTGATCTAAGTACAAATGTAAATCAGCTCGGTTATGTTCTTTGCTCACTGGAATTATTTACTCATGCTCATTACACTAGAAACCGGGGAGCTGCAAGGATTAGTTTCAAGTAACCATTCAATAGGCCAGGAGACAACAAATGTTGATATACAAATGACGCCAAAAATGTAAGTAAATTTTGGTTTAGGTTTTTGTCTACAAATTCATTTATTTTGATTTAATGACTGGGCGATTTGTGATCACATTCTGTAATCTATTTATTTTGTCAACTTATTTTAAGATGGCATTTTCAACTTTTTTTCAAAGGAGAGATAAACATATAGGGTGCACGCTCATGTGTTTGTGTGAAACACAAATTTTGATTAAGGAACCCGCCATGTTTTTGAATGCATATGCAATCGGATGTTGCCAAAATAAGTTTCGTAACAGAGAAAGGTACTCTTCAAAGGTGCCTCGCGAAGTAACATTGTAACAAGTATGGCCGATAAGATTTTAAATTTTCATATTCGGAATGGATATTTCTTTCCCGTGTGAAAAAAATGGTGATATTTTCCTCAAAATGTGATATTAAGGCCCCTTCCCCAACATCCTCTACAAAGATTGCTAAAATTATTTCGATCCGTATTAAATATTTGTAGTGAAATCATTAAACGACATCCTCTCTGAAACCCCTGGATAGAATTTAATTAAACTTGGCAGGGATGATCCTTGGGAGAACCTTTGCAAAAGTTGCTAATATAAACCTGATCCATTTAGAAATATGGTTGCCATTGTAATGAAAGAATTTTTTTTTTAAAAGTCATCTCCTTTAAAACTATTGACACGATTTTAAAATGTTTTGCACAGATGTTCTATGGGTAACTCTCTACCAAGATTGCTAAAATTATTCCGATCCGTTAAAACAAGGCCGCCAGGGGCGGGGCTAATTTGCCATATATGTAAATAGTGAAAAATATTGAGACCTGTTCTCCAAAACTGCGGGCCAAATTTCTGAACTTTTTTTTTTGGCACAGGTGTTCCTCGTTTTACTTTCTACAAATGTTGCTAAAATAAACTTGATCCATGTAGAACCTTAGTTTCCATAGCAACCAAAACCAAATGAATATTACCAGTTTTTTTTTTTTTTTTATTTTTGGGGGGGGGGGGGGGTGTTTGTTTTTTAAACCCCTTTGTGGTAAGAATTTATCAAATATTACCCCCAACCAAATCTGCTCAAGCAATGACTTAGTATTGGACTCCAATTATGGCCCTTGAAGTATAAAAAATGTCATATTTAACTTTGTTTACATTCTAGCATCCACATTTATAAAGCAATCTTGATCAGATGTATACATAATGTTAATACATGTAAACCAATGATTATTATGCCTT
This sequence comes from Solen grandis, assembly GCA_021229015.1. NCBI lineage: Eukaryota > Metazoa > Mollusca > Bivalvia > Adapedonta > Solenidae > Solen > Solen grandis. Next base: position 91,979,531 of record CM037777.1, read on the forward strand.
TGTATGGGAGATATGGTCCATAATACTTAAGGGTGCCTTTAGAGTAGTGGCACTCAGGTGAGCGAATAGGGCCATCATTGCACTCTTATTTTATTTAGCTCACCTGAGCTTGTAATAATGATACAGTTACTGTAGTATGTATAATTAATCTTCGATTTCATTGATTTTTCAAGTTGACGATATGTAATTAAAATTCTGAATATATAAAGGTCACAAAACATCTTAAATTTCTGAGCTTTCATGAATCCGGTTGCTTGGAAGGTCCAACTCTCCAAGCAGAGTCATGTAGTATGTATAATTAATCTTCGATTTCATTGATTTTTCAAGTTGGACAGATTTGTTGATTTGCCTGACGGCGATATAGTTAGTGTAGTCTACACAGCGATTGTCGCTGGATAATTATACAAATGTTTTTGGTAACAAACTTTTATCCCTTTGTAAAGAAACTGATTTATTCATAGCAAATGGACGGTTAGAACCGGGACATTTCACTTGTTATAATTTAGCAAGAAACAATAAGGCAGCGAGTGTTGTCGACTATGTAACTATTAATCATAATATTCTCCAAATTATTAATGATTTTAAAGTATTAGACTTAACAGTTTTCTGACCATTGTCCGATTGATTTTCCCCTGCGATTAGATAATATGAGTCATAATAGTTGTAATGATGTTTTATATGAAAAGATTGTTTGGGATAACTATGATAACGATAATTTGTTTCCATTGCTTAATGATAACAAATCCAATTTTTTAAAGGTTTTTAACCATAGACAAATATCTAATTGATTTATGATGTGTCATTTAAAGATTAATGTTTATGATAATGTAGATTAAAAAATTTTTAAGTTGTAAACGTACTTACAAAAGTTACCCTTCCGAAGAAAATCTGAGATTATTTTTAAATGTTAGATCGGATTTCTGTAAAGTTAAAGGTCAAGCAAAACATAGATATTATAATAAGGAGAAACAAAAATTATCATCCCTCTGTAAAACAAATTCCAGAAAATTCTGGAAAATATATAAAGAAATACAAAAATACAAGCGATAAAAATAATAGTATAAACGTTGATGAATTTTTAACACATTTTAATCATACATGTAATACTCCACATATTAGTAATTTCAATGAAGATATTTCTGAGGAAAGAGAATCTCCATTACATATAGATGAATTAGATCGTTGTTTTACTGTAGAAGTTATTAAAACGTTATCATGCAGTGACTATTCTAATAATGTTGTTGACTTTTTTATTGATTCAAAAGATTTTATAGCGCCATATTTGCTTATATTATTTAATCACATATTTGACAATGGAGTGTATCCTGACGCATGGAGCAAGGGTGTTATATTTCCTATTCATAAAAAAGGTGATCGATCTGATCCCTCTAATTACAGAGGCATTACTGAAAATGATGTATTTCTCTATGAATCTCTAGGATATGTTGTCTTATGTGGAGATCTAAACAGCAGAGTTGTTAAAAAAAATTTTTTTTTTATTATAAACGACAAGTTAAATTCTATCTATGATGACCCTGACTATGTAGCTGAAAGTATCCCTGTTAGGGCCTCCAATGACAATGTAAACAATAACCACAGTGTAAAGCTACTAGACATGTGTAAATCTATATTATATTCTTTATTTACGTCTCATCTTTGTACAAAGACATATAATTGCACATATCATTAAATACTTTATACAAGTACAAAGCCACTCAAAATGAGTTATAAGAGACACGAAACATAAAAAATATAATCAATCAAATACATTAGAAAATGTAAAACAACTGAAAATAAAAACTTATTCTTTACTCAATAAACTTGTTACTATTTTTAGTAACATTTTTGGATTTTTTAAATTGTTGAAAAAACAACAACAATTAAAATTAAATTAAAAGTCTCACCCTGTCAAATTTTAGTTCATCTGAAAGAGTGCACTTTTGTCTTTACAATGAGACATAGTTGACCATTCTACTATAAAAGTCTGTGGAGATATCTTGTTATGAAACAGGCCACTTCAGGAGGTCTGGATGGCCAAATGCCAGATGGCCCCATCTCACCGGGGTAATACAAAACTTCAAAGGGTGACATGCAGTTGTCATTGTATCTTTCATGTGCCATTGTCAGCATCCCTGGAAGATGTCTGTATTCTCTGGAGACCATTCTCAGTATATATAGGGCTGATTTTCACCAAAATCCTAATAAAAATATCAACATTTAAGCAAAAAAACTTCATCAACACAATGAGAGGTGACATGGCTGCAGACTTAAAAATGGCCATATTCCACAGAGCAATGGCTTGAAAATGACTGACTCTTCATCTATGGACATCTATGGACATGATACATATGACTGCAGCAGAGAGGCTTTGAGACTGAGGGTCAATCTGTAAGGCCAAGAAAGTCCACTCCTAAAACTGCACAGGTGCCTTTGGCTAACATGGGCCCACATCTAGGCCTCTCACCAGAAACAGCAGAATGCAGCATTAACTTTGGGCATAAGACTTGTGGAAGGTGAGATGACTTCCATGGGCTATGATGATGTATGTTAAGTCATAATCAAGGGGTCAATCAGCTGTGATCAGCCTAATTTATGGGTGGGAAGGAGAAAAAAACATCTCCTGTCTTGAAATGCACTAACTGCAACTACATCTCACATTAAATCACAACACAAGACAGGCTGTATCATAAGGTTCAAACTCCTTACATGTGTCAAACACCCCAGCATGATCATGGACTGGCAGAAGGGTCAATGATGCATACATGGGTGACTGGCGATGCTGGTACATATTAGCTAAAATGGACATATTTGACTTCCAGCTAAGAGCAGCAAGCAGAAAGCAGCTGATAGAATAGAAATGGCTATCCAGGACCTGAATGAGAAGTGGCTGCCAATCCAGTACAAAGAGTATAATAAAATATAAATCATTAAAGGAGACAACAGAATAAAAATAAAAATAAATCAAAATAACATAATTAAGGGGAGATAACCATTCCTATGTACTAGAAATAATTTCATGAGTTATCTCCCTTTTGCTAAATTATATAAAAGAGCAAATTTAAGTTTTTAACAACACAGTAAAGTGGTGAATTCTGTTGAACTGCATTCCTAGAGTAAAAATAAATGCTTTTTAATAAATGGAAGCTCTTGGCTGTCCTTTATTTGAATATTATTGTTTTCATAAGTGCCTGTAAATAAGATGCTGGAATGTGTTACTGAGTTTTACATTATAGCAGTGAATGAGCCTTTTAATTGCAGTTACCAGTTCACATGATGAAGAAAAAATATGTACACATTTGTTTACACCATGAAAACTAACCACTTTTATTAAAGCGGCACTGTCCTGTCTTAAAAATATAGTGTATTTGAGTTTTTTGTTTTGATTCTTTTTCAGAGAAAGAAAGAGAGAAAGGGGTGTGGGGGGGGGAGGGGGAGAGAGAGAGAAAGAGAGAGAGAGAGATATATATAAAGAGAGAGAGAGAGAGAAAGAGAGAGAGAGGAGTTTATACATATAAGCATGAAAACACTACAAACACATGGTCCCCCAAAGACAGCACAATCCCTTAAACAAAGAATCACATAACCAAAAAATAAATAAAATAAATAAATAAGTAGAAAGAAAATTTGCCAAATACTTACACTAGCTGTCACGGCATTCATGATAGCCATCATGAGCTAAGCATCTCCCCTTATTAATACAAATCTGCTGTCTCATGTTCATATCATGGGGCTCAAGTCTAAAGTGTTCCACATTTATGCAGAGTAACTCATGGCACAGATACGAAACATCACAATCATGCTTTTCAAGCAGAATTCTATGATTCATACTGTGTCGCAGTATGTCAACTTGGATAGTATGCTAAACTGCATCTGAAAAATGGTCCTTGAGGAGTCTCTGGTTTGTGGAACCTGACTTACCATGGCAGTTTTTCTCATTTTGGACATTTTTTTCTGCTAGTAAAATGGAATATTTAACTCCCATTTGTCCCATTCTGCTGTTTAATACCAAACTGAGGCATGATTTTTTTAATTATTTTGAACCCTGCTGTTGTCATGGCTATTATAAACATGTATCTTTCAAACCGAAAGTAGATTCTGATAAAATTTTAGTAAGATGGGAAAAAATTATAGATTTTTAGCTCGACTTTTCGAAGAAAATGAGAGCTTATACTGTCACTTGGGCGTTGGCGTCGGTGTCGGCGTCGGCTTTGCAACACAAGGTTAAAGTTTTTTTCAAACATCAATAACTTAAATACTATCAAAGGTATTCCACCCAAACTTAAAATACTTATTCACCATCATCACTTCTACCTTACTTCTAAGGCCCACAACCCTGGCTACCCTATTTTTGGAGTTATGCCCCTTTCATACTTACAAAACAGTCAAAATCAAGGTTAAAGTTTTTACAAAGTTGTATATCTTCAATACTATCTAAGGTATTCAACTGAAACTTCAAGTACTTATTCACCATCACTACCTCTGCCTTACTAGCAAGGCCCACAACCCTGGCTGTACTACTTCTTGAATTATGCCCCTTTCATACTTAGAAAACAGCTGAAATCATGGTTATTTTTTTACAAAGTTGTATATTTCACCAATTAAAAATGTCATATTTGTTTATTGGAGGTGATAGAATAATTTCTACTATAACTAGAACATATCATCATTGATATGTACCATACTATTAAAATCCATAAAACTGTGTCTTAGTAACTGAGAAAAGTCGAGCGCGCTGTCTTATGGACAGCTCTTGTTTTTTTTGGATTGGGAAACAGGTTTTTAGAACTTTTACATATTTCTCTCAACCGTTCCTGGACTTGAAGAGCTTGAGAATTTCTTGTTATTAATGTAATGTATTTTGCCTTTCAAATATGTCAAAATAAACTAAATGTTTAGATTATTGGGGAGCCCAGCCAGAGCCTTATGGTTGAGATGGCCAAGACAGAGGCAGACAGGGTTGCTAAGCAACGGGAGACCTTGGGGAAGGATGGGCTTCAGTTGAAGAATACTGTTCTTGAGAAGGCTACAGAAGAGAACGAGGTAGGTTGCCTAGGGGTTATAGAAGTACTTTTGACAATGCTGATATTTTTAGATTTCTTTAGAGACAGTATCATTGTATTGTTGACATATTTTCAGAGATGGAGTACCAATACAGACTTTTAACTTGTCTGTTTTTGCAAAGAAAAAGTTAAGGTATTGGCATCACTCTGGTGTCATCGTCATTGTCGTCTTGAAGAAGAATTTTAACCTTGGCCATAATTTTTAAACTATTAAACCATCTGTCATCAAACTTCACATACTTGTTTTCTATCACAAGGGCTACATTCCCATCAAGGGCCATAACTTTAGCACCATTTTTTAGCTCGACTTTTCGAAGAAAATGAGAGCTTATACTGTCACTCGGGCGTCGGCGTTGCAACACAAGGTTAAAGTTTTTTTCAAACATCAATAACTTAAATACTATCAAAGGTATTCCACCCAAACTTAAAATACTTATTCACCATCATCACTTCTACCTTACTTCTAAGGCCCACAACCCTGGCTACCCTATTTTTGGAGTTATGCCCCTTTCATACTTACAAAACAGTCAAAATCAAGGTTAAAGTTTTTACAAAGTTGTATATCTTCAATACTATCTAAGGTATTCAACTGAAACTTCAAGTACATATTCACCATCATTACCTATACCTTACTAACAAGGCCCATAACTCTTCCCCACCTCTGCCTTACTAGCAAGGCCCATAACCCTGGCTGTACTACTTCTTGAATTATGCCCCTTTCATACTTAGAAAACAGCTGAAATCATGGTTAATTTTTTTACAAAGTTGTATATTTCACCAATTAAAAATGTCATATTTGTTTATTGGAGGTGATAGAATAATTTCTACTATAACTAGAACATATCATCATTGATATGTACCATACTATTAAAATCCATAAAACTGTGTCTTAGCAACTGAGAAAAGTCGAGCGCGCTGTCTTATGGACAGCTCTTGTTTTTCTTTGGATTGGGAAACAGGTTTTTAGAACTTTTACATATTTCTCTCAACAGTTCCTGGACTTGAAGAGCTTGAGAATTTCTTGTTATTAATGTAATGTATTTTGCCTTTCAAATATGTCAAAATAAACTAAATGTTTAGATTATTGGGGAGCCCAGCCAGAGCCTTATGGTTGAGATGGCCAAGACAGAGGCAGACAGGGTTGCTAAGCAACGGGAGACCTTGGGGAAGGATGGGCTTCAGTTGAAGAATACTGTTCTTGAGAAGGCTACAGAAGAGAACGAGGTAGGTTGCCTAGGGGTTATAGAAGTACTTTTGACAATGCTGATATTTTTAGATTTCTTTAGAGACAGTATCATTGTATTGTTGACATATTTTCAGAGATGGAGTACCAATACAGACTTTTAACTTGTCTGTTTTTGCAAAGAAAAAGTTAAGGTATTGGCATCACTCTGGTGTCATCGTCATTGTCGTCTTGAAGAAGAATTTTAACCTTGGCCATAATTTTTAAACTATTAAACCATCTGTCATCAAACTTCACATACTTGTTTTCTATCACAAGGGCTACATTCCCATCAAGGGCCATAACTTTTAGCACCATTTTTTTAGCTCGACTTTTCGAAGAAAATGAGAGCTTATACTGTCACTCGGGCGTCGGCGTTGCAACACAAGGTTAAAGTTTTTTTCAAACATCAATAACTTAAATACTATCAAAGGTATTCCACCCAAACTTAAAATACTTATTCACCATCATCACTTCTACCTTACTTCTAAGGCCCACAACCCTGGCTACCCTATTTTTGGAGTTATGCCCCTTTCATACTTACAAAACAGTCAAAATCAAGGTTAAAGTTTTTACAAAGTTGTATATCTTCAATACTATCTAAGGTATTCAACTGAAACTTCAAGTACATATTCACCATCATTACCTATACCTTACTAACAAGGCCCATAACTCTTGCTGTACTACTTCTTAAGTTATGCCACTTTCATACTTAGAAAACAGCCAAAATCATGGTAATTTTTTTACATAGTTGTACTATCACATGTATTTGACTGAAACTTCAAGTACTTATTCACCATCACTACCTCTGCCTTACTAGCAAGGCCCATAACCCTGGCTGTACTACTTCTTGAATTATGCCCCTTTCATACTTAGAAAACAGCTGAAATCATGGTTAATTTTTTTACAAAGTTGTATATTTCACCAATTAAAAATGTCATATTTGTTTATTGGAGGTGATAGAATAATTTCTACTATAACTAGAACATATCATCATTGATATGTACCATACTATTAAAATCCATAAAACTGTGTCTTAGCAACTGAGAAAAGTCGAGCGCGCTGTCTTATGGACAGCTCTTGTTTTTCTTTGGATTGGGAAACAGGTTTTTAGAACTTTTACATATTTCTCTCAACAGTTCCTGGACTTGAAGAGCTTGAGAATTTCTTGTTATTAATGTAATGTATTTTGCCTTTCAAATATGTCAAAATAAACTAAATGTTTAGATTATTGGGAGCCCAGCCAGAGCCTTATGGTTGAGATGGCCAAGACAGAGGCAGACAGGGTTGCTAAGCAACGGGAGACCTTGGGGAAGGATGGGCTTCAGTTGAAGAATACTGTTCTTGAGAAGGCTACAGAAGAGAACGAGGTAGGTTGCCTAGGGGTTATAGAAGTACTTTTGACAATGCTGATATTTTTAGATTTCTTTAGAGACAGTATCATTGTATTGTTGACATATTTTCAGAGATGGAGTACCAATACAGACTTTTAACTTGTCTGTTTTTGCAAAGAAAAAAGTTAAGGTATTGGCATCACTCTGGTGTCATCGTCATTGTCGTCTTGAAGAAGAATTTTAACCTTGGCCATAATTTTTAAACTATTAAACCATCTGTCATCAAACTTCACATACTTGTTTTCTATCACAAGGGCTACATTCCCATCAAGGGCCATAACTTTTAGCACCATTTTTTTAGCTCGACTTTTCGAAGAAAATGAGAGCTTATACTGTCACTCGGGCGTCGGCGTTGCAACACAAGGTTAAAGTTTTTTCAAACATCAATAACTTAAATACTATCAAAGGTATTCCACCCAAACTTAAAATACTTATTCACCATCATCACTTCTTCCTTACTTCTAATGCCACAATTTATTGGTGATAGAATAATTCAACTAGACATACATCTTGATATGTCCACTTAAAATCAAAAAGGTAGCACTGGAAAAGTGAGCCGCTGTCTAGAGCTCTTGTTTTTCTTGGATTGGGAAACAGTTTAGACTTACATATTTCTCTCAACATCTGGACTGAAACTGAATTCTTTTAATAAGTATTTTGCCTTTCAATAGTCAAATAAATAATTGATTGGGAGCCAGCAAGCTTTGTGATGCAGACAAGGCAGCAGGGTGCAAGCACGGACTTGGAGATGGGCTTGTTGAGAATATGTCTGAGAAGGCTACAAGAGAAGGTAGTCTAGGGTTTAAGTATTTGACTGTGATTTGATTCTTTAGGACGTATTGTATTTGACTTTCAGAGAGGGACCAAACGCTTACCTGTTTTTGCAGAAAAGTAGTATTGCAATTGTGTCATCATGTGTCTTGAAGAGAATTTTAACCTTGGCTATTTTAAACTATTAAACTCGTCTCAACTTCCATACTTGTTTTCACAGGTATCCTCAAGGGCCATAACTTTGACCATTTTTAGCTCGACTTTCGAGAAATGAGGTTTACTGTCACTGGCTCGCGTGCACAGGTAAGTTTTTCAATCAATAAAATACTATCAAAGTTCACCATTAAAATACTATCCCATACTTTACCTTACTTCTAAGGCCACAACCTTACCATTTGGAGTTATGCCTTTATACTTACAAAACATCAATCAGTAAGTTTTACAAAGTTGTAATTCAATATTAAGTATCACTGACTTCAGACTATTCCCTCCTACTTACTAACAAGCCAACTTGCTGATACTTCTTAGTAGCCCTTCTACTTAGAACAGCCAAATCATGGTAATTTTTACATTTGTAATCACATTTTGACGAATAGTACTATCACCATCACTACTGCTAAGCAAGGCCCATACCTGCTTATTCTGAATAGCCCTTTCATATTGAAACAGCTGATCATGGTATTTTTTTCAAAGTTGTATATTTCACATAAATATTTGTTTATTGGAGGTGATAGAATAATTCTACTATAACTAGAACATATCATCATTGATATGTACCATACTATTAAAATCCATAAAACTGGTCTTAGCAACTGAGAAAAGTCGAGCGCGCTGTCTTATGGACAGCTCTTGTTTTTCTTTGGATTGGGAAACAGGTTTTTAGAACTTTTACATATTTCTCTCAACAGTTCCTGGACTTGAAGAGCTTGAGAATTTCTTGTTATTTAATGTAATGTATTTTGCCTTTCAAATATGTCAAAATAAACTAAATGTTTAGATTATTGGGGAGCCCAGCCAGAGCCTTATGGTTGAGATGGCCAAGACAGAGGCAGACAGGGTTGCTAAGCAACGGGAGACCTTGGGGAAGGATGGGCTTCAGTTGAAGAATACTGTTCTTGAGAAGGCTACAGAAGAGAACGAGGTAGGTTGCCTAGGGGTTATAGAAGTACTTTTGACAATGCTGATATTTTTAGATTTCTTTAGAGACAGTATCATTGTATTGTTGACATATTTTCAGAGATGGAGTACAATACAGACTTTTAACTTGTCTGTTTTTGCAAAGAAAAAGTTAAGGTATTGGCATCACTCTGGTGTCATCGTCATTGTCGTCTTGAAGAAGAATTTTAACCTTGGCCATAATTTTAAACTATTAAACCATCTGTCATCAAACTTCACATACTTGTTTTCTATCACAAGGGCTACATTCCCATCAAGGGCCATAACTTTTAGCACCATTTTTTTAGCTCGACTTTTCGAGAAAATGAGAGCTTATACTGTCACTCGGGCGTCGGCGTTGCAACACAAGGTTTAAGTTTTTTTCAAACATCAATAACTTAAATACTATCAAAGGTATTCCACCCAAACTTAAAATACTTATTCACCATCATCACTTCTACCTTACTTCTAAGGCCCACAACCCTGGCTACCCTATTTTTGGAGTTATGCCCCTTTCATACTTACAAAACAGTCAAAATCAAGGTTTTTCAAATTTTAAAAAGTAAATATTTCTAATATTGGGAGCATCACGAGCTTCAAGTTAGTATTAGCCATCAGACTTACTTACTAACAAGGCCCATAACTCTTGCTGGATTCTAAGTTGCCACTTTAAGAATTAGAAAACACCAAAAAGAATGAGGTAGGTTGCCTAGGGGTTATAGAAAGTACTTTTGACAATGCTGATATTTTTAGATTTCTTTAGAGCAGTATCATTGTATTGTTGACTATTTTCAGTGATGGAGTACCAATACAGACTTTTAACTTGTTGTTTTTGCAAAGAAAAAGTTAGGTATTGGCATCACTTGGGTCATCGTCATTGTCGTCTTGAAGAAGAATTTTAACCTTGGCCATAATTTTTAAACTATAAACCATCTGTCATCAAACTTCACATACTGTTTTCTATCACAAGGGCTACATTCCCATCAAGGGCCATAACTTTTAGCACCATTTTTTTTAGCTCGACTTTTCGAAGAAAATGAGAGCTTATACTGTCACTCGGCGCGTCGGCGTTGCAACACAAGGTTAAAGTTTTTTCAACATCAATAACTTAAATACTATCAAAGGTATTCCACCCAAACTTAAAATACTTATTCATCCATCACCATTCTACCTTACTTCTATGGCCCACAACCCAGGCTACCTTTTTTGGAGTTATGCCCTTTCATACTTCAAAACAGTCAAAATCAGTTAAGTTTTTAAAAGTGAATATCATATCTAGGTTTACGAAACTTCAATACATGTTACATTTACCTATACCTTCTAACAAGGCATAATCTTGCTTACTACTTCTTAAGGTACCATTTTACTTGATATAGCCAAATCATGGTATTTTTTTACATAGTTGTACTATCATGTATTTGACGAAATTAAACTTTACCATCATACTCTGCTTACTAGGCCCATAACCTGTTACTATCTTGATTTTATGCCCTTCATACTAGAAACGCGAAATCATGTTAATTTTTTACAAAGTTGTATATTCCCTAAAAAGTAATTTGTTTAGGAGTGATAGAATAATTTCTACTATACAGAACATATCATCATTGATATGTACCATACTATAAAATCTAAAACTGGTTCTAATGAGAAAGTGAGCGCCCTGTCTTATGACAGCTCTGTTTTTCTTTGATGGAAACAGTTTTTAGAACTTTTACATATTTTCTCTCAACGTTCTGGACTTGAAAGCTTGAATTTCTTGTTATAATGTAATGTATTTTGCCTTTAATATGTCAAAATAATAAATGTTAATATTGGACCCACCAGAGCCTTATGGTTGAATGGCAAACAGAGGCAGGACAGGGTTCTAGAAACGGAGACCTGGGAAGGAGGCTTCAGTTGAAGAATACTGTTCTTGAGAGGCTACAGAAGAGAAGAGGTAGGTTGCCTAGGTTTATAGAAGTACTTTTGACAATGCTGATATTTTTAGATTTCTTTAGAGACAGATCATTGTATTTTGACTATTTATCAAATTTTGGAGTACCAATACGACTTTTAACTTGTTGTTTTGCAAAGAAAAAAGAAGGATGCACACTCTGGTGTCACGTCATTGTCGTCTTGAGAAGAATTTAACCTTGGCCTAATTTTAAACTATTAAACCACTGTCACAACTTCCTACTTGTTTTCTATCACAAGGTACATTCCCATCAAGGGATACTTTTGCACCTTTTTTTAGTAAATTTTAAAAGAAATGGAGTTATCTGTCCGGGGGCGTCGGCTTTTGCAAAAAAGGGTTTAAAAGTTTTTTTAAACATAATAAAAAATTTCTATCAAAGGTTTTCCCCCAAAAAATTAAAATTACTTATTCCCTCATCACTTCTCCTTATTTGGGCCCAACCCCTGGCTACCTATTTTTGGGTTTCCCCTTTTATTAAAAAAACAGTAAAAAATAAGGTTAAGTTTTTACAAAGTTGTATATCTTAATATAAAAGGTATTAAACTGAAATTCAAGTAATATTCACCCTCATTACCAAACCTTATAAAAGGCCCATAATTTGCTGTACTACTTCTTAAATTTGCCACTTTTTTAGAAAACACCAAAAAACATGGGAATTTTTTTAAAAGTTTTATTCCCCCCTGTTTTTGGGCTAAAAACTTAAGTACTTATTCCCTCACTACCTTGCCTTTTGAAGGCCCAAAACCCCGGCGTATCTTCTTAATTATCCCCTTTAACTTGAAAAACAGCTGAAAAAAGGTTAATTTTTTTAAAAAGTTGATTTTCCCCAATTTTAAAAGTCATTTGTTTTTGGGGGTGATAGGAAAAAATTTTTTCCCATAACTAAAAACATTATTTGTATGTACCTATATTAAAATCCAAAAAAAACTGGTTTTTTAGAACGAGAAAAGCGAGCCCCCTTTTATGGAAACCCCCTTGTTTTTTTTGGTTGGGGGAAAAAAGGTTTTTAAACTTTACTTTTTTTCCCAATTTTCCCGGATTGAAAAGTTGAAATTTTTTTGTTTTAAGGGGAATTATTTGCCCTTTAAAAATATGTCAAAAAAAAAAAATGTTTAGATTTTGGGGAGCCCCCCAAACCTTATGGTTGGAGGGCCCAAAACAGGGAGCGGGTTGTAAGAACGGGGACCTTGGGGGGAAGGAGGGGTTTAGTTGAAAATATTTTTTTGGAAAGGGTAAAAGAGAAGAGGATTGCCTAGGGGTTTTTGAATTTTTGGGCAATGCTGATTTTTTAGATTTTTTAGAGCAGATCGTTTGTTAAATATTTTGGAGGGGTTTCCAATACGATTTTTTAAATTGTCTTTTTTGCAAAAAAAAGTTAAGGGTTTGGCTCATTGGTGTA
>CM037777.1:91992585-92042585 GCA_021229015.1 Solen grandis
TGGAAAGGCTGGATGCAGCTAGTGATCCTACTGTACCATATAACTGGTGCCAGCAAGGTACACCCCACCCACCTCCCTCTTCTTAACCCCCTACCCTTTAAACAACACTATAGAAATATCTTTTATCTAAGGTGTTTTTTAAAGAAAAAAAGTCAAAGTATTATAACTACTCTGTTTTCATTGTTTTCAGCATTGTCGTGGAAGACTTTAAATTTGGCCATAACTTCTTATCTTCTCATACTTAATCACTGTCACAGGGGCTACATTCTCATCAAGGGCCATAACTCTGAGGTCTATTTTGATACATTTATCTTCCCTTTACTAAAAAAAATACCTGTGGTGGTCTGCAAGCAGTGCTCTTATTCATATAAAATGTTCAATATGGAACTCTTCAACTTGTTATCATAGGATTGGTTTCAAGATTTTAGTTCTGAATTTTATATGAAGAAAGATTCCGGTGTTGAAATGTCACTACTGAGGGGACCATGTTGCAGGTGCTGCCTATCTACATGCACATCAGGGTGCTTGTCTCCTGCTACCTGTTCCTCACCGGCTACGGACATTTCATGTACTTCTGGAAGAAGGGGGAGTATGGGCTCTTCAGATACTGCCAGGTAAGTGCCTGAGGGATATGTTTTAACCAGGTTTTCAATGAAACTCCTGGTTATTAGAATGGGGTACGTCGTTTCGTTTCTGTCCAATATCTCTTGTAAGAATCGAGATATGGTCTTCATTCTTGGTTGGTAGATACGTTATGGGAAGAGAAATATTGAGATTTATTTTCAGAGTGATATGGTCAAGGTCATTGTTGCTAAAATTATATTTTTCGTTTCCATCAAATAGCTTCTTTTAAGAGTAAGTTATGATGATCAGATTAAGTATAATGATACCTTATGGGAAGAGGAAGATTGGGATTGATTTTATGGGAAGAGGAAGATTGGGATTGATTTTATGGGAAGAGGAAGATTGGGATTGATTTTATGGGAAGAGGAAGATTGGGATTGATTTTATGGGAAGAGGAAGATTAGGATTGATTTGATTGGGATTGATTTTATGGGAAGAGGAAGATTGGGATTGATTTTATGGGAAGAGGAAGATTAGGATTGATTTTATGTGAAGAGGAAGATTGGGATTGATTTTATGGGAAAAGGAAGATTGGGATTGATTTTATGGGAAGAGGAAGATTGGGATTGATTTTATGGGAAGAGAAAGATTGGGATTGATTTTATGGGAAGAGGAAGATTGGGATTGATTTTATGGGAAGAGGAAGATTGGGATTGATTTTATGGGAAGATTGGGATTGATTTTATGGGAAGATTGGGATTGATTTTATGGGAAGAGGAAGATTGGGATTGATTTTCAGATCTGTAGTATCAAGGTCAAGGTCTAAGTTACTAAAAATAGTTTTGCTTCCCAGGGGCGACACTTAAAAACTTGGTTTCACATCATCACATCAAGTGTTTCTTGTTGTGTTTTTTTATTTTATTGTAATTAAAGGTTTGAAGACCCCCTTGGAAACTAGACATTATGTGAGGACTTAACCCTTTCCCTCATATAGACTCATTTTGACGCACTCAATAGGTACCACATAAACCCTGATCTGCAGAAAACCACAGTTGAACCTTACCAAATTTAATTACAAAATCCTCATTTCCAGACCACTGAGGAGCACCGAACAGCATAAAACCTGATCAGCCTGGGAGTTACTTGCAGGCTGATCTGGTTTTATGCTGTTCGCATAGGTCTTTTCAGGGTGTCCTCTATGAGGGAAAGGGTTAAATTGTTTGATATTTGGGGAATGAGCCATGGCATCTAGGCTTTAAAGCGTCCCTCATGTCAGTAAAACTTGCCTATACATTAAGTATGCAGCCATTTGTAAAGCTTACTATTCCAACTCTGAAGCATATTACCATGTTGTTTAACTTTTTACTTCAGATAGACTAATTTGGACGCACCAACAAACAGAGAAGACCCAGATCAGACAGCTTCTGTCGGAGTTATCTGATCAGGGTCTCCTCTGTTTGATCATACAATATTGTAGCTCAGATTCTACACAGTCTGATCAGGGTCTCCTCTGTTTGATCATGCAATATTGTAGCTCAGATTCTACACTGTCTGATCAGGGTCTCCTCCGTTTGTTCATACAATATTGTAGCTCAGATTCTACAGTCTGATCAGGGTCTCCTCTGTTTGATCATGCAATATTGTAGCTCAGATTCTACACTGTCTGATCAGGGTCTCCTCTGTTTGATCATACAATATTGTAGCTCAGATTCTACACAGTCTGATCAGGGTCTCCTCTGTTTGTTCATACAATATTGTAGCTCAGATTCTACACAGTCTAATCAGGGTCTCCTCTGTTTGATCATACAATATTGTAGCTCAGATTCTACAGTCTGATCAGGGTCTCCTCTGTTTGTTCATACAATATTGTAGCTCAGATTCTACAGTCTGATCAGGGTCTCCTCTGTTTGATCATACAATATTGTAGCTCAGATTCTATACTGTCTGATCAGGGTCTCCTCTGTTTGTTCATACAAAATTGTAGCTCAGATTCTACAGTCTGATCAGGGTCTCCTCTGTTTGATCATGCAATATTGTAGCTCAGATTCTACAGTCTGATCAGGGTCTCCTCTGTTTGATCATACAATATTGTAGCTCAGATTCTACACTGTCTGATCAGGGTCTCCTCTGTTTGCTCATACAATATTGTAGCTCAGATTCTACAGTCTATCAGGGTCTCCTCTGTTTGATCATACAATATTGTAGCTCAGATTCTACACACTCTATCAGGGTCTCCTCTGTTTGATCATACAATATTGTAGCTCAGATTCTACACAGTCTATCAGGGTCTCCTCTGTTTGCTCATACAATATTGTAGCTCAGATTCTACACAGTCTATCAGGGTCTCCTCTGTTTGATCATACAATAATGTAGCTCAGATTCTACAGTCTATCAGGGTCTCCTCTGTTTGCTCATAAAATAATGTAGCTCAGATTCTACAGTCTATCAGGGTCTCCTCTGTTTGATCATGCAATAATGTAGCTCAGATTCTACAGTCTATCAGGGTCTCCTCTGTTTGCTCATACAATATTGTAGCTCAGATTCTACACAGTCTATCAGGGTCTCCTCTGTTTGATCATACAATATTGTAGCTCAGATTCTACACTGTCTGATCAGGGTCTCCTCTGTTTGCTCATACAATAATGTAGCTCAGATTCTACAGTCTATCAGGGTCTCCTCTGTTTGATCATACAATATTGTAGCTCAGATTCTACAGTCTATCAGGGTCTCCTCTGTTTGATCATACAATATTGTAGCTCAGATTCTACAGTCTGATCAGGGTCTCCTCTGTTTGCTCATACAATATTGTAGCTCAGATTCTACAGTCTGATCAGGGTCTCCTCTGTTTGCTCATACAATATTGTAGCTCAGATTCTACAGTCTGATCAGGGTCTCCTCTGTTTGCTCATACAATATTGTAGCTCAGATTCTACAGTCTGATCAGGGTCTCCTCTGTTTGCTCATACAATATTGTAGCTCAGATTCTACAGTCTGATCAGGGTCTCCTCTGTTTGCTCATACAATATTGTAGCTCAGATTCTACAGTCTATCAGGGTCTCCTCTGTTTGATCATACAATATTGTACCTCAGACTCTACAGCTGAAAAAGAAAATAATTCACTCAGTTAATTCAGCAGGTCGTTAGTTAGAACATGAATATTCATGAGATTTTCATCAGAAAAATGTATAAAAGTATCAGCCTGGGTGTATAATGCACTGCGCTTTTGCATCATTGGGATACTGCAAATTTATTTTGACCTTTCTTTATCACTTCATTTTGATGAAGGATGCATATTTTATCAGGTTTATTATTATATTATTATTATATAATCACTTTTATTTAGGAATCGCACTTGTTACATCATGTCTTGTCCTGTCCTACTCTCGCGTTAAATGCAGATAAGATGGGATGTGCAGGGTATTGATCCACTTAAGTGATAGTTCTAGTTTGGACCTTTATTTTGTCAGATTCGTGATGGATGCATAGTGTATCAGGTTTTAAGTTTAACATTTAACTCAGCATTAGAGACATTGTCAACATATCTTTTTTTTAAAGGAATTACTATGAAATAGACAGCAAAGCTTTATTTGAAATTTACATAGGGATTTGTATATTCTTCTTGTATTTAACCCTTAAGGTAAAATTCTGCACACTGTGAAATAAAGTACTTTCATATTTAACATCATATTCTTGGTTTATCCTCAAAATTTGAAGAAATAATACAGTGTAGGTTTTGAGGTGCTGTTATCCCCTTTTTCCAGAAAAATCCACTAAATTGAACTGTCACCCAAACTCATGTTTAACTTTTTTTTTTTTTTTTTTGATTTAGTGTCAGTTGGAGGAATATGTTTGGCAAGTTGTTCAGACATGATGTTGTGATTTCATATACATGTACCCAGGAATAGATATTTTTTTACTTAAAATCACAATGAAAATCATTTTTACCATCACAATGAAAATCATTTATAAAGTGTTATTTACAAAAAACTAACAACAACAGCAGAATACTGATAAGTTCACCATGCCTTTTTTTTGGTGGGGGGGGGGGGGGGAGCATAGGCTATTTGTAACCTGTACCCTTTAATGAACTATAAATTTTGTACTTAATCTTAAAACAGGATGTTTAAAAAAAAAACTTACAATAAGAGAATAGTGACACCTTCTGATACATAATTATTTTAATGAGCCATGTTTATTATAAAAATACCATAATAGTCCAACATGTGTTTTGGTTTTTTTTTATGTTTTGTGTGTATGTGTGTGTGTGTGTGTGTGTGAAAAGTAATTTTACCCTATATCCCATAAAGAAATGACCTTTTGATCATATGAATACAAATCTTCAAACTTTTAGCTGTTCTCAATTATACTCTAAAATCTTGTACACGCTACATGTTCATATGTTATACAAAAGTTATTTCTGTATTGCTAGGACATATTTACATATTTTTGTGTCACCTGCTGCAAACAGAAGTGACTCATAGGGATCACTTTTCCATTGTCTGTCTGTCCATCACACTTCTTCCGACATGCTTCAGCAGGTGACACAAATGTTTCAAAGAACACTCTTGTTTTTCAGTATTAATGCTATGTTTGTAAGAGTCAACAGTGTGATAGAAATATGCTAAATCACAATATGGTAACTTAAGTTTCCTCACATTCATTTCTCAGTTTAACACATGAAATTACCCTAACACAAAACACAAAAGCCATTTTATGATCAAATACTTTGAAACAATCTGCTTTCTATAGTCCCTTCAGTACTTGTAATCCATTGTAACAGTAAGAGTCTCTACACTTAACTTTAAATTTGCCTTTTTCATAAAGCTATGTCAGATTTTAAATTTAACCATTTTGGGACAATATTGGTGAAAAAATAATTGTAATTAAGATGGTGATATTTAGTTCGATACGAATTAGAGATTATCATTTGTCGGAAAAATTGATAATTGTCAAGATTTCCTGATCTAATGACGGAAGGCTTACCTTAATTACCACCAGATAATAGGGAAGAAACATAATAAGAAATAAAACATGAATATTTTTATCAGGACAAAACATCAGAATAAAGAATATATTTTTTTTCAAATTTTGATTAATAAAAGTAGGCCTGAGGAACAATTTTTCAGCACCGCTGACAATGGTGAAGTCATTTAATTGTGTTTTTTTTTAAGAAAAGTTTGTGTAAATCTTATTACAGACTGTGATGAACAGTGAAACTAGATGGCTTTTACAGCTTCAAAAAAGATTTTTGCAATGGCTGTCCTGTTAGCCAAGTGTAAATGATGATATCCAAGCTAGTTAAGCACAGTGCTATTGTGTGCAAGGGAGGTAATCAAGCTAAGCACAGTGCTATTGTGTACAAGGGAGGTAATCAAGCTAAGCACAGTGCTATTGTGTACAAGGGAGGTAATCAAGTTAAGCACAGTGGTGTTGTGTACAAGGGAGGTAATCAAGCTAAGCACAGTGCTGTTGTGTACAAGGGAGGTAATCAAGTTAAGCACAGTGCTGTTGTGTACAAGGGAGGTAATCAAGCTAAGCACAGTGCTGTTGTGTACAAGGGAGGTAGTCAAGCTAAGCACAGTGCTATTGTGTACATGGGAGGTAATCAAGCTAAGCACAGTGGTGTTGTGTACAAGGGAGGTAGTCAGGCTAAGCACAGTGGTGTTGTGTACAAGGGAGGTAGTCAAGCTAAGCACAGTGGTGTTGTGTACAAGGGAGGTAATCAAGCTCATCTAAGAGGAGATGCTTGCATAGTTACCAGACAAACATATCAGTATCTGTTAAAGCTTTTAGGAAGTCAGCAATTATGTTTCAACTGTTACATCTAAATGCAAATTTTTGAGAAAGCTCATTGTAGAAATGACTGAGGGAAAGAATAGATGATTACTTACGTTTGTATGGAGCCATTAATTTACTCAAAATCTGAACTTTTATCTCAAAAACATGCCTGATGACTTCTTTCCCTCCTGGATTTGTCATACTTTTTGTGTCAGCTGCTGTAAGCAGAGGTGACACATAGGGATCACTTTTCCGTCATATGTCTGTTCATCCATCCATCTGTCTGTCCATCACACCTTTTTCTTCATGCTTCAGCAGATGACACGTGTGTTCCGGAGAACTCTTGTTTCTATAAAATGTGAAAAATCAAGTGAGGAAAAAATGTAGAAATTGTCTTAAACCCCTTCACTGCCTTGCTCGGGGTAACAAGTGCATGCTTTATGCTATGTCACAAGTGTCCCTCAGGTTAATCACATTGCAGTTTACAATCTAAATTTAATTGCAGCATTCCCAAATAAATCAAGCCAGTATATTCTATAGTTGTCTCTCTTACAGCCAACTTTTAGTCACATGATTGTGATTATATGGACCAATCAGATGGGTTAACATTGGCCATGTGATTATATGGACCAATCAGATGGTTAAACATTGGCCATGTGATTGTATGGACCAATCAGATGGGTTAACATTGGCCAAATATTTGCCAGATGCTTTTCATGACAAAGCTGGCATACAGCATGCAACTTACCACAGCAGTGAAGGGATTAAGTAGTAGGCAATAGTAACCAGGCATGCAAGAGTGGAGACAGCTGATAGTCTGGTTTACGTATTTCAGGCAGGGGTTCGACATTTTCCTTTGTATTGGCAAATGAGAGAGAATGGCCTTCGCAGGCTTCTGGAAGTAAGTCTCTAAGCACTGACCTTATGATCTTTGACCTTTGTCTTGTCAAGGTCAGACAGTGACCCTTGCAGTATTTGACCCTTGCCTTATCATTGGTTACACTGACCACTTTGACCATTGTGATCTCTGGTTAAAAGTGAGGTCAAGAGGTGACTTCTGATCTATGTGACCTTTGACCTCTTGCATATTTATAATGCCAATTGTTGACCCATAACCCTTGTAAATTGTCCAGTCCATTTGTATTCTATATGTAGCAAGTACTTCCAATATCTGTTGCTTTAGCTTTGTTTTCTGGCTCTGTATCAAGCTAACAATGTATTCAAGCGTATTCTAATGGCAGCTAAGAAGAACACTGATGGTCCTTGCATGCCAGATATTCCATAGTTTAAAGCAGACATAGAAAGGACTAACATATATGTATATATTTATATATATCCTCCATACTGACAAAATCCCATTATGAAAACTGCTTCCAGTTGGTGATGCTATATAATCAGATAAGTCCACTAGTATAGTGTCCAACTTGTCTAATGTGTTCAGTTACAGGAATGAAAAAAACAACCATTTGACCTAGAATGTAAGTGATCACTAGGCCCATGTCAAAAGTGACTGCTTGGCCCAGTTAAAAATTGACCGCTAGACCCTGGTTGAAAGTTACCACTTGGCCCAGGTTTAAGGTGACCGATTGACCCAAGTTGAAATTGGCCGCTTTTCCCAGATGGCTGCTAAATGAAGGTTGAAATATCAGATTAGGAATACAAGGAATAATTTTTAGAAAAAAAGAAAAAACAGGTTGGCTGCTTAACCCTTTCCCTCATAGAGGACACCATGAAAAGACCTATGCGAACAGCATAAAACCAGATCAGCCTGCGAGTAACTCGCAGGCTGATCAGGTTTTATGCTGTTCGCTGCTCCTCAGTGGTCTGGAAATGAGGATTTTGTAATTAAATTTGGTAAGGTTTAACTGTGGTTTTCTGCAGATCAGGCTTTATGTGATACCTATAGAGGGCATCAAAAGGAGTATATATGAGGGAAAGGGTTAATACAGGTGAACTCTTGATACCGTTGAACCATATGAATTGCTTAGCTTTGTGTAATACTTTATCTGGGCATGTTACCTTGACCTTTCCTTGAGACCGATGCAATTAAACTACGGACAACCATTGTAACCCAATCTCCAACTGTTAAATGTGCTCAGATCTAGGGTTGGTGCTTCAAACTCCAGGAGTTCTGTTCCTGTGAATAAACACTTGAAGATGAGTGAGCAAAGTCTTTAATTCTTCTATAAAGTTTAAAGGCAATTTTTTTAAGTAAGTTAAGTATCTATAATAATCTAATACAATTTTTTTTTCAATATTTATGTTAACTTAGGAATATTATTTTTTGTAAGGAATTTGATGTATGAGCAAAAATGTGTGTAGCCAAATAGAACAAATGCTTGTATTACTGGACCCTTGCTTCACAAAGTGAGGTTTAACAGGTTGTTAATTATTTGTTAAAAATTCTTATTCAAGTTTGTATGACTGGGGTATCCATCACCATCAGTGATAGCCTAACATATTCATAAGAATTTTAAATGAAGTTGCAGTCAGTTGATACGATGAACATTTTATGTTCTAGAAATATTGTCATATCTGTTTATTCTCTTTAAATCTCAACTTTAACTTGCATCTCAAGAGAATGCATCTCTTGATTCAAAACATGCATTTTGATTGGCTGATTGCATAAAAAATGAAATGCTGTACTAAAAGCATGCCATATTGTGTCTCTATTATGTGGTAAACAGAACCGAGGACAGAAGTCATGGTGAATTGTAGTCTTTGTTGAGTTACAGCTCTTGTATATTTTAGTGCTAGAAGTGTCAAGCAGAGAATGCAATTTAAAAAAAAGATAGAGAGATCAAAATCAGATTGTATGTTTCTTCCTTTGCTGTGTACCCCATCTACCATTTTAACTGTTTACTGCATAGAGACTTATTTTGATATATTGGCCATGCGTGGATCCATCAGTTTGTCTCAGGGGGGTCCAACAGGGATATTTATCATGTCTGGTTCCAGTTATGAAATTCACCGTATTGTGTTGGGGGGGGGGGGGGGGTGTCTGTGCACAAGCAATCTTCTTCACAAACAGGAGGAGTTTATATACCATTTATAGTAACAATTCTTCACCTTCTTCAGTATGTGAGGGGGGATCATACCACTTTTCCCACCTCATTAATGTATATTTTAGTCATAATAGCAAAAAATGGGGGGGGGGGGGGTATCTGGGTCTCCTCTGTTTGTTAATACAATACTGAAGCTTAGATTCTACAAGTCTGATAGGCAGTTATATACCATTTATAGTATAATCAATTAATGTACATCAGATCATAAATTTGTGCATGAATATTCATGAAGTGAAGGGTAAAACACTCAGTAGAAGTTCTCCCAGGCCCCATGTTCTCAAAAGTACTTAAGTACAATCTCAGACTCAGATTTGAGTACCATATTCAAAACCCTGTTTAAACTGATGGACATAGTTTGAGTCTTGAGTATAGAAATCATACCTAAGTGTCATTTTCATTTTTGAGAACACCCGGCCAGATGAATATTTATTGCAAGATGCAAGCTTTGAATATTTGGTTTTCCATTGACATCCCTAGGTCCCCCCAAAAAATAGTTCTGTTTCTGGTCTCCAGTAAATAAAAAAAAGGGTCGGTAGGTAGGGATTTTTTTTTTTTTTTTTTTTTACATGAAACGAAATATAAAAAGAATGGAAATATTTTTTTAAAGGCGAAAAGGTAAAAAAAACTTTAAAAAAGAGGGTCGGTTGGGAGACCAGAAACAGAACTTTTTATTTTTTTGCCCTGGTAATTTCATGAACGTGAAATTGACTTAACCCTTTCCCTCATTGAGGAAACCATGAAAAGACCTTTGCGAACAACATAAAACCAGATCAGCCTGCGAGTAAGGCTGATCAGGTTTTATGCTGTTCGCTGCTCCTCAGTGGTCTGGAAATGAGGAATTTATAATTAAATTTGGTAAGGTTTAACTGTAGTTTTCTACAGATCAGGCTTTATGTGGTACCTATTGAGTGCGTCAAAATGAGTCTATATGAGGGAAAGGGTTAAAGGTACTGTAGATACTCAGGTTTAAACTCAAAATTGAGCAGATATCTGAGTATAAGTCTGAGATGTTATTTTAGGTAAAGTCCCTGTAATGGTTCCGCTTTGCCTTGGACCACTTAACCTCAACCAAGATAACCAAGGTACCCTAATGAAACAATAGGAAACCTTGGTTATCTCCTTTGAACAGCCATGAGGTCCGAAATGTAGCGGAACCTTTACATGGACTTAATCTTAAGTACTTTTCGACAACACAGGGCCTGACCCTATGTTATATTCTTCTTATAACTACAATGTATCAATAACAAATGAAAGATATGAAGTCCATGACATGACCATTGTGGCCTTTGTGTTAAAATGAAATGTGTTGAAATGCAGCTCTTCATCACTTACTCTGAAATATATCATCATCTGTTTCTGTGAACTGTGAAAGATATCTTTTTTTTTTCTCCGTGAATGATAGCACCATCTTTCACTGTGAAATATATCATCATCTGTTTCTGTGAACTGTGAAAGATATTTTTTTTTCTCTGTGAATGATAGCACCATCTTTCACTGTGAATAATTTCACCATCTTTCTCTTTGAATCAATGATACCATCATCTTTCCTGTGAAAAATATCCTCTTTGTCTGTGAAAGAAAAAGAGAGTGTTTACTGAAGTAGAAGCAGACAACCTCAGAATGAATAAGTATTAGTGTTAATGCAATGAAAGGTGGACAGACATTCACACAGGTCTTGTTTTCATTAATTCAAAACTCAGAAAAAAATTAAAGCATGCAGATGAGGGCAAATGATCCACGCAATCTGCTAAAAATTTCCATATCTTTTCTTTGCTTTGCATGATATAATAATTATCTCCTTTCGGAAACACTGAGAAAATAAGACATAATGTTATACATACTATTTGGCTTTGTTATATTTTCTGGTATGATGTTTGCAGAAAATTAGGTTGTACAACTACTTGACTCTGTATTTAAAGTGGCTTATTTTTTTTTTGTCATGTTTCACACTGATATAGGGCATGGTTTCACGTAATGTTAATATATATAGAATAGCATGAAAAGTAATCCTCTTGAAAATATTTTTTTTATTTATTTATTCTGGTAACAATATTTTGCTGAGGACTCACATCTGTAGGGTATTAGCCTGTATTTCAGTCTTATTCAACCTTGAAAAAAAATATGTATTAAATCATTTAATCAATGTGTAGTTGTTTATGTAAACTTGATTGAGAATTTTACAATAGTCACATTTGCCATTTCAATCTTGTTAAGTTCTATTTTCCATAGTTTGAAAGTTTATCAAAATTCTTATTGTGGAAAACCAAATCTCAAAGCCTCTTCATTTGGCAGGGATAAACAATTGATGTTTGGATAGTGTAATTATGCCATGTGATTTTGTATTTTAGCATATTTTGATGACTTTACACTTAATAAGTAGGCTGTGACCTGTGATAATGTGACCTTGACATTTAAGGTAATCCATCTATCATTAGATTGTGATCATGGTCAATCAAGTGATTGTGGGAATTGTATAGTAAATGTAAGCCTTTATAGACTTAGAGCAAAAGAGCCTTTAAATCCAAGTCAATGAATGCTTGCATCTGCACTGCACTTTTTAAGCGTGTGAAGCACCATGATTAAAATTTAATGATAGATTATCTTAATAATTCCTTTTTGTGTCACCTCTGCAAGCTCTACTTATGGGGATCACTTTTCCATCGTCTGTCCGTCCGTCTGTCTGTCACACTTTTTCTGTCATGCTTCAGCAGGTGACACACATGTTCCAGAGCTCTGTCTTGTTTGTTAACCAGTCACAGATTCCTATGCTTGTCAATAAGCACTTTGTGGAAGATGATTTTGTGAAAATATTGTTTAATCATCATAGCAAGCTTGATATACCCCCTGCCTCACAGAATCACAGTATTTGAGGGCGCCATGGTCCAGTGGTTCAAACTCCATTAGGGGCAAAGAATTTTCAGTACCTTCCAAGGCGCAGAGTACTGGTCCAACCCAGCAACCATTGAGAGGGATTAGTATAAGTTGTAAGAACTTGTTTCTTAATCAATGGAATTAAGTTTAAAAATATAGGAATCACATTACATGAAGACAAGTTGGGATGCAGGAGTATTAATCACTTTGTATGATATTCGTAGTCATGGAGTCAGAGCCCCAGTGGGGGTATTCTCTGGTAAGTCCCTTTTAGCTTCAAGTCAAGTGATCCCTGCTTCACATAGTGAAGAAAGGTTTATATAAAGAAAGCTAATGGACTGTCTGAATTTCATGTTATGTCGCAGAGTAATATCTTTTCATATCATTGAGTGAAAGCAGTGGAGCAGTGATGAGTATTTATCATTTGAGTGATAACTCTTAGTATCATTGCGGCTGTATTTGTTTGACCCGCAGGTGCTGTTCCGGATGAACCTGCTGGTCGTGACGTTGTGCTTCGTCATGAACCGACACTATCAGTTCTACTACTTCGTCCCGCTTGTCTCCTTCTGGTTCATCGTAATTTACATCACCATGGCAATTGGCCCCGGATCTCGGAGAAAACCACCGAAGGTTTGTATAGTATTAAATTCTTGTTATTTATTCCTCAATGTTGTTTCTATCAGTAAGCCTGTCTCTTTCCATTCAACTTTGTTTAAATAAAAAGGGAAGGATTTTGATACATGTAGTAAACAAAAAATCAAAGTGTTCAGGAATAATTAATTAAATCCTGTACGAGCACTTGTGCTAAGCTGCACGCATGGGTAAGACAGCCCGCTCTACGATATGAAAAGTGGGATTAAATATAGTATTCACTATTGAATGATATAATGAACAACCTTCGTATATAATGAAATTTTTATAAAATACAAATACATGTACATTGTAATGTACACAGATACGTGAACTTAAATGTAACTATTAATGAATAACTTTTTACCCATTTAACCCTTTCCCTCATATAGACTCATTTTAACCCTTTCCCTCATATAGACTCATTTTGACGCACTCAGTAGGTATCACATAAAGCCTGATCTGCAGAAAACCACAGTTAAACCTTACCAAATTTAATTACAAAATCCTCATTTCCAGACCACCGAGGAGCAGCGAACAGCATAAAACCTGATCAGCCTGCGAGTTACTCGCAGGCTGATTTGTTTGCATAGGTCTTTTCATGGTTTCCTCTATGTGGGAAAGGGTTAAAGAATGTTTGATATTTTTTCTTGATCTTTCATTTAATTATGATAATTCCTAACAAAGTAATTTTCGGAATGGTGTACTGGTAATCGTTATTTCTGTTTTGGTTTCAGTCATTCTTTCAATTTTGCCTTTAATTTCAAAAGTTGTATCTAAAGTGAATGCCTTTCATTTTGCTAAGCTGTAACCAATAACTTGTCTGAAAATGCAGCTTGCCTTTTGATTTCACCTGGTTTACATAATTATTGACATCAAATTTAAAATCACTCACATTACAAAGCATGCAATACCAGAATTCGACACAACTAAAAGGACACATTAAACAGCAAACAGAAAGGTTTTGGTTTTATATAATCATGTATTTATTTAAAATGATCTCCTGGGTCTACCTTCCCATATAAAAACTTGCAAATGTTACAAAATATCGGACTAATGTCATAATTATGGCAACCTGTCAACATACCACACCTGTGGTGATTTAGCTTAGTTTAAACTTATTTTACGTCAATTGGGAAACAAGTTCTCACAACTTATACTAATCCCTCTCAATGGTTCCTGTGTTGGACCAGTACTTTGTGCCTGGGAATATCTTGAAGAATTCTTGCCTCCAAGGGGGTTCGAACCCACAACCTTCAGATCTGTAATTGGATACGTTACCACTGGACCAGGGTGCCCTCTTTGTTGATTTGATGGTACATGTGTAAAGAATAAGTCACTTATAACAATGCCAGTATCACAGTCTGTGATTCTCATGAAGACTAAACAAACTACACTCTAAACAATAATTCTTTATAACCAATTTCGCTTTAAAAGTATAGAATTAAGAAGGGAGCAAATCAGGACCTGAAAATTTGTTGGCTACAACTGTGTTCCCTATAAGTGAAGTGTGAAGTTAATTGCAATGATCCAGTAATGGTTTGTGTTTTTCAGAGAGGATCCGACACTATTTCTTCATGGTGATCAAGTTTATTCTGCTGGTCATTGTTATCACCCTGTTCTACCTGTCTGAGGTAAGGATACCACCTGTGTAATAGATAGTATTTGATTAAAAAAAATTAAAACATTATTTATTTTACATCAAATATGTAACAAGTTCTCACAACTTAAATTAATCACTCAAAACGGCTCCGGTGGTGGCATATGTGGTCATTATTGTGGGAGGAAACTGAAGAGCCTGGAGAAAACCCATGTGTCTGGATGGGCGACCACTCTAACCTCTTACGTACGTGACCAGATATCGAACCCAGGACGCATTGGTGAGATGCAAAGTGTGTTACCACTATGCACCCAGTGTATCTGATTGTGTCCATACATATGAATATTTTTACTGAAGAACTTTTTCTTAGTTTACAGTATTTAATGCAATTTGATTGAAATACATTAAATGGGTTTTCCCGTTTAGGAGCTGTTAAGAATACTTAGATATGCATTTATTGCAATGAACCACAAATAGATAATCTAAATGATACATATGACAAACTCAAGACGTCCTTTTTTGTGTTGGTTATGCATTAGACATTTAGACCTACAAGGATAATCCGGTTTTTGCACCTTGCAGTGTAAAAACCTATTGTTTTATGTTTTTTTTAGCTCACCTGAGTGTGAAGTGCTAATGATGAGCTCTTTTGATACCCTCTGTTCGTCTGCGTTGTATATATATTCTTTATTTACGTCTCATTTTACAAAAAGATATAATCAATCAAATACACATGTATATATGTACACGATACAAAACTAGAAAGATATGCTAATCCTAACTTAAAAACTCATTAAGATACTACTTTAAATAAGATTCTGAAAGACAAAAAAGTACACTACTGTGTTACATTATAAAGTGAAAACTATAGGTAGTCATCAACAATTTGCTTTAAACAACATCTCGGGGCTAATTTGCATTATATGTATATAGTGAAAACTAAAAGGTTCTGATCAAACTACGGCCATTTAAAAAGGCCCCGGAGACCTGTTCTCCAAAATTGCAGGCCAAATTTCAGATTTTTATGGCACAGGTGTTCCTTGGGTAACTCTCTACAAATATTGCTGAAATTAACTTGATACATGTAGAACTTTGGTTATTTAGAAAGTTAACTTGAACAAACCGGATGGTAATATTAATAACTATTATTTTGCCAAGGCTGACTTGGTATTGGACAACTATCTCCAATTATGGCCTTTGAAGTATAAAAAAATTTGTCATATATAACTTTGTTTACATTCTAGCATCCACATTTATAAAGCAATCTTGATCAGATGTATACATAATGTTAATAAACCAAGGATTATTAAGCTCCTCCTAAATTGATAAACAGATTTTGATGAAACTTTACAGGGATGATCCTTAGGTAGTACTGAGCAAATACTAAAATTGTTCCAGTCCACCTACCAAGATGGCCCCCAGAGCTAAAAATAGGAAAATCTTTAAACAACATCTCCTCCTAAACCGTTAAGCAGATTTTGATGAAACTTTACAGGAATGATCCTTAGATGGTACTGAGCAAAATTAGCTAAAATCATCCTGGTCCACCTACCAAGATGGCCACCAGAGCTAAAAATAGAAAAATCTTAAATCAACAACTCCTCCTAAAACACTGAGTAGATTTTGGTAAAACTTTACAGGAATGATCACTGGTTGATACTGCACAAAAATAGCTTAAATCATTCTGGTCCTCCAACCAAGATGGCCGATCGGAGCTAAAATTAGAAAAATCTTTAACAAATATCTCATACACTGCAGAGCAGATTTTGATATTTTGAATAGATCCTGATTACTCTGTATCAAATCCAGTTGTCCATATCAACTCATTTGTTACAGAGTTTTTACCCTTTGCTTCTTACATGTAATTACTACATTTTATGTGTAGTTTTTTCCTTACTTAAGCATATTCTCTCTAGCAGTTGAATTCATGTGAGGGATTAAGGGCCATCATGGCCCTCTTGTTAATCCCCCGCCGCGAAGCGGGAGGGGGGTTATAGGAATGCCCTTCGTCCGTCCGTCCGTCCGTCAGTCAGTCCGTCAGTCCGTCAGTGTGTCCGAAACACTTTCGTGTCCGCTCCATATCTCATGAACGCTTGGACACATTTTCTTCAAACTCGGCTAAAGTGTTAACCTCATTGAGCTGATGTGCAGAAGGCATGAGGCGGTCACGCTGGCTCAAGGTCAAGGTCATACTTGAAGGTCAAATGTTATTTTCTTGTCCGCACCATATCTCATGAATGCTTGGACACATTTTCTTCAACTGGGCTAAAAAATGTTAACCTCATTGAGCTGATGTGCAGAAGGCATGAGGTGGTCACGCTGGCTCAAGGTCAAGGTCATACTTGAAGGTCAAATGTTATTTTCTTGTCCGCACCATATCTCATGAATGCTTGGACACATTTTCTTCAAACTGGGCTAAAATGTTAACCTCATTGAGCTGATGTGCAGAAGGCATGAGGCGGTCACGCTGGCTCAAGGTCAAGGTCATACTTGAAGGTCAAATGTTATTTTCGTGTCCGCTCCATATCTCATGAACGCTTGGACACATTTTCTTCAAACTCGGCTAAAATGTTAACCTCATTGAGCTGATGTGCAGAAGGCATGAGGCGGTCACGCTGGCTCAAGGTCAAGGTCATACTTGAAGGTCAAATGTTATTTTCGTGTCCACTCCATATCTCATTCAGGAGTGTTCCCCTTGCCTTACACAGACCACTTCTTGACCTGGATTGCACTTCCACAGTGATTTATTGTACTCTGTAAATAATAGTATGTCATGTTCACAATCAAACAAATTATTTCATGATATATAAAGTTTTTAATTGAGTTACACATGTACTTTGTGGTTACCTATCACATCCTATACTTCATTGATGTTCACTTTTTGTACTGTTTCCCATGTAAAACTTGTCAGTAAACTTTTAATATATGTGCCTCCGAATTCTGAAATTCATACATAACTCGTTAAATAATAGTTAAATTGTCTTAAACTGATCTTCTATGTCTGCTACAACCATGCCAGGTTAAGGTGAACATAATCCTATGACCAAACAAATTCTAATATTTGGCCAGCGGCGGGGGATATAGCTGTCCTTTGGACTGCCTTGTTTGATATTATTTTTCTTCTAGCCACTTTTGATCAACACAATATTGGTAATTCAGAATAACACCATAGTCATGAAATTTTAGACACACGTTAACATAATTCTGAAGATGATAATACAGTCAACTCTCCATACAACAGCATTCAGTACAATGACAAATTCAAGTTCCGACACTAAAAGTCATGTAATGGATTTATTTGTTTTTTATTTCTCTAGCAAATTCGATTTCCGGTACCGGCAGTAATTTTCAGCAAACAAATCTCCCTTTCATGGTGTTTTTACTTAACAATAGTGCGGTAGCTTTATCGCTGCAGGTTTCCGGTACTGGCAGTAATTTTCGGCAAACAAATCTCCCTACAGTGTGTATTAGCAGCAGCTTAATAGCTGCAGGTGTTAATCCTGTCCCCTGCCACTACCTACCCTGTTTTGACACGGGTGATCACCATGATCATGGATGAGCCATTGATTACACATGCCAATTTTTTTGTAGAGGATTTCATTGTTCAAGGGAGTAAGTAATGGGAAGCAATACGTTTAGAATAACTTGCCTTTAATTAAGTGTATAGCCACAGTAGTAGAGTCAGTCTGTATTGGAACAACATGCCTTTGATAATACCTATAGCTATAGCCTCAGAGTTCCTATTCAGGAAGAAAAAATAAAACTGCATAAAAGTCTGCATTATACCTGTTACTGCTGTCACTTTAATGCACCTATTTTTCATTCTACACTGTTTATTACTTAAAGAAAAGCACATGCTGTAAGCAGATTAAAAAAGATCAACAAAAAAAGGTGGAGCCAGTCGCTTGTCAGATTAGTGGCATTTTTTTCAATCAACATGCATTCTAATGCTTAATAATTATGCAAAGATGTAGAATACTCGGATAGTATCGACAGCTTTTAACTATTTATATTTTTCGCGTTCTCTACTGACTTTTGTTTCACCAGCAATGGAAACAGTTAAAATTGCCCCTCTCCACCAACCACCACCAAAAAGTGAGGCATATAGATTTGCCTTTGTCCATTCGTATATCCCAAAACTGTAACACAGGTAATTCTTAAGGTATTTGTGGTAAAGACTTTAAACTTCATGGATATATTACCCAGGACATGACGTGTTGGCCTTTGTTTTGGAAATTCCGAAGGGTGGGGGCATCTGTGTCCTCTGGACACATTTCTAGTTTTTTTGGTTTTTAGCTCACCTGAGCACCCTGCATCCGTCTCCGCGTCGTGTAACATTAACAATTTGCTTTAAACGACATCTCCTCTGAAACCGCTGGACAGAATTTGATAAACTTGGCAGGGATGATCCTTGGGTGAACTTTCACAAAAGTTGCTAAAATAAACTTGATCCATGTAGAACTCTGGTTGCCATGGCAACAGAAAGAAAAAAATATGAAAACTTTAAAAATCATCTCCTTCAAAACTACTGGCCAGATTTCAAAATGTTTCGTTACAGATGTTCCTTGGGTAACTGTCTACCAAGATTGTTAAAATTATTCGATCCATAAAAAAATATGGCCGCCAGGGGCAGGGCTATTTTGCCTCAAATGTTTATAGTGAAAACTTTAAGCAACATCTCCTGAATCCACTGAGCAGAATTTGATCCATGTATATCTCTGGTTACCATGACAATGGAAAGAAAAAATTATGAAAACTTTAAAAATCTTCTCCTTCAAAAGATTTCGAAATGTTTTAGAACAGATGTTCCTTTCGTTACCCTATACTCAGGTGAGCGATCCAGGGCCTCTATGGCCCTCTTGTTGATTTTTTTTTTTTGGCCATTCATTACAGTGAATAATTCACGGAAAACAGTGGTCTCAAAATGGCCGCTAAAATCTTTTGGGTCGGTGGGTTTTTGCTAGGTAGGGTCTGGTTGCCTGAAACACAGATTTTTATTAAGGCCTAGGGGGCACTTTGCATGCTTTAATACTTATAATTTAAATATCATTGTGTTTTTTTTGTTTTTTTTAATTCTGTACTTGTTGATAATTGTGCTTAAGATGAAATAAAGTGTTTGATCTGATCAGGTTAAAAGAGATAAAACCGAGATGCCGCTTTGCGGTTCTAGTTAAGATTGTTATCTCTGAAATGATAATAGTTACAAGGACTGGATGCTTGCATTGCATCGTATATTTTAATGTGTCTAATGTATATGCAGCCATGCATTCATATGATGACCTGTATTTGCTATATGCCATGCAAGGAGCTATACAAGTATAGTCAAATCTCAGTTATTCAAAATGCTGTGGGCCATTGGCTTATGTTTGGGTTTATGTTATTTAAGAAACATATCTTCCCTTTATTGCAACAATATGCTCCATGTACCTTTTTTAGATTTTAAAAAAAAAAGTAATCCCTGGCAATCATAATGACTAATATCAAACCAAAAAGGCCAAGAGTTATTGCTCTTAGAAGAGTTTGTTGATTTTCCTTGTCTATGTTGTAGTATTAGAATTTATGAAGCAATCTTGATCAAACTTAATCAAAAATGTATACCTTGGCCTTGTATGATTATGGGTCAGATCAAGGGGTTTATTATTAGGCATTTGCATAACATTGTCAGTTGATATGATTATTATTTTTTAAAGGGCTTTTTTGTAGTCTGTTTTTAGCTCACCTGAGACAGATTTTCTTTATTTTTTCAGATTCAATCCTCTAATATAAAGGCTTACTGACAATGTAAAAAAATGTACTCTCATCATGTTTTTTTTTTTTTAACTAAAACTTGATTTTCTTTGAAATTTTCACCAAATTTGAAAATAAAAACACCTTACTAAGACCTTTTGGACCCTCAAATTTGGAAAAATATTCTTTTTATCATGTTTTTAATGCCTGAAACTTAAAAAATAGGGCTTCCTGTATCCTTCCAAAAATAAATAAGAATTTCAATTTTTTTTTATCAAAATCAGAGGTAACTTGCTGAAACTTCCTTTAACATTTGAATCAAAACTGAGATGTTACAGTTTTTGCTAATACTTAGATTGCTCGCCTGTGTCTTTATCAATCCTACTATGATTTACCAGGTGTTCTTTGAGAAAGTGTTCCTGATGAGACCCTTCAAGCCCCTGTTTGTGACGTCGGACGATTCTATCCACGAGTGGAGGTTCAGGTGGCAGCTGGATAGATATGTAAGTGTCTAGTGTTGCCATGGTAACTATTGAGGTGCAGGGATGTTGTCATGGTGATGAGTGACATGCACCTTTACAGTTTTTAGAAAGTAAAATTTCAACCTATGGCAGCCATAAACAACCAGAACATTAAAATTTCATAATTAAATCAACATTATTTAAAAGAGCTACCAGAGAGGCATTTGAAAGTTCGGGAAATGACACCATTCCAGCCACACCTTAACTAATGTAAGCAAACAAAACCATGTGTTCTTTTGTGTAAACCAGGTCAACCATTGACTACCTGTTATTCAGTGAAGGTCAGGGATTGAAGAAACAATTTATATAAAAGCAGAGAGATGGGGGGGGGGGGAGAATTAAAAATGAGCCAGTACATTACCACTGTAATATGTATAGTTGTTGTAACAAGAGAGATGGTGGAGGCTGGCTGATGGGCAGGATAAAGGCCAATATTCATTCATCACAACTCTAGAATACCATTTTAGCTTCCATTGAATACCTATAGTTTGGTCAAAAAAATTGATATTGGTTGGGGGTGCAGTCAGTCAGGGAATATTGAAATTGGTCAGAGAATTTTATTCTGTGATTTGATGGAAACCTGATTTGTTCTGATACACATGTTGCTTCTCTGCAGTAGAGGTTGGAAGGTAGATACAAAGATTGTACAACTAAGAAAATAACTTCATATTAAATCAAGCTTATGATAAGTATTCTTAACACTATCATTTCAGGAGGCCATGAACTCATTAAACTCATTTCACTTTTACTGTTGATTTAGAAAGAGTTTTTTGATTAATTTTCAGAATATTTCGACGGTAAATTAACTTTTTTAGACACAAAACTTGCCTTCCAGAAGAAATCCCAAAGGCTTGAATTCTGTCTTGGCTCCTTTTCTCATGTAAAGTACATTACTGGTTCCCTGTATTTCAGAGTGTTGTGTATGGAATGCTGTTTGCATTCGGGTACCAGGTGTTGAAGAGGTACCGGCTAGTCCAGGACATGGATGACAAGAACCTGTTTTCTTCAAGTCTCTCCTGGCTCTTCACCTTCCTTGGTGTCCTTGGATTGGGGGTGAGTAGTGATGGGGGTGGGGTCTCCTGGCTCTTCACCTTCCTCGGTGTCCTTGGACTGGGGGTGAGTAGTGATGGGGGTGGAGTCTCCTGGCTCTTCATCTTCCTCGGTGTCCTTGGATTGGGGGTGAGTAGTGATGGGGTGGGGTCTCCTGGCTCTTCACCTTCCTCGGTGTCCTTGGATTGGGGGTGAGTAGTGATGGGGTGGGGTCTCCTGGCTCTCCACCTTCCTCGGTGTTCTTGGATTGGGGGTGAGTAGTGATGGGGGTGGGGTCTCCTGGCTCTTCACCTTCCTCGGTGTCCTTGGACTGGGGGTGAGTAGTGATGGGGGTGGGGTCTCCTGGCTCTTCACCTTCCTCGGTGTCCTCGGACTGGGGGTGAGTAGTGATGGGGGTGGGGTCTCCTGCCTCTTCACCTTCCTCGGTGTCCTCGGACTTTGGGTGTGTAGTGATGGGGGTGGGGTCTCCTGGCTCTTCACCTTCCTCGGTATCCTTGGACTTGGGGTGAGTAGTTATGGGGGTGGGGTCTCCTGGCTCTTCACCTTCCTCGGTATCCTTGGACTGGGGGTGAGTAGTGATGGGGGTGGGGTCTCCTGGCTCTTCACCTTCCTCGGTATCCTTGGACTTGGGGTGAGTAGTGATGGAGGTTGGTGGTAGTTCTTGGTAAAATTACAGCCCTGGCTAGATAGTCTCAGCTGTAGATAAAGTAGTGAGAGAATCGTGTGTTACCAGCTGTTAGCAGAGGGGACAGGGATGAATTTTCCGTCGTTTGTCCATCAGTCCATATGTCCGTCACACTTTTTTCCGTCACACTTCAGCAGGTGACAAATGTGTTCCAGACAACACTCTTGTTAAAAGTGAGAAATAATTACTAGGTACATCAAAACCATAACAAAACAAAAGTATTTTCTAAGATTTGTTACTTGTGATATCAAAATGCAAATTTTAGAGAGAAAAAAATCCTCTGGAGAGTTGTAACATTACTATTAAAACACTGATGTTGATATGTGATTGAAATATGGTTGCAGTGATAGTCATTTTCAATACAAACTCACTCAGCCCCGCACCGTGTGGGTTTGAATTCAAGCAGGGTCATTTGGATTTTCATGTGATGAAGCCTTCCGGCTGGCTTGTGGTAAGTTGTATGTTCTACCCGGATGCTTCAGTGCATTCAAGGTGTGTAATTAGGTGGACATTTCTATATAACTACAGTCTATTCACGATGGAACGAAATGCGATGGAGCGAAATGACGGTGTAATGCGAAGTAATTGCCAGGTCCCGGCAATATTTGTTCTTTATTCAATGTAAAAAATATGTGATGGAACGAATAGGATGGAACGAAAGATGCACTGGAGCGAAGTATGTATGTGGTCCGATTTGCTAATTAACAGCTGATTAATGGCGCGTTCAAACGAAGTGTCGGTCAGTTTTCACACCTACCCGAGTGACACACGTGTTCGCCATTATATTGTCTGTAATCAGCCTATTAGCACGCCATCCGTGACGTTGATTCTTGCAAACTGACACGAAGCTTACAAGCGAGTTTGTTTGTTACAAAGATTTAAGAATGATTTTATGTCAAAACTTAATAAGCAGCAGTATAAATATTGGTCTCCAGGTCTGACTTGTCATTCCATTCTACTTCATGTTAATACGAACAAATAAATCTAAGACTACTACAAATACAATTTCATTGAATATCTAATAGCAAGATTCTAAGTAATTCAGTGAAGGACCCCGTTTACCTGGGGGTATAACTGGATCAGAATTTTATTAGATATTTTTCCTAGTAACCTTATGAAGGGCCCGGATCATCCAGAAGGATAACAGGGTAGGTCAAATCAAATAATGAAACATCACACTAAACATATTACGACAGTACATGGTTTTCGGCAATACATACTTAAACAAGACATAAAAAAACGAGTGAGCACATACATACAGGGATTCTCAATCGTCAATATGAAAGATGCGATGGAACGAAATACGCGATGGAACAAAATAAATGCGTTTCCCGGGGCTACTTCGTACCATCGCGAATGGACTGTAATTAGCTAGACATCCCTACATGTATATGGCTGAAATACTGTCGCAGCGACAGTAAACTAAGAAAAATCAATCAATCAATATTTTTTTTTTTTTTTTTTTTTTTCAGTCTTGAACTGTTCTTAAAACATCTCCTACATGATTTATTATATTGAGTGGTTAACTTAAGCTAAGAAGCATCAAATTACATGTCTATATATGTTGACTTGAAGAATCTGATCCTTTATCTCCATCGTTTAACCATACATATATCATTGTTTCAGAGTTATGCAGCATTTTCTTGCCTGTGTAGGAATAAACAAGAGTGTAATGAAGTTCACTCGTACATAACTTTTATACCAGTAAGTACCTTGTGTTCACATGGTTTAGTCCTTAACGTAATGATGTTACATGTATCTTGTATTAAGAATTATGTCAGTTATGAGTGCTTAAAAGATTTTTTTTTTTTATCAATGAATTAGGAACATAGTAAAGGTATTAAAAGTTTTAATTCAAGGTTTCTTATGTATACTCTTTCAAAGTTAATTGGTGGATAACAATCATAAATTGAAATTTTTTTTTTCTTTTAGATAATATTTTGGTACAGTATGAAAATTGACACCAGAACAAATTATACCAGTATTTGTCCCGTGTGTTTGTAGCACTGTGATACATTATGTTTCAGATTGTATCGTTTATTTTGATACGTAACGTGGCGGGATGGATCCGGACTAGATATAGTTCCTTCTTCGCTTGGTTTGGTAGAATTTCCTTAGAAGTAAGTACATTTGTCACTAACCCCACAACAAGAGTTCAAGATAGATCTGTGTTTGAATCTCTTATGCACTTTGTCTTTCCGCATGTTGAGTTATCTGAGTTATGATGATATTGATTCGCTTCCTATCAACTTAAAAAAGATGCCCACATTGGCTGAGTGGCAAGGCGTCTGCCCTGGGAACTGGAGGTTGTGGTTTCAATCTCTGACCGTGACATACCAAAGTCATTTAAAATGGTACTAGTAGCTCCCTGCTTGTCACATAGCATATACACAAGGGTAGTTCCAGGACTGGTTGACCCGGTGTCAGGATAATGTGACTGGGTGTGGTATCATGTCACATGTCTATGGCCTGATACTGCAGTGTGGCAGCACTATATCTGTCTTAGGGAATAGTTTTCAATAACTGAAAAAATGTTCGTAGGACAAATAACTACTTCCACCAATCAATCTACAAGCGTACATTAAAGGCTCATTTACTACAGATGCAGAGGTTAGTAGATCGATCCACATTAGATGCAAGAATATTTCAAGTCCTTTCCCAGGTACAAAGTATTGGTCCAACCATTGAGAGGGATTAGTTCTGTCAGTATACATTTTCTTCAAAGAAGTTTGGGCTGAATGAGAATTATGCTTGTCACGTCCTGCACTTCCTGTCATGTCACTTTACATGTACACAAGGAGGGATGCAGGGATATTAATCACCTGTTGCGATTTTTCAAGTTGAATTTATGACACCTTGTTTTCTAATTGTTGTTAAAGAAATCAGTTTAAATGACAAGGTTTCATATGGTTAAGATATGCCTTCTTGTCGTGTTTTTCAGCTATTTATATCGCAGTACCACATCTGGCTGGCGGCGGATACCCACGGTGTCCTGGTGATGATCCCAAGCTACCCGGTCCTCAACGTTATACTGACCAGCTTTATCTTCATCTGTGTGAGTCACGAGATTTCCAAAGTGACGCACGTGTTGACTAAATACGCCGTTCCGCATGAGTGGAAGGCGTTACTGCGTAATGTGATACTGTGCGTGTTGATGCTTCTCCCGCTGTGTATAAACCGCGGAGTGATTTGAAACTGACACGGGAAAATAGTCAGAATCGGTTTAAAATAGCTTGAGTTTTATGGTGTTGAGAGATTCGGTTGCCTGTTTTCTGAATAATTAGTTATAGATATTAAGGAAAGAGATTAGGAGATATCATTTAATGGGTATGATCTTGTGCTGAGGAAAAATAATGGGAGTAGTCTAAGCATCATGAGTGGTGTCCCCTTGCTTACTTACATGGCTGATGTGATACTAGAGTGGTGTCCCTTGATTGTTTACAAACACTGGCACCAAGAGTTGATGTGAAACTAGAATGGTAATGCTTTAACTGAGAGATGGGGACTGTAGAAGTGTTTTGGATGATGGTGACAACTGGTTTGCATATCTCCTGCAAGTTTTATACAAAATGTTATTCAGGAAAAACGGTATTGACCTGAACCTCTGTCAACAGGAGATACTCGACAAGGAGGTATCCTACTGACCTGTGTATTAGCCATATCATTGGGGTACCCGATTTTACCATGAGCCCAGCTCAAAGTACAATCAGCTCGACCATTTGGTAACACAATTTTACAATGTGGTGTACTGCACCAAAGGATATCAAGACGAGATTGTATCAGTCCCATCTATATGTAACTGATAAGAAGTGAACATTATAAAACCTGATCAGCCCTTCCGTCAGTTTCCTGGTCATTCTATGAGACAAAGGGGTATAACTCTTACTCTATGTTTGGAGAACTGGTAGTGTAGGGTGGATGTGACCGTCTGCTTGGACTAACCTGGTGTCAGTTTCACTCGATTTTGTACGAACAAAGTTAATCCTAGTTGTAAGTCTCTTGTTCTACATGGTACTAATGTCTTATTTTCACAATAAGACATGAAGATAGATGACCCAATTTATTGCGTTTTACAAACACAACAATTTTTGTAGAGAAAAATTCACAGGAAAAATACTATTTTACATCTGTGAATTAACACTTACGAAGATTATTTTCGTATGAAGTTTGGTGAAACTGGCCCCTGGTGAATATAAAGAGAACAAACTATGGCCACAACCCTTATGTTGTCTAGTTTCCAGGCATATATGGCCCTTTACCTCCTAGAGCCTCATTTTGATACATCGGCAAACAGAGAAGATATTAGTATTCATCAAGTCATGAATTTGAACATGAATATTCATGAGGTAAAGGGTTTTGTAAGACATGAATATTCATGAGGTAAAGGGTTTTTTAATACCATTATTATATTTTGTAAGGATAAAGAAATTTGGGGTTAACCTTAGTGTAGAAGGAATATGTTACTATGTTGGTACAGGTTTAAAGACACTCCTTTAAAAACAAGGCTCCCAGGAGGTGGGATTGTCAGTTGTGATGAACAACAGCCTGGTGGTCTTATCTTGAATCTTGAGATGCACCCAAGAACAAAAAAGTTTATTTTGCATTTATTATTCCCTTCTTTATATCACAATGTATATTAACATTTTTTTATTTATTTATATATAAAGAGTTCGCTTCCTATACATAAACTTTAAAGAGAGGATTGGTTTTTAATAAAGACCTATTGAACAGATATTAAACTGTCCGAAATAACATTTTTTTCTCTGTGATCATAATTAGAGACTCTTTACAGTATCACTCATAAAAGAGATCTGCAATCTAATGAGAGACATACATATTTGTTTTAATCGGCAGTAAAATGAAGGGAAATCTCTGTTTAATTATACTTGATATGAGCTGTTATATACATCTCATATTAGCTTACAGTCACATGTAACTTAACCCTTTCCCTCATAGAGGAAACCATGAAAAGACCTATGCGAACAGCATAAAAACAGATCAGCCTGCGAGTAACTCGCAGGCTGATCTGGTTTTATGCTGTTCGCTACTCCTCAGTGGTCTGGAAATGAGGACTTTATAATTAAATTTGGTAAGGTTTAACTGTGGTTTTCTGCAGATCAGGCTTTATGTGGTACCTATTGAGTGCGTCAAAATGAGTCTATATGAGGGAAAGGGTTAACAAGAGCTTCTCCTGACTTGCTCTCTACCTGTACCTGTATCAAAGCAGTATCTTGGGGCATAAATCATCTTAAGTGATAATTTTTGTTAACTTTTGTAGTAGAGGGTAAAGAATTCATTTTTTCCCTTGATGAAACAAGGTCCCAAAGGGGAATTTTGTTTTGTGCTCATTCTTGTAGGAAAGTTCTTTGTCCGCACTGGTCTCAAGGGCAGTAATCAGTGCCCACAGTATTGTAAGAGTTATCTGTTATACCCTCATGGTTCAGTGAGAAAGATGTACATTTTATTATGAGGTCAGACTTCAGTCCTGAATACTTTTCCTTCATTCCCACCCTATTCCACCATTTAACCTTTACTTGTGTAGTTCTCTATGGTAGATGTGTTTGTTTTTATTGTCTTAATAATGTGTTGTTTAATTCAAAACATATGATGTGATAACGATTTATTTTTTGTCTAATATTATTTATGCTGTTGACTTTTTTATCATTGTTGAAACCTTTTGATTACAGAC
Source organism: Solen grandis (assembly GCA_021229015.1). Lineage (NCBI taxonomy): Eukaryota > Metazoa > Mollusca > Bivalvia > Adapedonta > Solenidae > Solen > Solen grandis. Next base: position 92,020,766 of record CM037777.1, read on the forward strand.
AAAGGGTGTTGAACAAAAGCGGCGCTGTTTTGCATACAGTTGACATTTTTTTTTTTTGTGGTGATTTTTTTTTTTTTTGCAATTTGATTGATCATGACAATGGTGCTTGTTACTTATACAAAATTAGCTTGTAGTGTTATTCAGGAACTAAGGTATTGAAGGGGTCAATATTTTTTTCTGTATAACTTAATTATATCATTTATGAGAAAATCTTGTGTTCAGCCATCTTTAACCTGGGCATTAATCCATTTTGTAGAGGGTTTTATGTACAAATATTAATCTGCATGAAAACTTTCCTTATAATTTATAGAACTCCTGTTTTTTAAAACATGGTTACCAACTTAATTCCTTTAAATACATAATCAACAAAATTTAATGTTTATTAAAATTATTTTATAGTACTTAGTTCAATAATCAAGACAGTAAGATTCCATAGCTGGGTTTCCTTTTCACATCTGATTTTAATATGGGCAATTATTGGGGAATAATTTTTCATTAAAATTCCATGTAAAAAAAAAAATTCCATTAAATTCCATGTAAAACTTGATTGTTATACACTTGATTGATTTTAACAAAACATTTTCAGTTATTACCATGATGGTAATATGGAATCATAAGAAGGTCCTATAATGTTATTTCTAAACCCTGTTTAACGTTATGACTGTTACCCTGTGAAAAAAAGCTTCCTTCTCAGATTTCTTTTTAATGCGGCAGTTTTTCGGTCAAATCAACAAACCCGATACCTTTGTCTTGAAGTGTACAATGTCTTAATAGCTTTACACCCTTGCCATAACTTACTTCACCCTACCTATCCTAAATACCTTCCTCCAAGGGTGCGTGCACATGCACACCTCATTCATTTAAAACTTCCATCACAGGTAACTTTCGTAACATCAGGTTTAATTAATCAGATTATCCATTCTAGATTTTCACCACTTAGAATTCTGATATAAGTCCATTCCTGTCGTCTCAAATCAAAAACTCTTTTTAACCCTTTCCCTCATAGAGGAAACCATGAAATGACCTATGCGAACAACATAAAACCAGATCAGCCTGCGAGTAACTCGCAGGCTGATCAGGTTTTATGCTGTTCGCTGCTCCTCAGTGGTCTGGTAATGAGGATTTTATAATTAAATTTGGTAAGGTTTAACTGTGGTTTTCTGCAGATCAGGCTTTATGTGGTACCTATTGAGTGCATCAAAATGAGTCTATATGAGGGAAAGGGTTAAGGCAAATGAGATTAATCAATTTATACTTAGTAATGATTAACTTGAATTAACAAGTGTTATAATTTGTTAACGAGTCATTGAATGCCGTAATTTTTTCATTGTAATATATTGCATTTTAATAAATTATGTACATTCAGATCTGGGTTAAGCTTCTTTTATTGTGTTTCCCAAAAATTAAATGTGCGGCAGGTCGGTGGTTCTACCTGGATGCCTCCCGGTTCTTCCTCCATCCGTAATTAGCTGGACGTCGCTATGTGACTGAAATACTGTCGAAGCGATGGTAAACTCAAATAGTCTAGTCAAGTCAAAAATTAAATGAATTAAAACAAGAAGTGTTCTTTATAGCTCACCTGTCACCTGCTGGAAGAAGTATGACAGGTAAAGTTTTACATACTAACAGAGGAAGGAGTGATCGCTAGTGGGTGACACAAAAATGAATATGGCCGTCAGGTACAATATGTGGAACTGCAGTGTGTAATAGAGCTGGGAACCATGGGTTGGAACTGTCTCGCGGAATACAAAGGTTTTATGGTAAATCCTGCGGTACGCACTGAATATTCATGGACTAGTGTTACTAACATCAAAATCATGCACGTCACCGTCAGCCGTTTTTTATGTCCTTTCGAAGTCATTATTGGTAATGAGTGAATATTTTCAAATAGAATTGTATTTTCTAATATTTAAATGGAAATTGATAAATTTTTATCATGTCTACACAGGTTTTTGATGTTGTTAAGCAATGAAATTATCAGTAATGACCAAGTTATTGAAAATTGTACTCGTCCTTTTTTAGCTTGACTATATGAAGAATATGATAGCTATTGTAGTCGCCCTTGCGTCAGCGTTGCAGCTTTTGGTTAAAGTTTTGCGTGCAAGCTACTATCAACCGTTTATGGTATTGACTTGAAAGTTTATAAATATGTTCAGGGGCATCAGTCAACCAAGGTATATAACTCTTGACTGAATTTAATTTGAATTATGGCCCCTTTTTAACTTAGAAATTTTGGTTAAAGTTTTGCATGCAATAGAAAATTTGGTTAAAGTTTTGCGTGCAAGCTACTATCTAGTTTGTATCTCAATAACCATGCTTCAAATCAACGATGTCTCAAATCAATCCCATGCCTGGATACTGAGATATTAGCATGAAAGTAACTTGCATGCAAAACTTTAACCAAAGTTTCTAAGTTAAAAAGGTCAATAATTTGTAACATATTCCATCAAGAGTTATCTACCATGAAAGTATGATACCCCTAAACATATTAAAGATGTTTCAAATCAATCCCATGCCTGGATACTGAGATATTAGCATGAAAGTAACTTGCATGCAAAACTTTAACCAAAATTTCTAAGTTAAAAAGTCTACCATGAAAGTATGATACCCCTAAACATATTAAAGATGTTTCAAATCAATCCCATGCCTGGATACTGAGATATAAGCATGAGAGTATCTTGCATGCAAAACTTTAACCAAAATTTCTAAATTAAAAAGGGGCCATAATTCAAATTAAATTCAGTCAAGAGTTATCTACCTTGGTTGTCTGATGCCCCTAAACATATTCATAAACTTTCAAGTCAATACCATGAATGGTTATTGAGATACAAACTAAATAGTAGCTTGCACGCAAAACTTTAACCAAAAGCTGCAATGCCAACGCCGACGCAAGGGCGACTACAATAGCTCTCATATTCTTTAAATAGTCGAACTAATAAAAACGAAAAACCTAACAAAAGAACCCTTGATTCCTTAGTTGTTCAGACAGGGCACTTAAAGGTGAGTGTAGTGGGTGAAGCAAATTCTGAAAGTCACAAATGTCTAGGTCTGCTGAAGTATTAAAAGATGTGAAGAAAAATCTTCTGAAATAAGTTACTTTAGTATGTTGCTGGGAGATAAAGAAAGAGAAACTTGCTATTTTTCGTATGAATCTTCCACATAAATTGGCATATCAAGGTCTTTTTGACATGAATTCACTTTTTAATTATGATGTACTAGCTGGAACAATTACAACATACTGGGACTTTAATATTTCAGACTTTTATTTAGTATTTATTTATATGATAAGGCTGAAATAAAAGGTTTTTAAGCTTCTTTGTGAATACCATTTCTGAACTCTGATAAGCTTAAACAAGAGGGCCAAGATGGCCCTAGATCGCTCACCTGAGAAAAGTATCATTCATTGCCTATACAAAACAGACTGCTTTAGAATTAAGATGATGAGGTGAAACAATGTTCAGGAATTTTCTGACCCCATCCACAAAAGATATCATCATGACAAACATTCTGCCAAAGTTTGAGGATGATTGGACCAAAAATGTTGCCCTCAGAGTATAAACAAGATTTTTCTAAGATTTGACCTACTGACCTACATTTCTATCCCCCCTTAAAAGGCCTTTAGTGATTTTTCTAAGATTTGACCTATTGACCTACTTTTCGGTCTGGCCCTGCCCATTTTCGAAAGGGTTCAAGATATCATCAAGACAAACATTCTGACCAAGTTTGAAGAAGATTGGATCAAAATTGTTGCCTCTAGTGAAAAAAAAGATTTTTTTAAGATTTGACCTACTGACCTACTTTTTGATCCAACCTAACCCAATTTCAAAAGGGTTCAAGATATCATCAAGACAAACATTCTGACCAAGTTTGAGGAAGATTGGATCAGAATTGTGGCCTCTAGTGTGTAAACAAGATTTTTCTAAGATTTGACCTACTGACCTACTTTTTGATCCAACCTGACCCATTTTCGAAAGGGTTCAAGATATCATCAAGACAAACATTCTGACCAAGTTTGAGGAAGATTGGATCAAAATTGTGGCCTCTAGTGTGTAAACATCAAATTGTTGACGGACGACGGCAGACGGACAATCATGTATCCCAAAAGCTCACCCTGAGCATGCTGAGCTAAAAACTAGAGGTTACATTAAATCATTTAACAGTTGTTCAAATCCTACTTCTTGTATGTGACTTTGTCACCTTGACAATTAACATGACGCCAAAACGCCCCGAAATTAACATACGTATCGGTTTAACCAGTGAAAAGTTGTACAAACCGCCGACAAACAAATGCACATGAATCTTGCTTTCAATGGTTACCTTAGTTCAACAACCTCCAACAAACATTTGGGGCGGGGATATACCTGTTTTGGCATGATGTTAATTTCATTTATGGATGGCTCAACAACTGACATAAGAATTTATGTACAAGTTGCTTGGGCATTACCAGGATTCATCCAAGAAGTTGTTCTCATCTAATAGACTTCGCTCTTTAAGAACATCAAAGTTAAATCCACTTCGCCAAAGACTTGTGATATAGCATGTTAAAATATTGGTGTTGAATAAACAAATATTAAGTTGTTACTTTTCTTTTGCGAGTGGGAGTGAATGTACTGGTATGACAAGTTTTTACTTTTCTTTTGCGAGTGGGAGTGAATGTTCTGGTATGACAAGTTTTTACTTTTCTTTTGCGAGTGGGAGTGACTGGTATGACAGAATGATGGATGGTATGTAGAATGTAAACACACTCTCTCACAATTTTTACACATACTCTCACTTCTCCCAAAGATCTCACCACTCCTCTCTCTCCTGAGCTGAGCAAGAAGGGACTTCATTGTATTTTCTGAGCCTTGGATCAGCCCAGCATTACGCAGTTAAAAGGTCAAGAAACACAACACTACAAGTCTGAAATTACAAAAAGCTTTATTAAATATTCAGGAATATATGAAAAACTACAGAAAATGATCCTAGGTCTATGAACCTTTAATAACTGCAACTCAAGGAAGAGAACTTATCCTATTGTAGTTTGGGATAAACCAAACCATCACAATCATTTTGTTCTTTATTAACGAAAGACTTTGATCACATTTTGATTTATCAAGAAAAGTCCCTTTACAAGAGGCCTATGCGTCCACATGTCTAAAGTTTATTGGAGAAAGGAAAAGTTCTCTCCCAAAAGAACACAGTCTTTTACTATTTATTATCACTGATTGTTATGATCTCTGCCTTTTTAAATGGACAGCAAGGTCTTTCTCTTCTCTAACCCCCACCCCCTTCCCAATAACATCAATTTCATTTAGCAGATTTGTTGTTTTAAATTGTCCATCTCTTTGTTAAATACATAATTAACTCTCATTTTTTTACCCAAAGATTGACAAAATATTTTGCACTGACACTTGACTTTCATAAGTCCATCCACTCAATAAATAAAATTGTGCATAATTAAAGAGGAAAGGGAAATATTGTGGAAGAAAAAAAAAGCATCAACATTTACTGGAAAACATTCTGATTTGTTGGAATAGTCGAATGTAACTCCATCGTTCACAACAGCTTTACAGTCAGATCATCAGTGTCACATTGTCAGAAAGTTACCCAGCAAATGTCTGGTGATCATCTTAGATGACATACATATCAATTGAACTGTTTTCATTGGACATTTCGTCTGCGGAATTCTTTTCTGTGAGAGATGCAAAGCTTTATTGAGAACTGCATGACTGCTAGGCTGGGTGACTCATGAGATATTATGTACAGGATGATGGGTTGCCGACGATGGTGTGCAAACTGTCCACTGGTATGAAACACTACACTACATTTTAACTGGAGTAAAGGACCACATCAATAGTCCACCTCGGATGTCAATGGTATCCCCTGATAAATACTGTGGCTACTACTGCTTAGAATCCGTGAACCTGAAACAAACCACAATGTTTTGCATGTGGGTGTGTTTTTTAATCATTTTTCTTTTACATCACACCGTAACTTAAAAAGAACTGTCCTATATATCAATTCAATAAATAACCATGTTTTGAGAAGCAAGATATGCCCATAGTTTAGCATACATGATTATTACATACGATTATCCATCCTCAAACAATAAAGAAGAAACTAAAAAACTTACATAATTTTAATACATACAGAAAAAGGTTTATCACATAAAAGGATAATTCAGATATCTAACAAACTCGTGTCTCCTATGAGACGTCTGCTTACCTTGATTTGTTCCTCTTTGGCAAGGCCGACCTTCTTCAGGAAGTCCTTGATCAGGTTCCGCTGATCCCCCTGCAGCTGTATGACCTCACCGTACTCTGGGTGTTCCACTACAGTTCCATTGCATGCAAACTCCTGCAAAAAATACAAGCTCTCTGTAAAAGCTGTTCCTACACATAAGCTTCTCTATCTTAGCATCAGGATCTTGTGAAATTTAGAGGCGCCCAACTGCTTTTGACCAATTTTTGACCAGGTCACTTTTGTGAAGAAATGCTCAAGCAGGACTCACATTGCTGGCAATAAGGACTCTAGCGTGATGGAAAGTGGCACCTTTATTTTCAAATATGACCATTTTCACGGTGCATGATTTTATAGTTAGTGAATTACATTTGCCAGGGTTCTCATCAGCTCCATATTTAGGGTCCTGAACTCCCAATTTTTGAAAAGAAGATACTGTTTCTCTGAGCACATATATGACTTTAATGCAGGACTCTTAACAGTTGAACCCATTTGGCATATCTTTGTAAAGGACTGGAATGTGGAAACAAAGGGAGTACCCTGCTAAGCTACTTTTTTGCAACCTATCAGTTTGGCTCATGCTGAGATGTTGTGAACGAGAAAAATCTATCACATGTCTATTACTTCATGTGTATTTCTGTTACAACAGGAAACACTTCTAAGGGGGAGTGATGATTAGCTGATTAGCAAACTGAAGCATGTTTCACAACAAATGGAAAAATCAATACCATACTCTGACCATCAAACTTGCTGCAAGTTTGTAAAAAATTTGTAGATGTATTTATAATCAATCCTTCTTTTTTTTCTTTACAATTTTCTGACTTAGTTGCGCAATGAAAAACCAAGCATGAAAAAATAAAAACAAGAGGGCCAAGATGGCCCTGTGTCGCTCACCTGAGTAAGATGGGTGTGTTAGGCATAATGACAAAAAATCTGGCATCCAAAGTGTTTTTCTAACATTTGAGTAAGTGACCTAGATTTTGATCCTACCAGACTTTGCACTGAACTAGGAATTTATGCAGTCATCATTCTTATCAAGTTTAATGAAGACTGGAACAAAAATGTAGGCCTGTAGTGTTCACAAGGTTTTTCTAAGATTTGACCTGGTGACCTAGCTTTTGACCCCACATGACCCATTTTAGAGCCCATCCATAATAACATGTAGACAAACATCCTGACCAAGTTTCATGAAGATTGGGTCAAAACTGTGGCCTCTAGAGTGTTCACAAGGTTTTTCTAAGATTTGACCTGGTGACCTAGTTTTTGACCCCACATGACCCAATTTCCAACTTATCCAAGATATTATGTAGACAAACATCCTGACCAAGTTTCATGAAGATTGGGCCAAAACTGTGGCCTCCAGAGTGTTCACAATGTTTTTCTAAGATCTGACCTGGTGACCTAGTTTTTTACCCCACATGACCCACTTTCAAACTCATCCAACTATTATGTAAAACATCCTGACCAAGTTTCATAAAGATTGGGCCAAAACTGTGGCCTCTAGAGTGTTCACAAGCAATTGTTGACGACGGACGACCAGGACAGACAAAAGGTGATCACAAAAGCTCTCCCGAGCACTAGTGCTCAGGTGAGCTAAAAACCTATAAATTTTGCATTCTTCATACATTTTTGGCTCATACAATTTTATTGCTCACAGTACAAAAGAGTCGTTGCAACCTTAATTTCATTGTAGCCAAAGATGTCATTATTTCTATTTGTGAAACATGCAAACTGGTATATCTTGCATTATATTTCAAAACCAAATTCATTGCTTTATAATCAGCTTAAGTCAATTTTCTATCCCTTAACAAACTTGACATTTCCCACGTTGCACCACAAAGTATCTATTCCACATTGATCTGATTAGAACTGTTTTCTATCAAATTCTATGACTATTTCAAATATCAACATAATTATGTTTTTAATCAGTATATTAACAGTTTAACCGATTATTGTAAACCTACCTTTTTGCAGACTTTGACGATCTTCTTTAGGTCATAATCAGATGAAAGGCCTTGCACTGTTGTTAGTGTTTTGCGTCCGTTTCGCTGCTGAATTCTTATATGGATTAATTTATCCTGGGCTCCTTTGCCAACATCTTCTACTTGATCACTAAAAGGATCATTTGATCCTGAAATAGAGAAAAGCATGCATCATAATTAAAAGATGATTTTTTCTTCTTACATTAACATATATGGTTCTCTCTTTTATTTAATGTTTGACTATTTTTATCTGAACAAGATGTACATTAGTATAACATACACTTTTTTATCATTGAAATCCAAATTTAGATGGAAGATTTTGGGATAATCTCTACTGGATCTCTACGCAGGTCTTATATAAAAGCTTCAGGAAATTTACACCGATACCCCTACCTCGTTTCGGCCATTCAAATCGATTGTTTAAGGATGCACACCTAAAAATCCACGCATGTCTCCAGTAATTTTTTTCGGATTGGCCTCCGCTGGATCTCTACTCAGGTCTTATAAGACTTGAATGGCCGAAACGAGGTAGGGGTATCGGTGTAAATTTCCCAAAGCTTTTATATAAGGCCTGAGTAGAGATCCAGCTGAGGCCAATACGAAAAAAATAACCGGAGCGGATCTCAGTTGAGATTAGATTTTGGGAATGTACAGTACATACAAAATTGCTGATTTCCTTATCCTCACATGGAAGGAACACTAAATTTACTTGCTTTGAAAAAAATGGGTATATTAAAGACAAAGTTGAAGTGAAATTACTATCGCAGTAACAAGATTTGAAGGTTTGAATCCTAGCAAGATCCATGTTGGTTATTACTTTCTTAACAGAGGATTTATTTGTATTTGATTCAAGATAACAGGTCATATGTTGCCGATTCCCCAAACGGTTGAAAGAACAAAATAGACTGAACTATTACAATAAATAAAATATATCTTGCTGATGCCTCATTTTAAGAATCAAAACTCCTTTCCGTTCACAAGTTCCGAATTGTTTTGTTTACAGGACTCTGTGATGACATTTCTCCAAAAATTTAATTCATTAGTTATCAATAAGGAGCATATGAACTCATCAAAGTAGTATATGAATAATACTCTTCTGAAAAAGATCTGATCTGATCTACAAAAGTGATCCATATAGAAATGACGAATATAAGATGGGTGTCATAAACAAGACGCCATTTTTCTTTTTTGTTTTCAATCAGTTCAAATTTTACGATCACAAAAATGATGCTTTACTTACCAGATAATTGACCGACAATATCGATACTGGTCATACAAACGATTAAAGTTTTCCTGATTATACAGATTAATTAATCCCTTTCTTTGGGAGAGCAGATGGATGCGGATTTTATACGACGGTAAAGACGATCCCAGTGACAACCGGAAGTGAAATATTGTGAAATCGCAATGACGTCATTTCGGTTCAGAATAATTCCTTAGAAAAAAGAATAAATACATATCGTTGTGATCACATCAGAAGCGTGAGAGAATCAGATTGGGGTCAAAGGTACCTGATACGTTGCGCTGACATAAATCTTATCCGATTTTACTTAAAATATGGTTTCCAATCACTAAAATGTGTACAGTTATGTGTGTTTTAACGCGATTAACAAACGATCTCAAGACAATGGGTAGATAAGAAAACTTAATAGTCCAACGTTTCGACCATACATAAGTTCTTCACCGGGGATGAATTCTGTAAGAGTTAATATATTTCTGTAACGTGTGGGGGTTGCTTAGCCCAATAATTTTGTAAAATAAAAATAAATATGATTACGGGGCATAATCTTTGTTAAATTTTTTCAAATAATTAGAAAATGAAAAATAACATATCATGCGTCATAAAAATGACATCATTTCTCTTTCATTTTGATTTAGCTTATAAATATTTCTTTCACTGATCCAAATGGCCGAGTGGTCAAACTGACCAATCTCAGTCCACCGTCCAGAGCGTCTGCCCCGGAATAGGTAGGTCACCGGGCCAACCAGTCCTGGAACTACCCTTATAAGCTGAGCGTTAAGCAAAGGAGTTATACCAGTGTCATTTTTGAGACTTTTAATGTGTCTCTACCGGGGATCAAACACACGACCTCCTGATTCCGAGATAGATGCTTAAACCACTCGACCACCGCGATATTTTTTGGCCATATCATATACGATAATCTATATGTTGGCCTTGGTAATACTGGTTTATATGTAGGAAATACGACATCAACTGTCAACAGACTTGCTTCCAATAACTTTGTAAATTTATATTTTTCTCAAAATGATGTAACCAACAAGTTCCAGTATCCTGTATTATAAAAAGGAGAGACATTATCAGCAAATAAAAAAAAAAAAACTAAAAAAAACAAACTTGCTAGATCAGGAGTGAATAAATTACTCCTTCCGTCGCTTTTTTTTTTCATGAACTAAATTCATTATAGCAGCTTGTTCATAGATTGTATTATTATTTATATAGTTGTTAAGAGGACCATATGGAAGAATGGCGTTGCCAAATATACTATCCTCTAAAAATAAAGATATTTTTATCATTATCATTCTCTGCGCATGCGCTCACAGGCTGTACAATTACTAAATAAATAAATAAAAACAATCTGAATTCGCTACGTGGTACAGCAAGCACCTGCTTCCGGTATACCGTATTTCTTTATTAGGCCGGAATTCCCCCAAATCCCCAACCCGTGCTTGCAATGTGCAATGTTTATTTGTTTGAAAACATAGAATTTATACCTATATCTATATAGTTAGAACTACTGATTAACTGATCGGTAGAAATTCAAAAACAATTTTTCTTCTCTCCCTCATTAATGTTGGCGAATCTTTGTTTGCTGTCAAATAAAATCGGCAAGTGTAGGTCACATTACACAGAAACACGCTATTTTCGACAAAATTGGCTAAATTTAGAATACGGTATCCCGAGGCAGGTTCTTACGGTACCACGTGACACGTTCCGCAACATGAGGTCTCCACGCCAGTTCTGGGTAGCGATTTCGTAAGTTCGGCCTATGAAGTTAGCGCATGCGCGAAGAGTGAATGTGATCAGTCAAGTGACGGCAAACAAAAATAGAGAGTCTAAATATAGGTTTCATAAATCTATCTTCAAACGCGTTCGTAACGCTGTGAAGATATTGCCTGTGACGGGGAAAGCACTCATTTTCTTTACTATCACATGGTTGCATTGGGTGTAGACGTGTCTGTAGATGGGTATTGATAGACGCAATACACGCATATACTTAGTCAATGGCCATTTGTAAACGAGCTGCTTTAACAAACCAGTATGACCAACAAAACATGACTGTTTCAATCATGCCTATCCGTATGCATTGTCCGAGTTATCTCCCTTTACCAACATAGCGGTATATCAATCCATTTGAAGGGAGTCAATTAGTCAATTTCTTTGAAAATGAGGGTGTGGGTTGAAATCCTAGTCTGGTCAAATTTATTTCTTTTATATTTTTCTCTCTGACTATTCTTTCTGTATCACTCAGATCAGATTTATAAAGCAAAATGTGTTTAGTTTTTGAAAACACACGCTTTGGATAAATGTGGTTTTACAACTAAAACACTTACTAACATTGTTATACATACACATTCGTTGCCACCATATATACTTTAGACCCCAACACATTAAAGTAAATATATGATATACATTTAATGGTATCCTTCATATTTCGTTTTCTTGGGTAAAAAAAGAAAACACACACACACACACACACAAAACATATAATACCGACGTGCGTTTTCAAAGTTCTTAAATATATTTTCATAATTTAGGTGCAAGTATTTCTGGATCATGTTTCATGATAAAATAACGTTTGATTTAGGTACTTGCTTTATCAAGTATTGATTACTCTAGATTACTGAATTTCAAACGCCGAGGTAACTTTTACACTTTTTTTCATATTTAATATTTATTCATAAAAAAATGTATACTTTATATATTTTCAGTTGATGTGTACAAGGTACATGTATATTACTGGCTGGCTTGTACTGCGTACAGAATTGGCTAATGTGTACAAGGTACATTATTGACTGATGTGTACAATGTACATTATTGACTGATGTGTACAATGTACATTATTGGCTGATGTGTACAATGTACATTATTGATTGATGTGTACAATGTACATTATTGGCTGATGTGTACAATGTACATTATTGGCTGATGTGTACAGTGTACATTATTGACTGATGTGTACAATGTACATTATTGACTGGTGTGTACGATGTACATTATTGACTGGTGTGTACAATGTACATTATTGACTGATGTGTACAATGTACATTATTGACTGATGTGTACAATGTACATTATTGTCTGATGTGTACAATGTACATTATTGACTGATGTGTACAATGTACATTATTGTCTGATGTGTACAATGTACATTATTGACTGATGTGTACAATGTACATTATTGGCTGGTGTGTACCATGTACAGAGTTGGCTGATGTGAACAATTAAGGTAAATTTAGGTGCTTCTGATGAGTACTTTGTACATCATTGGTTAATTTGTACCTTGTACGTTAATAGTGCGTATGATTTTCTAATTTTCATAATGCAATCTTACCACTGTTTTCACTTTATCAACATTTGTAAAACAACCACGAGAAGCACTGATAAACATCATGCAGGTTGGATTTGTGTCCCAAACACCAGGTATGACAACTTGTTGTTTGATCTAAAGCGTTTCATAACACACCTTCACCAATATACGTATGGTATTTCCTTTTGTTTAACCCAACGCGAAACGTATTTATTATTGACACGTGTCTATAGGACAAAAACAGTTAATTGCCGATATCATATGTGGTTAAGTATCGAATGTCTGATAAGTACTTTAATATATCCCGGCTCACTCTATTATTTCTTATTTATATTCTATCTTGTTTCCAACATCCTATTTCCATTGCTGTAATCATTTGGAGACGGAACATAGTACATGTATACAGATCACAGATGAAACGAATATGTTCAGTATAAATTTTTAAATACAACGTTTAAGGAGAAGTTTGAATATCTGCACTAACTGTTTTGCTTTTTATGTCCAACTCTTTCCCCATTTAAGCTTTTTATGAAATTTTTTGCAAATGATTAGAAAAAAAAGACGGATTTATTCTTCGTAATAGGTATGCTGCGGTGAAACAGACTCAAGGTGATTGCTAAGATAACCTTTCTATTCGCGACCCTCTTTTTGGCACACTACCGATAATACACGGACGGTCGAGCCTTAACGTGGACCCCTAGTCTAAAGAGCTCGATTTTGAATGGGAAAAGTTATCGTTACACAATTCCTTCTCCCCTTCACTAAACCCTCTACATTTATCAGGGCAAGCTGTTACCGCTTATGGACTTTACCAATGGCGACCGTTCAATCAGATATATAAGTGCGAGGGATGTACAATCTAGCATTACTTACTTTGTTCAGAATTGTTCATAATTTAATTTTACTGCTTTTCATCTCTTCGGTTATTTAATATTCGATGACGTCAACCAATGCGTGGGCTCAAGCGCCCATCAGGACTCTCAAGAAAAATAATAAATATTTAGGAAAACTTTAGGGTCGACCCTCTTTTTCATCTTTTTATCTACATACGTTCGTGTACGTGCTAATCACTAGGCCTTATTGTACATCCAAATAAAGGGAGTCAGCATAATTTTGATTTTGTAATCTTGATTTCTCGTGCTGCGAGAAGGCCAGCGCGTGTTGTTGTTTCTTTTCTCTCTTTGGACTATCGGCACAGGATACCGACAGGTAAGGTTCTAAATCTTTAAAGAGAAAATTATGTTCTTATCAATATTTGAGACTAACACCAATGCCATTAAAACAAAATCCATAAATATTGTTTAATATTGTTTAATCCCGGTATAGGTTTTATATGAACAATACATTTCGTATTTTTTCAACATGTACGATAAGCATGAGATAAAACAACAACACATTTTTTCATAGTTTCGTTATAATTCAGTTACTTTGCTCTAACATATTTTATTAATTTGGGTATATTTTATGCATCAGCATTTCTTACAGGTGATGTAAGATATCTGCACATATCAGAGATTTAAATATTCTTATGTTGTTTCTTCGTGACTTGTTTAAATCACCCGTTTTATTCTCATTATTACAAACAACAACAACAACAACAAAAACATGTAAGTTTTTTTTTCTTTTAATAAGGGTGGAAAATTAATTTATGTCATTATCATATTCAATATTCAGAATATCTAAAGAATGTTTGTTTGATTTTTAAAGAAGAAGAAAGTTTTGTAAATTTGAGATAATAAATGCGTCTCTATTTGAATTATATAATGCACGGAGAAAAGTAGCATAGCATGACTTTGCATTTGTATAAAATATTCGATGTAAAATAAAAACAACAATTATCGCACTTCCAATGATTCTCAGTCTATTGCCAGCATTAGGCTAATCACAATGTTTTTACTAAAATTAATGAATCGGCATATTCCTTGATTTCAAATAAAATTCGACCATAATAACAACTGTTGTACAGAAGTATCCTGTGGAGACCATGGGAGCCTGCCATTACTCATTAACCCCTCGTGCGCGCGTGTAGGATATAAACGAATATATTGGTGACTACATGCGAGAATTATATACATGTAAGTAATAGGCGTGTATATAGGAAAAAAGTAAACTTCAAAAAGCGACACTTTTGTTTATTGCTAAATTAACACCCTACATTGAAAGTTTATATAGATTTATACATAACTGAAACGGTTAAATGCAGTGCAAATGCTGCTTGTATTTAAAGATATACTAGTATAAGACAAATAAGAGGGATTAACCCAAGAAAGAACAGAACATCAAATCATCTTCAAACAAAGTCTGATCATTATAAATTCTCCTTCTTTCCACTGGAACCTGTTGTGTCCAGTAATGTTGTCACGATGCTGCTTGGTTGTCAGTCAAGTAGTTCCCCTCTCAACATAAAACCCAAATCATTTTTTTTCTGATTTTGAAATGTTCCAATTTACTATAAAAAAATGTAAACACGTTTTACTGTAATATAATAAGCATGTATAATGAAGCCTGTAAAACTTCATTCCCTGTAATGGGTTGTGCTAAACGGAGGATGGATGGATGGATAGATAGATAAATAGATAAATATGCCTACACCATCAAGTCAGACTTGTATGCATATTCTACATGTATAAGATATAAAATCGAAGATCTAAACATGAAAATTATCTTGAAATCGATAATGATCTAATCTTTGGCTATATATCATACATTTTGACCGCTCTGATCAAGTTGTTCCAGATTAAGATCTCTCCCGGTCCTGTCCGTATCGCAGTTTACTTTTATAAATCTTATTGGACTTTTTGAATTGATTTAAGTATAGGATAGCTTATTAAGATCTATATTTTCCACAGGCAATAGAATGCCGAGGCAAGCGTAGCGAGTACAGGAAAGAATCTATTGAGACATTTCCACAGACAATAAATGCCGAGGCAAACGTAGCGAGTACAGGATAGAATCTATATCGAGACATTTCCACAGACAATAGATGGCCGAGGCAAGCGTAGCGAGTACAGGATAGAATCTATTGAGACATTTCCACAGACAAGATGGCCGAGACCAGTGGATAAAATCTATTGAGACATCTGCACAGACAATAGAATGCCGAAGCGAGCGTAGCGAGTATAGGATAGAATCTATTGAGACATTTCCACGGGCAATAGATTGCCGAGGCGAGCGTAGCGAGTATAGGATAGAATCTATTAAGACATTTCCACAGACAGCAGAATGTCGAAGCAAGCGTAGCGAGTATAGGATAGAATCTATTGAGACATTTCCACGGGCAATAGAAGCCGAGGGCGTGCGAGTATAGGATAGAATCTATTGAGACATTTCCACAGACAATAGAATGCCGAAGCGAGCGTAGCGAGTATAGGATAGAATCTATTGAGACATTTCCTCAGGCAATAGAATGCCGAGGCAAGCGTAGCGAGTACATGAAAGAATCTATTGAGACATTTCCACAGACAATAAAATGCCGAGGCAAACGTAGCGAGTACAGGATAGAATCTATATCGAGACATTTCCACAGACAATAGATGGCCGAGGCAAGCGTAGCGAGTACAGGATAGAATCTATTGAGACATTTCCACAGACAATAGATGGCCGAGACAAGTGAAGGGGGGATAGGATAAAATCTATTGAGACATCTGCACAGACAATAGAATGCCGAAGCGAGCGTAGCGAGTATAGGATAGAATCTATTGAGACATTTCCACGGGCAATAGATTGCCGAGGCGAGCGTAGCGAGTATAGGATAGAATCTATTAAGACATTTCCACAGACAGCAGAATGTCGAAGCAAGCGTAGCGAGTATAGGATAGAATCTATTGAGACATTTCCACGGGCAATAGAAGGCCGAGGCGAGCGTTGCGAGTATAGGATAGAATCTATTAAGACATTTCCACAGACAGTAGAATGTCGAAGCGAGCGTAGCGAGTATAGGATAGAATCTATTGAGACATTTCCTCAGGCAAAAGAAGGCCGAGGCGAGCGTAGCGAGTATAGGATAGAATCTATTAAGACATGTCCACAGACAGTAGAATGTCGAAGCGAGCGTAGCGAGTATAGGATAGAATCTATTGAGACATTTCCACAGACAATAGAAGGCCGAGGCGAGCGTAGCGAGTATAGGATAGAATCTATTGAGACATTTCCACAGACAATAGATGGCCGAGACAAGCGTAGCGAGTATAGGATAGAATCTATTGAGACATTTCCACGGGCAATAGATGGCCGAAGAAAGGGTAGCAAGTATAGAATAGAATCTATTGAGACATTTCCACGGGCAATAGACGGCCGAGGCAAGCGTAGCAATCTATTGAGACGTTTCCACAGACACTAGAAGACCGAAGATTCTTACTTGACATATCCGACTTAGACGTCATGTGCATTCTCCCTTTACCAATCTATTTTGTTCATGGTAAAATAAAAATATGATTGAAATAAATCGTTGATAAATTTAAATTTTCAGAGCTTTTGATTGGCCACAAATTTAGGGTGACTTCTAAATATGTTAACTTCCTTTGGGAAGCATCAAAATATTGCTATATCTAGATCTATATTTGCAGATACGTTTGTCAGTCTTTATTTACTATTTGCTTCTATGTTGGGAATACATCGGCGTAGATCCGTTAGGTCCTATAGGCTCAGGTCTTCATTTCGATTTCAAAAATAAAAAAAAGATATGAAATGTCAAAATCTGCAATACAAACTGAAGGACGAGGAGGTGGTGGTGAAGGCTATGTTACCAAGGTAACAGCGTATTATGTTCTTAAATAAAAGTAGCTAGCACTGCCTAGTTCAGGAAGGCGGTCGAATGTTTCAATTCGGACGGCGGTAATATTTTAACAATAAGCGATAAGCGCTATTAATAATGAGCGTGTGTTAAATCCGGCACTGCTTACAAATATTGCCTATCAGGACGTTACCTCACATCGTCGAAACCCATTTTCGCTCAACAAGCTTTGCTTCTTAATTGTCCGCATATACGGTGGTAACGGAATATATACCATGGGCTCCGACGATGGATCTATGCATGATCTGAGATACAAATTTAACAATATACTTACCTTTGTTATTGATTTTTGACTGTAGACATCTAAATCTGTACGTGCCATCGTCGAAACCCATACTCGCTCAATATAGTTACGCTTTGCTTTACATGTGATAACGGAATATATATATCGTTGGATTCGACGATGGTACAAGTAATATGCTGGCAATATGTCACTCAAATAAATAGAGAATGTACGTCATATAAATCTACATAGCTGTATATGTTAAAATATGTTTCAAATATGAAAATATGACCTGCCAGTAATACCCGAAAGGGGAGTTTGTGCAGTATATATAGATAGATAAATTAGCAACAAAACAACATATAAATCTGATTATTTTATTCAGTTACTAACATAATAAAGGTCATTTTGATGACAAAAAATCGAGATCTAGAACAGTAAATAGACCTTTATTTCAAGTAAACCTAGCTACGCCCCTGAAATGAATTAATCTGAATAATTTTATAGGCCGAATCTCTATTTTCCCGCCGTTAATGAAGTGGGCGTTACCTTCAGTCGAAGGCCTTTGCTTTTGTCGATAACAAACAAGTTAGGAGAGAAAGCGATTAATATCCGGCAGACGATTGAACTGAGCTTTTTGACATGGCACGTAAGAACGCGATGAAAAATGGTAATTATTTTTGATATCGGATTGAAACACACTTTTTGTTCGAAATGAAGTTTATACAATTAATCTGTGTATGTATTGAACTGAGTTTTAATGGAAATTCCTGCCGGCAAAGTTTTATCAACATCGTATTCTGACCTCATTTTTCAGGGATCAATTAACAGAGGAATAAAGTTACACGTTATATAAGTTAGTACATAAAGAAGTTTATCTGCAAACTTATTTGTATAGCAAAAAGTAACACCTGTTTTATTCATTGTGATCAAGGATTTATATTTCAGCCATTGTGCATGTGGACATTGCACAGAGTGCAAGGTTTGTTTACAAGATAACAACATGCTCTGAAAAGCTCATGATTTCATAATCTTTACTTTAATGATGATTTCTCACTTAACTTCTATTTTTCTATGTATAATGATGTTGAACACGTGTGTAACAGAAAAATATGTCACCATGTTGTGCAATAACATGTTTTGGAAGCCCCACCCATTCTAATATTTTGATTATGTGGTCTAAGGGTCACACTTGAGTAAGCAAATGTTGATAGCACTTCCAACTAGTTTCATCTGGGTTAAATGGTAGGCTTTAATTGTTGATTTTCAGTCTATTGCAAATTTATCAGTATGCTTTTCTTCTCTTCATATTTGAAGAATGTAGTGTATTTTCTAAAGCAGTGGTGTAATGATAATAATAATATAAACACACACACTTGAGTTATTGTTTTTTCAATCATTAAAATAACATTTAAGTTATTTTGTAAGTTTGAATGCGCATTTTTCCCACAGGTTTTTGTTTTTATTTTCTTATTTTTAAATTCAATAAATATCTTTGAAAGATAGCTGATTATTTTAATACTTTTTATTCAGTCAATTCAAAGACCTGTTCAACATTAATATTTAATAGGTCTTTGATCAGATGGAAACTTTTGTTGGAAGGTTAGTTATGCCTGGATCATTCTAATACACTTTAAATAACCCAGAGCTACTGATTTTGTTAGACTTGGTTTTAGCATCTGCTTTTTATCATTAAGTTTGGTCCAAACTATTTGGAAATAAACAATCGTTTCTATCTCTAAATCTTGGAAGTGATTTGAGGTAGTCTCGTGTTCCATTTCTTGGGAGTCACTGGAACTTGAATCCAGCCATTAAATTGAAGTATGTGTAGTAGAGATGTAAAGTGGCCCTTGAATTAGCTTTTGCAGACTGACTTGCAGTTCGATTCAGGGTCTCGAGTTTGATACCAGCTTAGGGCTCTAGGACTTGGTTAAATTTAGCTGCAGAGGGATAACATCTTTCGAAAGTCCTGCAGTCTTTCATACTCCATGAATCTGAGGACTGATTCTTGAAAGGAGGGGGTGTATGTAGTAGAGGTATAAAATGCTACTTGTACTCCCTTGCCATGGCTTTTTTGTGGCGACGTGGTAGAGTGTCTAACTTGCATACAGAGGGTTCCTAATTTGATACCAGCTAAGGGCAGAAAGATTTTATTTGATGACATGAATATCAGAAGTGGTGTGGTTGTATTATGTTTTGTCAACCCACAACATAGGAATGGAAGACAAATTAATTAGCTTATCTCCGTCATCATTTGTTAGAGTTACTATTGATGTAATGCTAAATGCTAAAATTTTTATCTCATGATAAAGATATATATCCAACTTTATCCAGTTACAGTATATAATTGCCACTTCATATCTGACTGATGATTGTTACACATTCTAAACCTCATATTTTTCATAGCTTATCTGTCTGAATTTGTTATAATGAGAAGGTCCTCAGGTGTTCTCCCTTATAATTTCTGTGGATCAAACATTAACTCCTATTTTGAAAAGCCATTAAATCTTATTGTGAAAGTGTCAGACAAATAAGTTGTATATCAATAACTGATAGTCTAAGCATTGATAGACATTGATAGGTGAATTGTCTGTGACGTGTTGCTAAATAGCAAGAAGAAAATTATAAGTAAATCAAGGCCTTTTAGTGCCCCAGGATCAATAGATCAGGGCATATTGTTTTTTGTCTGTCTGTTAGTTTGTCAAAAAACTTTTAACCTTGACCATAACACGGTTGACCTCCAAACTTCACAGGTGCTTGCACCTTGATGAGCTCTATCTGCCAGGTCTAAGAAAAAAAATGAATGAATTATAAGAAATTTCAGAGGGGTAGCTCCTGATAAAGAAAGGGGAAAAAACAACAACTGAATTTGCCCATTTCTCTAACTTGACTATTGTAAGTCTATATTATACTGTTAAGAATCTTTAAAAAAAATAGACACAGATACCTCTGAGAGCATTAAAGGAAAACTAATAAATGCCTCAGGAAATGAAAACAATCCATTTTGTATTCCATAGGATAAGATGATGCAACAGATGTGAAAATCAGCTGTGTTTTCGGTGTTTTAAATATTGATATTAAAACACAAAGTGTTAATTAGTATTTAGTTTTGAACATTTATTTTCAGGAAGGCAATTTTGATAATCCTTAATGATAAACACTTTTTTTGGGGTTGAACCAGTGCTTTGTTCTTTTGAAAGTAATGAATTATTACATATCCCTCCCCAGTCAGCAGTCACATACATTCAACCCCTTGACAATACCACTCTCAGTTATGACAACAAATTATTGTTATCTTGCTTCCACTAATGCTTAGCCTATGATAGCCAGGAGTAAATGTTAAATAATTATTTTAACATCATTGTCTTAATTCATTTAAACATTTTTTTTGTTCAGTGTATTTTTGAGCACATTCAGTTCCAAACAGCAAACTTTATAGCATAGATATACCTGTCTGTATTGAAGATCTCTTCACCAGATTACCTGTGCTTCAGAGCTTGTTCAGCTGTATCATCAATAAAGGATTGCTGAGGTTGTACTTTGGTCTGAAATGTTTCCAGCTCTATATGTATGTAAATTGATGGTCCGTTTCTGTAAACTTGGATGATCAATAGAATCCAAGTTTTCTATTATACTCCCTTCAACGTTTGCTAGACATTGCAATTTAAATAGAACAGAATATTTAAAACAAACAAATCTAAAGCAGATAAACAGAAGTAATATTTTAAGCTTGTAGTGACACAGTTACTCCATTGAGTAAATAATTTGATCAGTGCAAGATAGCTGTCGTAGAGAAAATCTATACAGGTATATGTCATGTCTGTTTTCTGTACTCTACGGTCTACACTTTATATTGGTACACATGTTCTAGAATTTACCTTCATAAAAATCTGGTATCTTGATATTTTGGTTTAAATTTAACAAATCAATCCAAATATGTTAGAATTCTATTTATTGTTGTTTTTATTAAAATTCAGAGGTTTTTTTTTTGTTTTTTTTTAGATATTAAGTCCCATCATGGCATGAAGTAGCACTGAAAAAAGACTAGAAT
>CM037777.1:92042685-92092685 GCA_021229015.1 Solen grandis
GAAATGACTTCTTGAAAAAAGAAAAAAATGTATCAGTGAAAAGTTTGATGTCAGGAATTAAAATGAAATAACAAGGTTTATACTTAACATTAGAATGAGTGCATACAATGAGTGTGGGGGTCTAAAGGAATTATGTGGGTTGGAATGGCCTGTTACATCAGGTTTGGTGGTTAAACTATATGGTCACTTCCAGGACTGGTATTTGCATGTCAGGATAATGTGACTAGGTATGGTATATCACTTGTCTACGGCATGATACCACAGTGTGGCAGCACTATATTTGTCTCAAGTAAACAATGTCTCCAAATAACCTGGTATTGTCACCTTTGTTGATAGCTTCAGTATACCCTTAGTAGGACCCACTCTACATCTTTTAACCATTTGGAATTATTAGTTTATACTTTTCTGTTTCCCATACAACATCATTATATTTTCCTAATTATCATCTCTAGAAATAAGCCACTTATCTCTATAGACATCATTGTCCAAAGTACAGAATAGTTCTCGGTGTACTATACTGTGCTTGTCTGCGTTTGTATGATGAGTACTTACAAGCTGATCAAAGATCTGTCCGGATTATTTCATAACGATGAAACTGCGGTTTGAAACATTGTCATGCTATTGATCAAACAGAGCCCTAAGGGCATTGGTTTGTATGTTGTGTGCATCAAGACAAGTAGTTCAGTGGACACTGTCTATAGCAAAAGGTATACCAAACTATCTTGAAAATGTATAGATAGAAGGATGACAGAGTTTTGATTATTTTACTTGCTTTAGCACTTTCTATTACCACTATTTTCCTCTGGCACATTAAAATAAGGCTAAGTTTGTCATTATCAGTTTACAAGATAATAGGTGAGTTATGTAGATAAGCAAAATAGTGTTTTGATTTCAATAAATTATCTAATAGATGAAACCCTTGTGGCAACTACGATAGATGAAAGATGATGTCAGTTTATCACTGCTTTTCATGCGATATAAGTTGATTTATATTTCTACACTGAATAATTCAGACAGACAATATGTATAGTTAAGTCAAGCATTATGATTCATTACCTAAAAACTTGTGTACTCAAGGACTTGTTGATGAGATGGACCTACAAAGTGCATATATGCACCATTTGAGTTAACCCCTTTCCCTCATATAGACTCATTTTGACGCACTCAATAGGTATCACATAAAGCCTGATCTGCAGAAAACCACAGTTAAACCTTACCAAATTTAATTATAAAATCCTCATTTCCAGACCACTGAGGAGCAGCGAACAGCATAAAACCTGATCAGCCTGAGAGTTACTTGCAGGCTGATCTGGTTTTATGCTGTTTGCATAGGTCTTTTCATGGTTTCCTCTATGAGGGAAAGGGTTAAAGGGGTCCTATTTCACATAAGTGGATAAGGCTTGAAACAGCTGTAGTACCATCCAATTATTTTTCTTTTTTTTTTCTTTTCACTGACACAACAGTTTGTTTATTTCTTCGGTTACATTCATATTTTTTTCATCCTGCTACAAAAACTAATTAAAATATATCTTTGGTCCAAGTCTAAGTGTGGTTCCTGGGTTGGTAGTAGTACTCACATCACAATACTGTCTTGACCCACCTTTTAAGCTCTTGTGTTTAAGATAAAATTTTGTGATTTATATTTGTCCATCATGCGATTTGCATCATATGATGTTGTCATTAATTGGCTCGTAAACACATGTGAGGCTAGATGCAATCTCCTTCATTCATGAAAGTTTGTCAGAATGTTTTATTACCGACCATGAAAGATTGAGTGAGTCAGTTTGGGTGAAATGCAAAAAACTAAAAAGGAGTTGTTTTTTTTCATTTTGATTAAAAACAAATAATTCTACCAGTTACTTTTATAATTAGAAGTTGGACTGGTACC
Source organism: Solen grandis (assembly GCA_021229015.1). Lineage (NCBI taxonomy): Eukaryota > Metazoa > Mollusca > Bivalvia > Adapedonta > Solenidae > Solen > Solen grandis. The sequence goes on from CM037777.1 coordinate 92,044,574, forward strand.
TTAAGGGCTACATGGACATCATTAGGTATGATTCTGTTGGTTTAGGGGTGTGGGGAGGTTCTTGTAAATGTTGATTTTTATGCAGAACAATTTTTATTTTTGGTTAGATATTTTTTGAAGGTGTAGATTTTGCCTGTGGCTTTCAAGTTAGAATTTTTAGCTTGTAAATCAGGAAAAAATAGAAGATTATATGAGTTATTTAAAGCAATGTAAATGATAAAATCTACATGGTATTTGTCTTAATTTTATTTAATGTTTCTTACAGGGTGACTGAGTTTTGTATTTCTCTTAACCTTATAACCCTTAATATAGGGAGAGTCCCAGCAATTTTGGGGTACATGGCCAATTTTGGGTGTAAAAAAAAGGACCTCTACAGGGAGTAAATGGGCATGGTGTTCTTAAAACATTTGGACACATCATTACAAAAATGAGTAAAACAAAAATGGTCCACAGCCAAACATAAACAGACTAGAACAAAAAAAAAATCTTAAAGGGGACTATACAATTTCTTACCTATAACGCTTATTTTTTACTGAAGGATTAAAAGTAAAAAAAAAACACAAAAAAAAAACACACACACACTCTAGAATATAGGAGTCAACTGGATGGCCTGATTTCTGGATTGTAAATTGCTTAGAGCATAACCCACAGCAGTTAGTTGTGCTCTACATTAAAATTAAGATCCTGTTCCTTACACAACTGCTGGGTGAAACAAATGGTAGTCTGTTGAGAGCTATATGACAATCAGTTGCATGGTGAAGTAGGTATGACAAAGTTCTGGGTCTCCCCTGACAGTTTATCTTAGATTTAGTGTGGGGTTTCCTTCAGCTCGGTGGGTTTCGTTTTGAACAGGAACTTGTCATGATATTTGAAATGAATTCATAGTTTTTGGTGTAATTGTCAAATTTGATTGGAAAAACTTTGAGTATTTTGTTGGAAATGTAATCATGGGAAATGCATGGACTTGAGGTAATTTGTCTTCTTTGAACATTAAATAAGTTTGTACACATTCTTACATGTGTTAACATATTTATATATATGAAAAGAAAATACTAAAAAAATAATCCAAACATTGCCGATTACAATCTTCATAGTGGCTTGTTAACCCTCAACTTTGTCAAGTAGTGGACTTCTTGTTGCAGGGACACTGTCGAGCTGGGGTACAAAAATGAATAGTGCAACTTAGCAGTACTATTACTATTACAAGAGTCATAAAAATCCATTCAACTACATTATGATACCATTGTAAACATGTTTAAGTTATTAAGCCTATCATTTATCAGTCAGTTATTCTTGCAGATTACGTATTTATTTCATAAGCATGACTCGAAAGGGGTTGATAATTTCTTGGAAACTTTGCAATAAGTTAGTACACATAATAATTATTACGGAGATTTGTGAGATGGAACAACGATCCCATCAGTTTTAACCCTTTCCCTCATAGAGGACACCATGAAAAGACCTATGCGAACAACATAAAACCAGATCAGCCTGCGAGTAACTCGCAGGCTGATCAGGTTTTATGCTGTTCGCTGCTCCTCAGTGGTCTGGAAATGAGGATTTTGTAATTAAATTTGGTAAAATTTAACTGGTTTTCTGCAGATCAGTGTTTATGTGGTACCTATTGAGTGCGTTAAAATGAGTCTATATGAGGGAAAGGGTTAAAAAAAATATGATGCAGAGAATTTTTAATGAAATGAATTAGTTAATAAATTATTATCAATATACATTCTTAGGTCAGGAAGATTTCTTTCCATTTTCTCTTGATTTGAATGTCAAATAAACACTTGAGAGATAAAGCCTTAAAGGGGAAGTGGGGAGGGGGAGCATAAATTATCACTGATATTGCAGTTGAAAGTTAGATTGCACACAGGGTGTTAGTCCAATCCGTTGTTAATTGTCAGTAGAAACTAGGTTAGGAAGATAAAATTGTTTGAATGTTGAACTTGTCCCTTGTTTTATAATCTGTTCATGGATTGTCAGGTGATGATTGTAAGGTCATTGATAGCCATGCATGGGTGCTAGTTCAGGGCTGAAAAGGTATGGTTTGACTGCGAAGTGGTATCGGATACTTTGTTTTGAGATATCATACCATGCATATTTCCTAGTTTCTGGTACAAACCAAGTACCAATCTAAAATGGATTAGAGAACCTCAGAGTTTGAAAGATAAAATGTGTCCATCTTCGTTGATGGTTAAGAAGTATTTTGGCATCAAAAGCTAGAAAATATGCCACTAGCAGGCATAATGAAGACTGACAACACAGTACCAGGTCACTGGTCCAGTGATAACACACCTGACTGTGGATTGGAAAGGTTTTAGTTTGAATCCCAGGGTTGTGTGGCAGGGGGGGGTGTGTGTGTGGGGGGGGAGATAATTATACCATCCAAGAACTCATTTCCTAATAACCATAAAGTAAATAAGTTAAAACTATTTACCATGATGGTCCTGAACCAATTCATCCCTATTGTCAACTTATATAGATTTTGATTGAGATATTCTCAGAAATTGTTCATATCCAAAAGACACGTCTTACACAGACTGTGTTTATATTGTACATCTTTCCTCATAATACGGGTTCAGACTTAGATCTGAACATTTGATTTCATCATTGTTTTAAACAGACCTATTTTTTGTGTCAGAGTTGACGCATAGGGATCTCTTCATCATCTGTCACATATTTAGCTTGCCTGTTTTGAAGAAAAAAGTGGAGCTTTTTGATTGTTGGGTCATCATTGTATTAAAACTTCAATGTAGCCCATTACTCAAACACTTTTAACAGACAAGCGTTGGCATTAGCATGCGGTGCTCTTGTTTCTGTTATTTGCTTCTTTTAGCAGATGACACGTGTTTAATTATGTTACAAATATTACATAACATTATACAGTTAAAATGGATCCGCCTATTCATTCAAACTTAATATCAATGTGCAACATTTGGATATAGGAAGAGATATTAATGTCAGTGTTAACAGTGCTGATCAATACTTATTGTTTATTCCTAAATGTGCATGAATGTTCAGATAAACTGTTGTGACAAAGCTGGACTTGACCTTAACGGTGTTATCTCTCTGGAATGATGCACTGTCATGACACAGAACAGTGATAGTCTGTATAGCTTCAGCCTTTATTGGGAGTAGGAATAAGCTATGTACTAAGGTTTGTTATTTTTACACCTCCCTATGACCATACTCTGAGATAACATCAGGGCAAAGTCTGTATATTGGAAAATATTTATGTATACATATATGCATAATTATATATACAAACACACACATAAACTCTAGGATGTTAAAAACGCCTCACCTTGGAACAAGTCAGTATTTTGTTTCATATTTTTCAAAAGATTTTAGATTATTTAGATGTATGATGAGGCATATTTCAGCAATAAAATGTCCTACTTTTATTTTATAACCAAAGAAAATACAAGTTTAAGGGAAAGGTCAGCCACTGAGAATTCAACAAGACGTGAAATATTATTATTTGATGCATTTTAAAGTCTCCGAGTAACTTATATATGAACATACTAGTGGAATGGACTTGGTTGCAGATTATTAGACACATTATTCTGATTTTTGTCCACAACTTTTCTCAGAATTGGTCCCTATTGAAAGTAATGAGATGGGAGTTAGAGCTGCCACATCTTACAAGCCATTCATTGGCCAAAAATGTACAACAATTGAACATTTTTAATATTACATTACTTTTATTTGAATTTTTGCATGCTTTCATATTAAACGTCTGTCAAACAAGTCTGGGATTTCATATAACAGAATCACAACAGATACACATGCTATGGTTTTGTTATCTTGCAGTCAAAGGATTGTCATATCCTCAGATATTCCATTTATTATGGTAGTTAGCTGATTAACTAGTCAGTTAATGCCTCCCCAGAGGTTTTGTGTTCTAAAATAATACCATATCAGGCTTGAACTTAGATATCAGATTCTCTCAACTTTGTTTGATATTTTAGCAATGTTCTTGAAACAATGTGTCAGTCCTAATTGAGTATGAAGTTTGACTTAGCTGAGAATGTCCTTAAAAGACCTTGTGAACCGCACATTGATCAAACTTAGCTGAGAATGTCCTTAAAAGACCTTGTGAACCACACATTGATCAAACTTAGCTGAGAATGTCCTTAAAAGACCTTGTGAACCGCACATTGATCAAACTTAGCTGAGCAGTTTGTTCATAGTTGATTGAAAGAAATAAAAAACAACAACCCAAAAACACTTTTTTTTTTACTTTTCCTTGTTAATGATTGGTTTCAGACAAACTAAACTTGGCTCATGTAACTTACATGACCTAGAAAAATGCATTTTTTCCCCTGACAGGTATGGCATGATGCTACTTGTCTTCAGGGTGGTACTGCAATATGGCAGTTCTATATCTGTCTCATAAAGCCGAAGTCATTACTGTGTTACAGATAAGCAGGGTATATGAGTACTCAAATTTCATGAGTATATGAGATTTACTCCTAAATCGAAATAGAAGTCATAGAAATGCATACATGAGCATTTACGGTACATTATTAATTTTAACCAAAAAGCAACAGTTTTCAGTATCACAGGAGTATAAAAAGCAAAATAATTTTTGAAAACTCAATTTTTCCTACAGTATCATGATGTATGCTTAGGTGTACTGAATACCAATTCACATCTGTCAAAAATTCATATGGAATAACAAATAACTCCAAATTTATATATAATAGATTTATCGGTAAATCCAATTAAAAGTCATAGAAAGTAGGATTTAGGTAAATATAATTTATATAAAAAAGAATAGTACATACCAGAGTATAAAAAAAATAGTAGTTTGAAATACCAATTATATCAATTAAAAGTATGAAAGATAAAATACCAAATTAATTTTAAAAATTATTAAAATACCAATTATATATAAAAGTAGTAGGGTAAATACCAATTTCATGAAAGAAGCATATCTAGCCCTTGTTAAACCCAGTTAGTCTTACATTGCTTTGCTCCTAACTTACTCTACTTAATGTTGTGTTTTTCAGACTCTATCACATTCAACTCCAGGACGAAGGCAGTTATGGCTGATGTTGTTCAAGATAATATAAAAGAAAAGGTAAGCACTTCTTTGACTTATCTCATTTCGCACTCAAGATTCATTCTACATTAGAACCATTGATGAAAGCGATTCTCATGTTTTCAGTGTATGAGGACAGACCTTGGCTTTTGTGTTAAATATAAGTCAATTCAGTCATTCAGTCACAATGAAAAAGAGTGAGATGATTACTTTAGCTGTGATGGAGAAATCACTGTTTTTTTTTTCTGTTTTTTTTTTTTCTGTTTTTTTCTCGCAATCATGAATATAATATTGCTATTGGGTGACCATGACATTGTGTCTTGATGGGTATTGATTGAAGTAACACAAACAGTTTTAAATCAAATTCATAGTCATTTACCTATCTGTGAACAAGCCTCTTCAAGGTATGAAATCAATATATGTATACATAATGAATTGACCCATTTTCCAGGACACAGTAGGTACACAGAGTACTCATGTCAGGCTATAATAAGCTGGTAGTTTACATGCTAAACTTTCCTGACCCAATTTTTATATTGAGATAATACTTCAGGTTTTCCAAAAAGAGAAACAAAAGTTCCTCCTGGAAAACATGGGAGTAGTGTGAGTCATTACAACCCTGTCTTTCATTTTAAACCCAGTGTTCCCATTAAGATTTAAAAAAAAGGGGGTGAAATTTGTGCTTTTCTTGAATTCTTATACCCTCTCTATAAGAGAATTGTTATATTACTCTAAAAAGTGGGGGTACTGAAGACCAATTTGGAGGTAAAATACTCCAATGTGGGGGTATTTGGGAACACTGTATACCCAATTATCTTAATACCCAATTATCTTTAAGTTCTGTTAAATTGCAAGCAATATAAAACCTAATCAACTTGCAGGGTGTTGTGGTCATATGCTGTTTTTACAGGCCATTTTCCAGACATTCCCATTGTAATTATTGTGATTCTGGTATTGGGTTTTCATGCTCTAGAGGTTATAGATAAATACAAACACCCTGTTTATATTATAGATGAATGCATATTTCTCTCATAGCTTGATCCTGATGTCTCCTCAGAAGAATCATTAATTTTTGTTTAGGATAAATATTTGTTGATTTCATGGACTGCTTTATCCATGAAACTGTTCATTTAATAAACCACCTAATTTCTAGAAAACCGTCCCCGGTGGCTGAGTGGTTAGAGCGTCTACCCCGGAATCGGGAGGTTGTGGGTTCGATCCCCTGCCACAACATATCAAAGTCATAAAAAATGGTACTGTTATAGCTCCTTTGCTTGGCGCTCAGCATATAAGGGTAGTTGCAGGACTGGTTGGCTCGGTGTCAGGATAATGTGACTGGGTGTGGTATCATGCCACATGTCTATAGTGTGATACTACAGTGTGGCAGCACTACATCTGTCTCATGTAGACATTGTCTCCAAATGACTGAAATACTGTCAGTGGGAAACAAATAATAATTTCTAAAACATGAAACCACAAAATTTAATGCCAACAAAAATAAATAATTTTACATTATTCCGATCATATGGAGACATTTAGATTGACACCCAGCACACAGATGGCGTTATACCCACACCCAGCACACATATGGTGTTATACCCACACCCAGCACACAGATGGTGTTATACCCACACCTAGCACACAGATGGTGTTATATCCACACCCAGCACACATATTGAGTTATACCCACACCCAGCACACAGATGGTGTTATACCCACACCCAGCACACAGATGGTGTTATACCCACACCCAGCACACAGATGGCATTATACCCACACCCAGCACACAGATGGTGTTATACCCACACCCAGCACACAGATGGCATTATACCCACACCCAGCACACAGATGGTGTTATATCCACACCCAGCACACATATGGTGTTATACCCACACCCAGCACACAGATGGTGTTATACCCACACCCAGCACACAGATGGCATTATACCCACACCCAGCACACAGATGGTGTTATACCCACACCCAGCACACATATGGTGTTATACCCACACCCAGCACACAGATGGTGTTATACCCACACCCAGCACACAGATGGCATTATACCCACACCCAGCACACAGATGGTGTAATACCCACACCCAGCACACAGATGGTGTTATACCCACACCCAGCACACAGATGGCATTATACCCACACCCAGCACACAGATGGCATTATACCCACACCTAGCACACAGATGGTGTTATATCCACACCCAGCACACAGATGGCATTATACCCACACCTAGCACACAGATAGTATTATACCCACACCCAGCACACAGATGGCATTATACCCACACCCAGCACACAGATGGTGTTATACCCACACCCAGCACACAGATGGCATTATACCCACACCCAGCACACAGATGGCATTATACCCACACCAAGCACACAGATAGTATTATACCCACACCCAGCACACAGATGGCATTATACCACACACCCAGCACACAGATGGTGTTATACCCACACCCAGCACACAGATGGCATTATACCCACACCCAGCACACAGATGGCATTATACCCACACCCAGCACACAGATGGTGTTATACCCACACCCAGCACACAGATGGCATTATACCCACACCCAGCACACAGATGGTGTAATACCCACACCCAGCACACAGATGGTGTTATACCCACACCCAGCACACAGATGGTGTTATACCCACACCCAGCACACAGATGGCATTATACCCACACCCAGCACACATATGGTGTTATACCCACACCCAGCACACAGATGGCATTATACCCACACCCAGCACACAGATGGTTTATACCCACACCCAGCACACAGATGGTGTTATACCCACACCCAGCACACAGATGGTGTTATACCCACACCCAGCACACAGATGGCATTATACCCACACCCAGCACACATATGGTGTTATACCCACACCCAGCACACAGATGGCATTATACCCACACCCAGCACACAGATGGCATTATACCCACACCCAGCACACATATGGTGTTATACCCACACCCAGCACACAGATGGCATAATAACCACACCCAGCACACAGATGGGTGTTATACCCACACCCAGCACACAGATGGTGTAATAACCACACCCAGCACACAGATGGTGTTATACCCACACCCAGCACACAGATGGTGTTATACCCACACCCAGCACACAGATGGCATTATACCCACACCCAGCACACAATGGCATTATACCCACACCCAGCACACAGATGGTGTTATACCCACACCCAGCACACAGATGGCATTATACCCACACCCAGCACACAGATGGCATTATACCCACACCCAGCACACAGATGGTGTTATACCCACACCCAGCACACAGATGGCATTATACCCACACCCAGCACACAGATGGCATTATACCCACACCCAGCACACAGATGGTGTTATACCCACACCCAGCACACAGATGGCATTATACCCACACCCAGCACACAGATGGCATTATACCCACACCCAGCACACAGATGGCATTATACCCACACCCAGCACACAGATGGCATTATACCCACACCCAGCACACAGATGGCATTATACCCACACCCAGCACACAGATGGTGTTATACCCACACCCAGCACACAGATGGCATTATACCCACACCCAGCACACAGATGGCATTATACCCACACCCAGCACACAGATGGCATTATACCCACACCCAGCACACAGATGGCATTATACCCACACCCAGGGCCAGACATATTTTTTTTATCACTATCTATATCTTCTCACACTCAGTGCTAAGCTGAAGTGACTGGGGTGTCAAACACATTTCTGTATCATGAGCTGAGAGCTCTGTCTTGAGAAAAATTACAGCCTTTTAACATTTAGCTGTGTCATACCAAAGTCTTAAAAAGAAAAAACAAACAAACAAACAATCCTTTCTAGGTGTTAAATTTGTAAGGGTTTTGACTGTTTAACATTAAAGACCATTTTTTAAACCCAAGTACTGAAATTGTTCCATGATTTCTCATAGTTTTAATTAAGATAAAAAAGTTTGACATTCTAGCTAGTTTGCAGATCTGTTCAGGTCTGAGACAAATTCATGAAGAATTTGCCACAAAAATATAGAAATGGTGGCACATGCCAATAACTCCTACTCCATATTGCCTCTGTAATTTTGATGACCCTGCACATTTTGCTTCCCCTGTGAATCATTTCCTGCCATGCAGCACCCCGCCTCTTTGTTTGTCCATTACTAGACCTTATCCTGGGAAGGAATGAGAGAGAGTAGACACATGGAGTAGATATAAATGTCTCCAGCCCTCTTGTTACAACAAAAATGTACATTTGAATAAAGCATGTACAGCACTTACAGTTTGTTTCATAATATTAATTTCTTGGTCCTTGCTGATAAAGTACAATTTTACAACGTCAGCTATTTCATTATTTTAATTTCTCGGTCCCTCCTGATAAAGTATAATGTTACAACGTCAGCATATATTCAAAAATTTAGATTTCAGATGATGAGAAAAGTGCCATATTTCCTTTATATCCCTGGGGGTAAATAGCAAATTAAAGGAAGAACTGTATGAATTAAAAGAGATAATTAAAGGGAGATTTGTCTTGATGAAGAGGGTAAACAATGAAATGACCCGTGTTCATTGTTGAAAAATTGATCCAACTATATAAAATGTATTGCCTGACAAAACTTTAAGGTATTATTACCAGGTTTTATATGTTGTTTTATCAGATTTCTGTGAATAAACAATATTCAGGCATGTTTTTTTTTTTTTCTGATGTATTACATATGTAAATGATATGCATTTCACAGTTTTTGTTCTTTTTTATTTTGCCTAGTTTTTAAAGGATGGATGTTTTATAAGGCTTATCATGTGTGTTGCTGGCAGCAAATTCTTTGGAATTTTTAGAACAGGTTTATTTGATATAATGATTCTTGAAGAGAGTTCCAGGGTTGGGAGAAAGGTTTGTTGAGGTTGTCTACAGGTCAAGTCTTGTAAGGACAGACAGGCTTTTTTCTCCAAGAGTCTAACATACCATGTATGTAGGTCAAGCAACGTTCTGGAGTTATCTTGGAATGCCAGGCCTCCTGCACTACAGGCTGGCACCAGACATTTCATTCATTAAAATGAGGGATAACTAGGTCAGGGGAGGTACAAAGGCTGCATCCTGGTGCTGGCCCTGGTAGCTCCCTGTGTCCATGTGTGTGTCTGTTGCTATGGGTTAGACATTAGATGCCAGTATGAAAAAAAATGGGACAGATACAGAAGTGTGTTGCAAGGCTGTTACTGATAAAAAAAAAAGTGAATTTTATATTTGAATCGCATACACTTCTTTAAAATTGCTCAATATTTGGAAATATATTTGGGCTGCCTTGAGGCTACTAGGTTTTTAGCTCACCTGAGCACTTGTGCTCGGGTGAGCTTTTGTGATCGCCTTTTGTCCGTCGTGCGTCGTGCGTCGTCAGTCGTCCGTCGTCCGTCGTCAACAATTGCTTGTGAACACTCTAGAGGCCACAGTTTTGGCCCAATCTTCATGAAACTTGGTCAGGATGTTTGTCTACATGATATCTCGGATGAGTTCGAAATTGGGTCATGTGGGGTCAAAAACTAGGTCACCAGGTCAAATCTTAGAAAAACCTTGTGAACACTCTAGAGGCCACAGTTTTGGCCCAATCTTCATGAAACTTGGTCAGGATGTTTGTCTACATGATATCTCGGATGAGTTCGAAATTGGGTCATGTGGGGTCAAAAACTAGGTCACTAGGTCAAATCTTGAAAAACCTTGTGAACACTCTAGAGGCCACATTTAGCCCAATCTTCATAAAATTTGGTCAGGATATTTGTCTACATGATATCTCGGATGAGTTGAAATTGGGTCATGTGGGGTCAAAAACTAGGTCACTAGGTCAAATCCTTGAAAAACCTTGTGAACACTCTAGAGGCCACAGTTTTAGCCCAATCTTCATAAAATTTGGTCAGGATATTTGTCTACATGATATCTCGGATGAGTTCGAATTGGGTCATGTGGGGTCAAAAACTAGGTCACCAGGTCAAATCTTAGAAAAACCTTGTGAACACTCTACAGGCCACAATTTTGGCCCAATCTTCATGAAACTTGGTCAGGATGTTTGTCTACATGATATCTCAAATGAGTTCGAAATTGGGTCATGTGGGGTCAAAAACTAGGTCACCAGGTCAAATCTTAGAAAAAGCTTGTGAACACTCTAGAGGCCACAGTTTTGGCCCAATCTTCATGAAACTTGGCAGGGTGTTTGTCTACATGTATCTTGGATGAGTTCGAAAATGGTAATGTGGGGTAAAAACTAGGTCACCAGGTCAAATCTTAGAAAAACCTTGTGAACACTCTAGAGGCCTACATTTTTGTCCCAGTCTTCATTAAACTTAATATGAATGATGACTGCATGAATTCCCAGTTGAGTGCAAATTCAGGTAGGATCAATATGTAGGTCACTTAGTCAAATGTTAGAAAAACACTTTTAGATGCCAGATTTTTTGTCATTATGCCTAACACTGCCATCTTACTCAGGTGAGCGACACAGGGCCATCTTGGCCCTCTTGTTCTGGTATGGGATTTATTTCTTAGACCAGTGTTCCTTCTAAGGTCGGATAGTTGGGGTAAAACCTGTGCTTTTCTTGATTTTTAGAACCCTCTCTGTAAGAGATTTGTGGCAAAACTTTTACTACCCTGGGTGCTGAAGACCCAATTTGTTGGCGAAATACCCATATATGTGAGGTTTTTTGGAACACTCAGACTTCTTGATTTGTTTGGCAGTCTTTTTTAAGGGCGCCTGGATAGCATAGTGGTATTGGGCTTTGCTTCTCACCAATGCATCCCATCCAGACACGTGGGTTTTCTCCAGGTTCTCCAATTTCCTCCCACAATATTGACCACATACGCCACCACCAGAGCCATCAAGAGTGATTAATATAAGTTGTGAGAAATTGTTTCATAATGTAAAATAAATTAAGTTTAAACTTTTGTCTTTTTTATACGCCCGAAGGGCTGTATTATGTTATGCCGCTGGTCGTCCGTCCGTCTGTCCGTCCGTCCGTCTGTCCGTCCGTCCGTCTGTTAGCAATTTCGTGTCCGCTCTGTATCTTTTGAACCACTTAATATAAATGAAAACTATTTGGCAGAAGTATCACCCAGAGTGAGAGGATGTGCAGAACATAGGTTTCAGATGGCTAGGTTCAAGGTCAAGGTCACAATTCAAGGTCAAATATCTTAACTGGTGCAAAATTAGTATTTTTGTGTCCGCTCTGTATCTTTTGACCTGCTGGATGTAAATGGAAACTATTTGGCAGAAGTATCACCCACAGTAAGAGGATGTGCAGAACATAGGTTTCAGATGGCTAGGTTCAAGGTCAAGGTCACAATTCAAGGTCAAATATCTTAACTGGAGCAAAGTAAGTATATTTGTGTCCGCTCTGTATCTTTTGACCCGCTGGATGTAAATGGAAACTATTTGGCAGAAGTATCACCCACAGTAAGAGGATGTGCAGAACATAGGTTTCAGATGGCTAGGTTCAAGGTCAAGGTCACAATTCAAGGTCAAATATCTTAACTGGTGCAAAATTAGTATTTTTGTGTCCGCTCTGTATCTTTTGACCTGCTGGATGTAAATGGAAACTATTTGGCAGAAGTATCACCCACAGTAAGAGGATGTGCGGAACATAGGTTTCAGATGGCTAGGTTCAAGGTCAAGGTCACAATTCAAGGTCAAATATCTTAACTGGAGCAAAGTAAGTATATTTGTGTCCGCTCTGTATCTTTTGACCCGCTGGATGTAAATGGAAACTATTTGGCAGAAGTATCACCCAGAGTGAGAGGATGTGCAGAACATAGCTTTCAGATGGCTAGGTTTAAGGTCAAGGTCACAATTTAAGGTCAAATATCTTAACTGGTGCTAAGTTAGTATTTTTGTTTGTGTCCGCTCTGTATCTTTTGACCTGCTAGATGTAAATGGAAACTATTTGGCAGAAGTATCACCCACAGTAAGAGGATGTGCAGAACATAGCTTTCAGATGGCTAGGTTCAAGGTCAAGGTCACACTTCAAGGTCAAATATCTTAACTGGTGCAAAGTAAGTATATTTGTGTCCGCTCTGTATCTTTTGACCCGCTGTTATAATAAAGCCCTTGAAGATTAACATTGCCAATCCTTCTTGTTGAAATAATACTTTATATATACATGTTTGTGCTTATCCTTTTTGTCTTAGGATATTCCCTGACAATACATACCTTCGGGCGTATATTGCCCCGCTGTCAGCGGAGCTCTTGTTTTTTTTTTTTTTCATTCTTCCTACGACTTAGCTTGTTTATCATTGTTCTAAAAATGAAAACTTAAAACTAGTAGGCCATTGCAGGAATAAAGATATTTCCTGCTTCCCACCAATATTTCCATTATTCATTAATTGATTCTTTATGCTTGTAATATTGTATAGAACATTGAAACCTCACAAGTGTAGGTAAATAGTAACGTGTCCTATTGATTTTGTCAGTGATACTTGGGTCTCACTTAGAATCTTGAACAAAAACTGGACCTTTAATTGATCCAACAACTACAGGGAACTTTCAGAATGAAATTTAATTGACACTTGTGTCTTGATTGGTATTTGTAAAATGGGTGTGATTTGAATAGGCTGATTTGAGTGAGCTGTTTAAAGATGCAGGGTTTGTATAAATCAAGTTATGTGGAGTCTAGGATATCTAGCTGTTATAAAGATATTTAAACTGAATATTTACTCTTCCTGCTTTGGTGAAAGATAAACGCACTATAGATAAATTTGATTGCTTGTGTAGACTGTTTTCTTTATCGGGTTTTCTTCAGTTGGGCATAAAAAAAAAAAACATACAAAAAACAAACAAACCACAAAAACACCCAAACAGCAATGTAGAAACCCCACTAAAATGTCCTCCAAGGCAATGATATGCTGTTGAATTCAAGAAGTGATGTGTTTTTTTTTTCTGCATGTTCAAGCTGTGTTGTTTGCAATTGTGTAAGGGGTTTCTATCAAAACTGGGTCAGTCTGCTAGCCTGTCTTGTGGCGGAATACAAAGAAAAGTCTAGAGGCTAGAACACTTGGTCATATAGCAGGTCAGTCTAGCTAGCTTACACTTAAAGATACAAGTGTTTTTATGACTCAAGTGTAGGGCCAGGTTGGATCAGCTTTGTTATGAAATATTAATGGCATGATTAGATTGGCTTGTTTTCTGGAATGCCAAGGTCTAATTTGTCCAACATTTAGAATCTATACCATGGTAGGACAGTGTATTAAGACTTCAGGTAGAAATTGATTATCTGGAGTTGGAGTCTAGACAGAGGCCATGTCCTTGGGATTTCCCACATCTAGATACTTTTTTTTTTGATGAGCCAGCTCCGACCCAACACTCATTGTAAACTACCTTAAGACCAGAGTATAAAACATAACCTTAAGACCAGAGTATAGAACATAACCTTCAGACCAGAGTATAGAACATAACATTTAGACCAAAGTATAGAACATAACCTTCAGACAGGAGTATAGAATGTTACCTTCAGACCAGAGTATAGAACATAACCTTAAGACCAGAGTATAGAACATAACCTTAAGACCAGAGTATAGAATATTACCTTCAGACCAGAGTATAGAATGTTACCTTCAGACCAGAGTAAAGAACATAACCTTAAGACCAGAGTATAGAATATTACCTTCAGACCAGAGTATAGAATGTTACCTTCAGACCAGAGTATAGAATGTTACCTTCAGACCAGAGTAAAGAACATAACCTTAAGACCAGAGTATAGAACATAACCTTAAGACCAAAGTATAGAATATTACCTTCAGACTAGAGTATAGAACATAACCTTAAGACCAGAGCATAGAACATAACCTTAAGACCAAAGTATAGAACATAACTTTAAGACCAAAGTATAGAACATAACCTTAAGATCAAAGTATAGAATATTACCTTCAGACCAGAGTATAGAACATAACCTTAAGACCAGAGTATAGAACATAACCTTCAGACCAGAGTATAGAATGTTACCTTCAGACCAGAGTATAGTACATAACCTTTAGACCATAGCATAGAACATAACCTTCAGACCAAAGTATAGAACATAACCTTAAGACCAAAGTATAGAATATTACCTTCATACCATAGTATAGAACATAACCTTAAGACCAGAGCATAGAACATAACCTTAACACCAAAGTATAGAATGTGACCTTCAGACCAGAGTACAGAATGTTACCTTCAGACCAGAGTACAGAATGTTACCTTCAGACCAGAGTACAGAATGTAACCTTAAGACCAGAGTATAGAATGTTACCTTCAGACCAGAGTAAAGAATGTTACCTTCAGACCAGAGTACAGAATGTTACCTTCAGACCAGAGTATAGAATGTTACCTTCAGACCAGAGTATAGAATGTTACCTTCAGACCAGAGTATAGAATGTTACCTTCAGACCAGAGTACAGAATGTTACCAGAGTACAGAATGTAACCTTCAGACCAGAGTACAGAATGTTACCTTCAGACCAGAGGAACAGAATGTTACCTTCAGACCAGAGTACAGAATGTTACCTTTAGACCAGAAATTAGAATGTTACCTTCAGACCAGAGTATAGAATGTTACCTTCAGACCAGAGTATAGAATGTTACCTTCAGACAAGAGTATAGAACGTAACCTTCAGACCAGAGTATAGAATGTTACCTTCAGACCAGAGTATAGAATACCTTCAGACCAGAGTATATTCAGACCAGAGTATAGAATATTACCTTCAGACCAGAGTACAGAATGTTACCTTCAGACCAAAGTATAGAACATAACCTTCAGACCAAAGTATAGAACATAACCTTCAAACCAGAGTATAAAACATAACCTTCAGATCAGAGTATTGAACATAACCTTCAGACCAGAGTATAGAACATAACCTTAAAACCAGAGTACAGAATGTTACCTTCAGACCAGAGTATAGAACATAACCTTAAGACCAGAGTATAGAATGTTACCTTCAGACCAGAGTATAGAATGTTACCTTCAGACCAGAGTATAGAATGTTACCTTCAGACCAGAGTATAGAACATATCCTTCAGACCAGAGTATAGAACATAATCTTCAGACCAGAGTATAGAATGTTACCTTCAGACCAGAGTATAGAATGTTACCATCAGACCAGAGTACAGAATGTTACCTTCAGACCAGAGTACAGAATGTACCAGCATACAGACCTTGAGACCTCTTTTTTATAAAAGGTTTCTTGAAACAATATTTTCCTATTTATCATGTAATATATTTATGTTCTTTCACTCTTCAGCAGTAATATTTGGTCTAGCTATTTAAGTTGATTGGGGGTTAAGATTGCCAACTGACCTTTATTTAACTGTGAGGGCAGTAAAATTGAACTTTTAGAAATTGTAAAAGATAAATACAGGATAAACTTTGGATGAAATTAATTGAATGATTCATATTTTATGAGTCACATAAATATGTTTTTAAAGTAGCTTGACATTTTCTCAGTGAAACATAAAGGATGGGTGGGGTTTAGCATTGTGTCTTATTCTGTACAGTGTCGTGACTCTCTCACAATGGATATAGACCTTCACAGTTGTACATTCATGATTTAGAGGTGGTTGACCTTTGAAAAAATGTTGGTTGAACTACAGCTGAATGGATTGATTATACAAAAGATCACAGCTCGGACAAATGGGGAGAAAAGAATATTTTGGTGGTTTGGGTTTGAGAGGGGGGTCCCTGAGGGTGCACTGTTATGTATTCAATGCATGTTGACATTGACATGTAAAATTGAGAGGTCTATATACCTTAGTAGGTATACAGGAAGTAGGATTTAAAATACATGCTGGCAGTCAGTTCTGATTGGCTGCTCCTCTATCTCATTGGAGGGCATAACTTACGTAAAGCCAAGGATAATTAATAATGTTTGTTTTTCTGCTTGGAGGCCTCGGAGCAATTTTCACATTCCACGGGTAATATCAATGTTAATTTTGATATATGCAAGTATGTAAGCTGTCGCCTCACAATGGGGTGGAAGTAGGAACTATCAATAGTGCTGTTTAAATATTTCTCTTCTCATCATATCAATTATATACATGACTGTGGTAAAGTATGATTCCAAGCTGGTTATGCCATTAGTCTAGGTAACATGTTTTTGACCTCTTGATGAGTTTTCTGTCATCTTAATTCAACACTAATTCCTGACCACAAAGCTTAAGATTGATTGTCTCAGAGGGTGGTGGAGAGGTCAGTTTTACCCCAGATCTGATTAAGTTCCTGGCATGCTGTTGTGTTGTGTGAAGTATGGGGGTGGGGGGCTCTCAGTCCTGAAGTGGCAACATATGGAAGGCCCCGCCCTCAGTAAATACTCATTGATCCTAGGTAAAGTATCTGGTCTGTATCATGAGATATGATTTATAGCCATTGTACTGCAGATATCAGGCTATAGTGCATCAAATATACCATATAAGGCTTAGGCAAAAAAAAAAAGTTTTGTTTCTGGTCTCCCAACCAACCCTCTTTTTTAACGACCAACCCTTAAGTTTTTTTTTACCTTTCCATCTTTAAAAAAAAATATTTCCTTTTTTTTTACCTTTTGTTTCATGTAAAAAAAAAAAATTAAAAAGATAAAAGCCCGATCTGCCAACCCTCTTTTTTTTTTTTTTTTTTGCTGGAGACCAGCTCTATACATTCTTAATGGTTGCTCTTTTTTTTTAATTAAAAAAAACAACTTTTTTTTTCTTTTTATATAGTGAAACTTATTTTTTTGTGTCCTTTTGAAAACAAGTTCTTACACCTTCACTGATCCCTCTTGACAGTGTCTGGGTTGGACCAGTACTTAGCTCCTATGAAGGACATCACAAGTCATTTCTGGCTATGGGGTTTGAATCCACAACCTTTGGACCAGCAGTCATGTACCTTACAACTAGACTGTGGCACCCCTTTTTACACAGGAACCTTTAGAATTTCCTGGGACTCAAATGGCTTCTGGCATACTCCATATGCTCCCAATCACCAAACTACTGATCCACACAGTCTAGAGGCTCTCAAATAACTTTAAATGTCTGTTTAGATTGAAAGGTTTTTTATGTATGTACTATTTTTTATGGTTTCTGGGTTGGATCAGTTTTTGGCACCTTGGAAGATTTAAGAAATTTCTTGCCCATAGTAGGATTTATAACACTCCCATACTTAAGATCAGGTGTCATAGAAAGCAAGTAAGATGTCCAGGGCACTCTTTGCATTTTAACCCATTCCCTCATAGAGGAAACCATGAAAAGACCTATGCGAACAGCATAAAACCAGATCAGCCTGCGAGTAACTGGCAGGCTGATCAGGTTTTATGCTGTTCGCTGCTCCTCAGTGGTGTGGAAATGAGGATTTTGTAATTAAATTTGGTAAGGTTTAACTGTGGTTTTCTGCAGATCAGGCTTTATGTGGTACCTACTGAGTGCGTCAAAATGAGTCTATATGAGGGAAAGGGTTAAAGTACAGCATAAAAATGGTTTCATGCAATCAAATGCCAGCAAGCTGGAGTATGCTGTTCAGGTTGATTAGGGTACATGACTGGTTTCCAAAGTTGACGTGGTTAACTTCCTGCTGATGGTAGTAGTCAAAGGGACTACAGTTGTAGTAATATCATAGTACTGTACTTAAAAGTAATAAACTAATTATATAAGGTATGATATTAATGGAAGAAACAGCAGTCCTTGTTAGAGGGAACTAGTTTATGTAGGTAACCAGTGATTGACCGTCCCCAGTGGCCGAGGGGTTGGAGCCCTGACTGTGACACACCAGAGTTGTTATAATCGGTACTGGTAGTTCTCTGCTAGGTGCTCAGCATAAATACAGAGTAGTTCTAGGACTGGCAGGCCCAGTGTCAGGGTATAGTGATTGGGTGTGATGTCATGTCATGTGTCTGTGGCATGATACTGTAGTTTGGCAGCACTATATCTGTCTCATATTGACATATTCTTCAAATGATTGAAATATTGTTTGAAGGCAGACGTTAAACCCATAAAATAAATAAACAAATTAGTGAATGATCTTTCTTTATATTTCTCAGGGAACACAGGTGATTACCAAAGTCTATCTTAATGCATTCTACATTGTAAGACTTAATCAACCAATTTTTAGCTCGACTATTTGAAGAATATGAGAGCTATTGTAGTCACCCTTGCATCGGTGATGGCATTGCAGTTTTGGTTAAAGTTTTGCATGCAAGTTAATATCAACCTTTATATCTCAATAACCATTTATGGTATTGACTTGAAAGTTTATGAATATGTTGAGGGGCATCAGGCAACCAAGATAGATAACTCTTAAATGTATTTGATATAAATTATGGCCTCTTTTTAACTTAGAATTTTTGGTTAAAGTTTTGCTTGCAATAGAAATTTTGGGTTAAAGGTTTGCATGCAAGCTACTATCCAGCTTGTATCTCAATAACCATTCATGGTATTGACTTGATAGTTTATGAATATGTTTAGGGGCATCAGACAACCAAGGTAGATGACTCATGATGGAATATGTTACAAGTTTGGGCTTCTTTTTAACTTGGAAATTTTAGTTAAAGCTTTGCATGCAAGGTACTTTCATGCTTATATCTCAGTATCCAGGCATGCCATTGATGTGAAACATTTTTAATATGTTTAGGGATATCATACTATGAAGGTAGTTAACGCTTGATGGAATATATTGCAAGTTATGGTCCCTTTTTAATTTAGAAATTTTGGTTAAAGTTTTGTATGCAAGGAATTTCATGCTTATATTTCAGTAACTAGGCATGGGTTTAAATTGAAACTTCTTTAATATGTACTATAATGGCAGATAGTTTTTGACTGAATTTAATGCAGATAAGGGCCACTTTTTGACTTTTTGGTTAAAGTTTTACATGCAAGCTACTATCCAGCTTATATCTCATAAATTGTTTATAGTATTGGCTAGAAAGTTTAGGAGTGTATTCAGGAGCATCAGTAAACCAAGGTGGATAACTCTTGGACAGAATTTTATACAATTATGGCCCTTTTCTAAGTTTGATACTTGGTTTAAGTTTTGCATGCACAGTGTTAGTATGCTTATGTCTCATTAACTTGGCATGGGATTGATTTTAGACTTCATAAACATATTAAGGAGTATAAGACTATCAAGGTGTATCATTTTTGACTGTTATTATATACACGGTATATGAAGGGCAAGAATTGAACTAGATTTCATTTGATTTACCAACAAGCATTTTGAATTCTGACAGCTCTTGTTATCCTACCGGTGATTGGGACAACTTTTCTGCCCAGAAATCTGATACCTGATCACACTTTATTGGAAGTCTTAGCACTGTTTAAAATGTTTAGAATATACAGCCAGTGCAGTAAGGATGAGTACTTCTTGATACTGGCTAGCAAAATATCTTTGAAAGGTGCAAGTTCCTACTGACCATGATGGTTGGTAGATACCAGTTCCTCCTCATTAAAAGATTGGAAATAATGTCTTTCCAGCAGTTTAAGGTAGTCCATTCATCATTAAATTTTAATTATGATCCTTTAAATGCTTATACAAGCATCTTTTGACTTGGAATTCATTAAAGGGATTCGTGCTTAAGGTCTATAAAGGTTTGCATTTAGTACAAAATTAGATGATGGATGGATGGATGACCTATCCTTGAGGGAGGTATATGATCCAGTCAGTAGACATACTGGGAACTGCTTGTTTAGAAAACAATGTTACATATTGTAGTCAAAATGTTAACATATGCCCATTTGAATGTTAACATTCTGTAACCTCAAACTTTATAATGCCCTTATCTGGTGGACTGAACGGTGAAGTAGATAGGACTGCCGGACTTTTTTATCATCAAGATAGACAATTATCTTGTGTTTACACCACACAGGTAATAAATGCTGTTTGGACTTTCCGAATTTAGCATCTAGCCTACAGAGGGAAACAACACCAATGCAATAGAGTGTCCGATTTGCATTTGGTAGCACTGGGGTTTGAATCCCAGCCGGTTCACTTCCTCCGATGAATGCAACAAACCATATATGTATAAAATTGGTACCAGATGCACCCTTGCCTAGCACTCAGCAAATTGGGGTCGCTATTGGAACTTGAGTACTCAGTACTGGTTCTACCCAGGAACTTGTCTCCCATTTGTTGGTGCTAAACACTGGGCACTTAAAAGAACCAAGGGCTCTATTCACAAAATGAGCTAGGGTATCGCACCGGAACTCCCTTGTATCCAACTACTGTCTCTTCTGATGCTGTCTCTTCAGCAACGTGGGAAATCCTTTACCCTAAGTTTAAAGTATGGCCATAATAATCAGAAAATGATTTGCTAGCCATTACAGTAAAAGAAAAAGAAGAAAATTAAATGTTCATACTATGAATCCTACAGATATCCTTCCAAGAAATAATTACCATGAGTGTATCATGTATCTGAACATGCTGGTTCAGAGAGAAATAAGTAAAATGTTTTTAGCAAGAGCCCACAATGTGTGTAGGTATGTTTTAGAGCAATACTAGTCATCCTACACTTCTATACCATTGGGTTTTTATGCCCTCGCATTGATAGATCAGGGAAGGGGGGATATTGTTTTTGGTTTTCTGTTTGTTTGTCTGTCTGTCTGTCTGTCTGTCTGTCTGTCTGTGTCTGTCTGTCTGTCTGTCTGTGTCTGTCTGTCTGTCTGTCTGTCTGTCTGTCTGTCTGTCTGTCTGTCTGTCTGTCTGTCTGTCTGTCTGTCTGTCTGTCTGTCTGTCTGTCTGTCTGTCTGTCTGTCTGTGTCTGTCTGTCTGTCTGTCTGTCTGTCTGTCTGTCTGTCTGTGTGTCTGTCTGTCTGTCTGTCTGTCTGTCTGTTGTCTGTCTGTCTGTCTGTCTGTCTGTCACAAAACTTTAATCTTGACCATAACACTGAAGTCCTTCCACCTACAACCCCCAAACTTCACAAGTGCATGCATTTTGATGAACTTTACCCCACCCCACCTTGGGGACATGGCGTTCATTTAAATGTGGTGATTGTTTTCTGGTGACCTTTGGGTCAGATATTGTGAACCATCTCTCATTTGAGAAATATCTTAGATCTCGAAATAATCTTTGTGGTAATGTGTCTGTTTCACATGGATCACCAAGGGGTCGGGCCCCACCCCCGCAAATTTTCTTATGACCTTATATCTTAAAAAATGTTCAGATCCTTACCCTAAACCATAATTATTATGTTCAAATCCATCTTGTGGCTGAGTTATATAAACTGGTTATATTTAGACCCCAACATTCTCACCTCTTTACAGAGATGATGACACTCTAGCTGCAGTCTTTTGTTTCCTTGCCATGGAGCTAGTTTATGAAGCAATATAGGTAGACTGTCAACTCTGAGTGGTTAGATCGTCTACATTGGGAGCAAGAGGTCATTGGTTGATTCCTATAAGGGACATACAAAGCTGTTTAAAATGGCTTCTGGTATAGCTCCCTTGCTTGGCACTCAGCATATATGGGTAGTTCCAGGACTTGTTGGTGTCATGGCTACGGTGCGCTACTGCAGTGTGGGGGCACTACCGTAAACATTCATATATAGTGCACATTTCTATGAAATCTTGTTTTCATATTTTTGTTTATATCGATGTGATTTACCTGGAACTTGTACAGTACTGTACTTTACATAATAATTGATAACATATAGCTGAATGTGATGTTCACATTGTCATTACTGAGACCAGCCATAATTTCCATTATGTTCTGATTATGCAATCAGTTTATTGTTGTTAGTACATTCAGACAATATTTAAGCTAGTTAGTTAATCCCCCGCCGCGAAGCGGCAGGGGGGAAATAGGAATGGCCTTCGTCTCTGTCCGTCCATCTGTAACGTTTTCGTGTCCGCTCCATATCTCCTATACCGCTTGAAGGATTTTTGTGAAACTTGCCTCAAATGTAAACCTAGTTGAGACGATGTGCAGAACGCAGGTGGCAGCCATGTAGGTTCAAGGTCAAGGTCACACTAGAAGGTTATGTGTTTGAACCTTCAGTTTCCATTTCAATTTCGTGTCCGCTCCATAACTCCTATACTCCTCGAAGGATTTTAATGAAACTTGCCACAATTATAAACCAAATTGAGGCGATGTGCAGAATACAGGTGACAGTCATATTGGCTTAAGTTCAAGGTCACATTTGATGGTTCAGTGTTCATTCCTGGATATTTTTGTTTCCATGCTGTATTTTCCGAACATAAAATGCAGTTTTAAACTCCTCTACAACAGTAATGCTGAAAAGGTTTTTATTAAGGTAGCTGTGGGGGATATAGCTGTCCTTTGGGCTGCCTTGTTCATTTTGGACAGAACTGTTTAATTTACAATTATTTTGTACTTCAAATACCATCATTGAGGTATCAACATTTGAAGATAATTACTCAAACTTTTGGCCATAATGAACATCAACATATCAATGCAAATAGAATGGGAATACTAGAGGTATGAATAATGATCATCGCATGACAATAGAACTCTTGTTAGCTGAAGTTCAATCGAACAACCGCAAAACACCAACGGCAAAACAAAATGGTGGTCTTCACAAAGTAAGAAGAATGAATGCATTATAGAAGGGAAATAAGATTTTTTCCCAAGGTTTTGAACCTCAAATTTGGGTAGCACACTATACATGAATACACACAATACATGAATACACACAATACATGAATACACACAATACATGAATATACACAATACATGAATACACACAATACATGAGTCTTTATATATATGCATAAGTAGACATCATCTCCAAATGACAGAAATACTGTCACCCAAATAAACGACAAAAATCAATTCCAAACATGGATGGAGCGACAGGCTGATATAATGCTAGACTGTATACAGTAGTTCAGAAAGATATTGACTTACATAGAGGCATTAAGGCTGTTTGTGAAGTCAGGTAGAGTTTGTGTCCAGTTTTTGTTTATGTGAACACCATCTGGTGAGCTATCGATTGTTAAGAGGAATATTATAACCAGATATTTGTTGGAAGGCAAGAAAGCTGACTTACAGAAAAAGCTGGCTAAGCATTATTGCACTGTCTCAAGGAGAATGAAGTATTATCCGTATTATACGGTTTTCCAATTACCATATTTTCCCTTTCCTCTCACACCTATTTTCCCTTTCCTCTCACACCATAGTTTAATGCTCTTCAAATTTTGTGAAAGTTTTTTGATTTTATTACAAACACATACTAAAATATGTTTTTCTCTGAAACATTAGGAAGGGGTTGAGACACATATAATTGTATGTTTGTCTCTGATTCACCAGAAAGGAGTGGAACACATATAAATGTATGTTTGTCTCTGAAACAGGAGTGAACACATAAGAACACATATAAATGTATGTTTGTCTCTGAAACACCAGAAAGGAGATGGAACACATATAAATGTATGTTTGTCTCTGAAACACAAGAAAGGAGATGGAACACATATAAATGTATGTTTGTCTCTGAAACACCAGAAAGGAGATGGAACACATATAAATGTATGTTTGTCTCTGAAACACAAGGAAGGTGTGGAACACTTATAAATATATGTTTGTCTCTGAAACACCAGGAAGAGGATGTCCTTCATTTTGGAAGATACCCTAAGTTGTACATTGGGGTGTTTGCCAAAAGTTTATTAACTGCATATCAAACAGTGTAGACCATGATCAGACTGCACAGATGTGCAGGTTGATCTATGTCTACAATGGTCAGAAAAGCAATCACAATTGCCCACAGCATTGTAAAGATTAATATATAAGCTTATCGTTATTTATTATGTTTGATTCTATGATGTTTGGTCCACTGCAAGTTTGAAAACTTAGAATGGTGGCCTAAATAAGTGGGTTCACTAGAGTACAGCATTGTTTTGGCCTTGATCTATCAAAACAAGGTTTGGTAGGCAGATAAGGGAGGAAGTGTGATGTCAGATATATCGGTCATCTGCTCGAGCTACGTCCATGTTGAGGGGTGAGAGCGAAACAAGGCTAAGTGCATGTAAATATATAAGCACTTAGCCTAGTTTTGCTCTCACCCCTCAATGTGTGGTCCATGTTCTGGGATGTGGGTGTAGTTGAGTGTCACATGGTGTTTTAATATGCAGAACGTCAGATGTGTTTCCAAATTGCTAAAGTGGATCATCTGCTTCTTGGGTTATGATTTAACTCAAGTTAAAGCCATCATCTTAGCAATGCCCCTCTCCAGTATATAGCCTTTCCCCTTTCCTAGCCTAGCTAGGTCATCTGCTCGCAAACAGCATCACAAACAAAACCATGTGGTCTGTGTTGTTAAAACTGGCACTTGACTCTTTGCAAGTAAATGATTTGAAACTTAAAATGGGGAGTTGATTTTTCATTTAGCAAGTAAAAGAATTTACTACTTGCTAAAAATAGCAAGTGCAAAATCTGGCTATCAATTATCTGAGAGCAAGCTGCTTTAAAGGAAATTAAAATCAGTTATAAATTTTTGTTTATAGATCTCTTCCCCAAATCAGTTTTTAGCTCGACTATTCGTAGAATATGAGAGCTATTGTAGTCACCCTGGCGTCGGCGTCGGCGTTGGCGTTGCAGCTTTTGGTTAAAGTTTTGCGTGCAAGTTACTATCAACCTTATATCTCAATAACCATTTATGGTATTGACTTGAAAGTTTATAAATATGTTCAGGGGCATCAGACAACCAAGGTAGATAACTCTTGACTGAATTTAATATGAATTATGGCCCCTTTTTAACTTAGAAATTTTGGTTAAAGTTTTGCATGCAATAGAAAATTTGGTTAAAGTTTTGCGTGCAAGCTACTATCTAGTTTGTATCTCAATAATCATTCATGGTATTGACTTGAAAGTTTATGAATATGTTTAGGGGCATCATACAACCAAGGTAGATAACTCTTGATAGAATATATTACAAATTATGGCCCCTTTTTAACTTAGAAATTTTGGTTAAAGTTTTGCATGCAAGATACTCTCATGCTTATATCTCAGTATGAAGCATGCGATTGATTTGAAACATCTTTAATATGTTTAGGGGTATCATACTTTCATGGTAGATAACTCTTGATAGAATTTGTTACAAATTTTTGCCCCTTTTTAACTTAGAAATTTTGGTTAAAGTTTTGCATGCAAGGTACTTTCATGCTAATATCTCAGTATCCAGGTATGGGATTGATTTGAAACATCTTTAATATGTTTAGGGGTATCATACTTTATTTTAACTTAGAAATTTTGGTAAAGTTTTGCATGCAAGGTACTTTCATGCTAATATCTCAGTATCCAGGCATGAGATTGATTTGAAACATCTTTAATATGTTTAGGGGTATCATACTTTAATGGTAGAAACTTTTGATGGAATATATTACAAGTTATGGCCCCTTTTTTAATAAGGTTTTGCATGCAAGGTACTTTGGGAGACATCTTTAATACATTTAGGGGTATCATACTTTCATGGTAGATAACTCTTGATGGAATATATTACAAGTTATGGCCCCTTTTTTAACTTAGAATATTTGGTTAAAGTTTTGCATGCAAGTTACTTTCATGTTATATCTCAGTATCCAGGGGGTTTTTAAATTCCCCCTTTTAACTTTGAATTTTGGTTAAATTTTTGCATTCAAGCTACTATCCAGCTTATATCTCAGAAATTGCTTGTGGAATTGACTAGAAAGTTAAGGAGTGTCTTCAGGGGCATCAGAAAACTAAGGAGGATAACTTTTGGACTGAATTTTATACAAATTATGGCCCTTTTCTTGCTTGGATTTTTGGTTAAAGTTTTGCATGCAGTGTTATTGTGCTTATGTCTCAGTAACTAGGCATGGGATTTATTTTAGACATCATAAAAATACTAAAGGGTATCAGACTATCAAGGTATACCATTTTTGACTATTATTATGTACAGGGTATGTGAAGTGCAAGAATTGAAATAGATTTCATTTGATTTACCAACAAGCATTTTGAATAGTCGAGCGTGCTGTCCTCTGACAGCTCTTGTTTGTAAGAATGGACACCAAATAACACTATTGTTAACTTCGACCTTCTAGTGTGACCTTGATGCTGAAGTCATGTGCTCTTCACAATCGTCTCAACGTAATTGACATAAGTTTGTCTACAGTTTTGTTAAATCCAAACATGGCTTTAGGTGAATTATTTTCTCTAAACAGACATATAGAGGAAGGGACAGGCAGCTTGACCAATAAAAAATTTCCCCCCATGTATAGTTATACTGCCAGAATTGTAAAGACTGAAATTCTTCAAACAAGGCAAACAAGCAAATTTTCACAGGTCTTTTAAAAGCGGCTGTGTCGTCTGTTCCAGGTAAATGCTGTGCGTGAGGTCGTCTCCGGGAAGAGCAACAACGAAATCATATTGGTACTACAGTATTACGACTATGATGTGGCAAAGACCATCCAAGCCTATGTGGAGGGTAAGTCGTTTCTCTCCTTGAAACTATATACAGTGGAACCTCTAAAAACCGCACCCTCTGAAAACCGGAATACTCTCTAAACCGCACGATTTCAAAAGTCCCGATTTTTCCCCTATATATTTCATATTAAAAAATACTCTCTAAACCGGACCCTCCAAATTCCGAATACCGCACGAACATTTTGGGATATTTAGATAAATTGTGCCTATTTTAACCTCTGTAAACCGCACACAAATTTTCTGTCCGAGAAAAAAACAACGCATGATTAATTTGAAATTCTATACTATAATAATGTGTTTATGGCCGTAATATGGTTTGAGATTAATCGGTGTTGCAATTTTATGCACTATGTGTGAAAAATACGATTAGAGGTGCTTGTTTACAATGACTGGATTGATCAATTACAGAATACGGTAATAACAGTGTTAATCAAACTTAATGAGCATCAGAAGTGAATGATAATTAAATCAGAGATTAATTTAAAAGAAAACCGTCAACAAACACATCATTTCGTTTCCTTCATAAATGTTTGATGGTTACCGGACAAAATGAAGTTAAATAAATCGGCTGTCTCTGATGTTAATTCTGTGGAATGCATTTTGTGATAAACTTTGAGTAAATATGACGGCTGAGATATATTCAGGGTTCTTTAACTTCCTTGTCATATCTCTAAAAGGGCAACTTATTCAACACACTTACCTGCGCTTGCCGTGTGAAACAATAAGGTGTGAAGATTACAGGTGCCTTTTAGAAAGTTGCATAATACAACGTAGATATTAATTAAGTGTGCAAGTTAAAGGTGATACTTATCATTTGATTTCATTAAAAGATGTTTACTATTGTCTTTTTTTGAATAAATATCTGATGAATTTAGTACATGTACCAATAAAATATAATGTACAGTTATACATTGTTTTGAGTTTGATTCCCAATCTCCTTCTATTTGGTAAACATGTACTTATCTTGTAATTAACTCATTAATAAGAACATTTCACTTTACATACAATTAATACCATACACATAACATTTGAAGAATATACATTGAATCCCATACATAAAGCAAAATAAGCGCTGAAAGAGCAAAAACCTCTGTAAACCGCACACCTCTGAAAACCGGACATTTTAGCTGGTCCGAGCACCGTGCGGTTTTTAGAGGTTCCACTGTAATGGCAAAATTCTAAGTTAATTATTACTTTGTTATTTAACTTTTGGGGCATCCATGGTCGAGAGGGTAAAGTTGCTGACTTTAATACTCACTCAGCCCCTCACCGCGTGGGTTCGAATCCGGGCAGAGTCATTCAGATTTTCAAGTGAGGAAGCCTTCCAGCTGGCTTGCGGTAGGTCGGCGGTACTACCTGGATGCCTCCATGCATTGGGGGTCTTCCTCCACCTGTAATTAGCTGGATGTCGCTATATGACTAAAATACTGTCAAAGCGATGGTAAACTCAGATAGTCAAGTCAAGTCTTGTATGGTTTGCTACTACTTTTTCAGCTGTGTACACTCTATATGGCAGGCCTTTATTGAAGAGCCCTTAGTACCATGTGGAGGGGGGGGGGGAATATCACCATTTTCTTTACATTAGGGAAAGAAAAATCCTGGGGTAAATAGAAACTTTGGGGAAAACTGCATGAATTCAAAGAAAATTTCAAAGGGGAAGGTTCCTATGAACTGCCCCTGATAAAGACGAAGGAGAAAGAGCCCTGTATGGTATTGTAGATTTAATTTACGAACACTTCTAAGGACTTTAAACCCCCAGATATAAAGTATGGGCTATATAGGAGTCATGTCCATTGGTTGGTTCCTCTGTAGATGAGATTTGTCTGTGCTTTTTCTCAGGCAACCTTTGGTCTGATTTTGTTTAAAATTTTCTAAACAGATAAGTACCTAGCATTGTTGCGCATATTGTTGGCACGTCATAATTGGACTTGATTTTAAATGTTATGGCCCTTAGTTTTCATTATTGAATATATTTTGTCTGCACTATTTCTCAGCTACCATTGGTCAGATTTTTATTATTTCACAATTAATTAATTTTTTGATATTTCTGAGAATTTTCAGCATTTATAAGAACCATAACCTTACCACATCATGTTCAGATTGCCTCAATTTTTTGTGGCTGGTTATTGAATAGTTTTGTCTGTGATATGTGTATCAGAACTCTATCAGCTTTTTGTGTGATTTTATTTTCATCCTCCAACCGTGTCAAGACTGTCTATTGCATGGTGACAAAGCAATATCTGGGGCTATTCATCATCTTCAGTGATAATTCATACTACTTTTGTGTAAGAATAATAATGATGATAGTAATAAGAACAACAAAATCTCCCCCCCCCCACACACACACACACACACAAACAATCCCAGATTGATAAGTGCTGGTACCATCTGAAACCAAGAAGACATTTCCTGAAACTTGTCATTAACCACAAACTTTGTATGGCATATTTCAGATGGGGCTAAGTCTGCGCTCACTGAGTGGCACTACTCCGGAACAAAGGTAAGTGATCCAGGGCAGGGCTCATTAGCGGTCCTCAAAAAGATCTTAAAACACCAGAATGGTTTGAATTATTCAGCTGGTAACCATGACAACCAGAGGTTAAATTACCTCATTTGTAATACTGATTGTATTTCTGTAAGGTATTTTGGGATCGACAACTTACTTAATATAATTAGAAAAGTAGGAAGTTTAGTACTTACTTAGAAGTTAAATCAAATACTGTAAAATCATTATTTTTCGTTGACATTAAATTTCGTTGATTATGTGCCTTTGGTTATTTTGTGGGTACATTTATTCATGGATAAAACCCTCTATGAAATCAGCAGTTATTAGTGTGCCACAAAATCATAAATTTCATAGCATATATAAATTTCAATAAATAACGGTCATATATATTGAATACAAATGTCAGTTAAGTAATGCACGTATAAAATTTTGTATATTTTTATCTTGTTCAGAAGTTACTTAAATGGTGACCAGTCTGAAATGGTCAAAATGTCTGGCTGCTTAAACCAGATTTGTCTGTATAATTTTTATAATGAATGAATTCTCATTTTTCATTCAGCAAATTCTTGTTGAATGATTTATGAAGCATAAAAGACCAAAAAAAAAACACGTAAGAGTTATGGCAACAATTGTATTATTTACAATATCTAAACCCATTATGTTTTGTTTTGTATGTATACATACATCTGTTGCATCCAGTCACATATCAATGTCAAGGATATTTACGTCCTGCTGTATGGACAATGTCATTCTGTTACATAGTGATGAAGAGAAAAACATGCTTACAGAAGGCAAATACAATAAAACCTTAATAATACGGTTATGGGGCCACAGTCAGTCTGTAGTTTTGATTAAGTGGTCTGGTAATCGAGTGAAGTAAAGCAGTTTAGACAAAAATAGGGTCTGGAAAATCATGGTATGGAGTGTAAGATGGTCACAATACTGAGGTGGTCTTTAACTGGAAATGAAGATTTTAATGATCCCATTTTCCATTTTATTCATATTAGGCAGATACTTAAGATCAATAATAATTTTCAGTTTTTAAAAAAAGAACGTCCCCTGACTGAGTGGTAAGAGCGTCCGCCTTTGGAGCGGGAGGTCGTGGGTTTGATCCCCAGTGACGTCATGGTACTGGTATAGTTCCCTTGCTTGACTCTCAGCAAATAAGGGTAGTCCCAGGTCTGGTTGGCCCTGTGTAAGAATATTGAGCCTGCTTTATTTCAAGCTTTTAAGGTATTAAAGAATATTGAGCAGTGGTCACTGAGGTCAGTCCTTGAGAGTTTTCATGTGGATGGACATCTTTGTTACAGCCAGTGAAGAAGAAGCGCAGCAAGAAGAAGAATCTGGCCTCCCAACCAGATGCTCCCAAGTCCCCGGAGAGTGTGTCCAGTGAGTCGGGTTCAACTGCCAGTCTGCTGGTCAATGGAGAGACCCCAAAGGAGCCCAGTGTTAATGGGGTTCTTCACATAGGTAACATTAAAACTCCCTATAATTGTTCTACAGACTTGTTTGTTATACATATTTGGGAAACAAAGTAATAATTGCTTAAATATGATATTCCTTGATACTGTTAGCATATTTTGGGAAGGCACTGGATGGTTTGTGTGTGTATATTTATTATATGTCTATAAATTTTCTGGCGAGGTGCAAATACGACTCAACAGATTAAATTCCGTATTATGTCCATGACAAATATGG
The DNA here is from genome assembly GCA_021229015.1 of Solen grandis. Classification (NCBI taxonomy): domain Eukaryota; kingdom Metazoa; phylum Mollusca; class Bivalvia; order Adapedonta; family Solenidae; genus Solen; species Solen grandis. The sequence goes on from CM037777.1 coordinate 92,076,228, forward strand.
TGGTAACGTGACGTCACTTTCGACTTACGTGACATCAGTTTGAGAAAACTTGAGAAACTCATTATTTAAAACCTGTGTTAATTGACTTTGTGTATCTTCAATATTTATAAGTATATAATAAACTAGAAAATATGTTGCAGTAGCTTTTCATGTCTTTGTATTTTGTTAAGAGCAGCATGGGAAAAATGGTATCTTGTGAGACCGAATATATATATAATGTCACTGGGTGTTCACATGTTGGGATATTTCAGAGAAGGAATTCATACCATGTGGTCCAGTGTTATCGAAACCTATGAAGGAAACAACGCTGTTGAATGGCACCCACTCCACCAGTACCCTCAATGGGACTGGGCCAAGCCCACAACCCACCCCGGTTCCCGATATAATGTCCACCGGTAACGGATCTGCAGAGAGCAATGTTAACGGTTCTAAAGAAAAATCACCGACTCCTCAGCCACAGCGACAACAGAGACAACGAACACATTCAGGTACGGACACATGACTGTGCAGATTACAGACTTTATAGTAATAGCACAAGTCCCCTTAACCCCTTTCCCTCATATAGACTCATTTTGACGCACTCAATAGGTACCACATAAAGCCTGATCTGCAGAAAACCACAGTTAAACCATACCAAATTTAATTACAAAATCCTCATTTCCAAACCACTAAGGAGCCTGCGAACAGCATAAAACCTGATCAGCCTGCGAGTTACTCGCAGGCTGATCTGGTTTTATGCCGTTCGCATAGGTCTTTTCATGGTTTCCTCTATGAGGGAAAGGGTTAAGTGTTTGATGAGAAAAGGTGACTTCCAGCGTCGTCCACTGCAGCTGAATTTAATGTTATTCTTTTTTCTTGATCTTTCCAAGTGGTTAACAGTTAAAGCTAACTCCAAAAAAAACAGGGGGATGTTGGTTTCATCTCTGGCTGGGATTTACTATTGAAAATGGTATTTTATATATTTTACTTGCTTGGTTCTTAAAATAAAAGGATAATACCAGGTGTCAGGATAATGTAACTGGGGTGTGGTATCATGCAATTTGACTATGTCTTGATACCACATTAAGGTAGAAATATGCCTCAAATGACTGAAATATTATCTATTGTGAAGTTAAATCTGTGCAAGTCAGTCCTTGGAGTTCAGGGCAGACAGTTCTGGTCTCAGCATTTGTTATACAAGTCATCTTCCAGTCAGTAATTGTACCCTGAATCTCTGTCTCCTCTTTGATAGCAAACATTGGTTAGTTGAGTAGTTTATCCTGCTTTAGGCAAGCTTATTGTCAGCAAAACCATTCCTGAAGCAGTCCGTTTGATATCCTGCCCAACAAAAATCATTATATCGTAAAGCTGGTGTATTTATCAACCACTTGTAGCAGCCAACATTCAAGAAATGTCAATCCCAAGTTCCCAACAATAAAATGATGTGTTCAGCTAGTACTGAGTTGGTAACCCATCAGGTCAGACTTCTCAAGATTGAAGGCACTTACTATCAGTTAGGAGGTTACTTTTGGTTTTTGCTCTGAAATGAATTTAAAACTTGCTTCTAGGTATTCAATTGAAAAATAGTTATTTTTTTATCAGCAAGTGGCTTTTTTTTTTAAATTATCCACTATTTTCTGGCTTTGAATAATCCTTTATCAGCTGTAACTAATCTGTGATGATAATTATGTCAAGTTTCAGTATGCTGCCTGTGTGTAGCAGTATACAACTGAGTTTCAAAAAATATTTTATGTACTTTTAAGTGCTTAATCCTTTAACTCATGAATATTTGCTCACAAATATACAATACATGGAAACCGGTTCCGGTGGCCGAGTGGTTAGAGCGTCCGCCCTGAAATCGGGAGGTCTGGGGTTCAATCCCCTGTCGCAACATACCAAAGTTGGTACTGGTATAGCTCCCTTTATTGACACTCAGGATATAAGGGTTGTTCCAGGATTGGTTAGCCTGGTGTCAGGATAATGTGACTGGGTGTGGTATCATGCCATATGTCTACGGCGTAATACTACAGTCTGACAGCACTATATCTGTCTCATGTAGACATCATGTTCAAAAGACTTAAATACTGTCGGTGGGAAGTTAAACCCAGCAACCAAACAAACTTTGTCATGTAGAATCTGAGCCAGTTTACTATGATATCAAACGAATTCAGAATTTTATCCTAACTATTGGCAGATGCATGTAAGTCAGAAGGGTGTGGAATGAGTTTCTATTTTAAGAATTTATGCAAAACTGATGCAATCTTCCATAATTGGGGGTGAATGTTATAATTTACTTGTATCAATATTTCAACCTGACAACACAGTTTTCCAAGTTTTAAATTTTATCTTAATGAATGTCTTGTGACAAAAAAAAACATTTATTCAATCTATATCTTTAATTCAAAATAGACTTTATATATATTTAAAGAATTTTTACTCAAAATATCCTCTGCATCATTCTAATTACTATTGATAGATTTACACAATGGACAGGTCCAAGTGACCGTGTCGTTAGAGTGTCTGACCTGGAATTGGGAGTTCGAGGGTTCGTTCCCAGGCCGAGACATACCAAAGCCGTGAAAAATGGTACTGGTATAGCTCCCTTGCTTGGCACTCAGCATATAAAGGTAGTTGCAGGATTGGTAGGCCAGGTATCAGGATAATGTGACTGGGTGTGGTATCCATGTCTACAGCGTGACGCACAATATCTGTCTCAAGTAGACATTGTCTCCAAATGACTGAAATACTGTCGGTGAAACTTTAAACCCAATAATTAAACAAATAGACAATTAACAAAATGAACAGAAAATCCCTATTTGTTACATTCCTCGTTGCATTTTGTCTCATTATGTATTCTGAAGAAAACTGAAATGGAATCGAAAACATTTATCTTTATCATGCCTTCATTATTTGTCCCACTTTCGTTTATATTTTTATATTCATCTTTATTAAGGTAATCCATCCATCATTAAATTGTGATCATGGTCTATCAAGTGATCATGGGAATTTTATAGTAAATGCAAGCCTTTATAGACTTTGTAAGAGCCTATAACTCCAGGTCAATGGATGTTTGCATCTGCACTGAAGTCTTTTTAAGCATATACGGGAACATGATTATAATTATATGTTGGATGGATTACCGTATACACCGGCAGATTAGGCACACTTTTTTTCAAGATAATTCAAGTTTATAGAGGGGGTGCGCCTTATATGATGATATACAGCTTTTCAGGTTTCTTTTTTCAATCACCGAGAAGTGAAAATTACAGGTATACGATCTCAGAAAATGGATATACTGAAAGTCAATGAATACGATAATATGACACAAAGTCTATACGAAACCTTGATAAACAATACCAGATTATTGCTTTTGTTCTTATTAGTTATCCTACTGGTATTTTTCATGATAAAATGATCGTGAGAAACTGAAACAACTTGATGGAAGCCATTTTCAATATAAACAAATAAGTTTATTTTACGGGACCTCATGATGTATAGGAGAAACTTGACAGGTGGCAATTGTTACATAATGTTTGTTAGTTGGGAGAATTTTGACAGGTGACAATGGTCCCCAGTGTTAGAATGCGGGGACACGGTAAGAGTAATGTCATGTTATGAAAATGTGTCACCTTTATCCTACCCGTTGTTAATGTAACAGTCTAACGGTAACCTTTTGCCATGTGTAAATGAAACGGTTCACCGTATGATTAGCCCGGTGATGTACGGATAGCTTCGGTCTGTCAAAATGTACGACGGCGCAAATTTCAAAACAAGATTTCGCCGCATACGATACGATAAGTGATTTTTTTTTTCAAATAAGTTACCCTGAAAGTTAGGATGCGCCTTATACGTAGCTGCACCTAATCTGACCGTGTCTACGGTACCTTAATGAAAAGGTTGATCTGAAATAATTTATTAATATATCTAATGATTGAAAGGTATGAAGGATGTGATATCCACAATTTGCCAAAGTTAAGAGAGATTATTGCACCTAACTCCTGTCTTGTCACCTCAGGTTCACATGGACAGGTACATGCGGACAAGAAGCACGCGCAGGCAGAAGCACGACATCGAACTAGCAGCACTTCTTCTGTCGGTGACTCAGGGAAAAAACATGCTCATGGTAAGTTGTCCACAACTTGTAAAATGTCCTCTGGTTGTGTTCGCACCTGTGAAGGCCATGAAATAAACTTATTTTCACCTGGATTTGAATACCACACCTTAATGGGCTCTTGAAACTCTTCGAGAGTGTTTTGTTGGGCTATACCTTTTCCTAATGCAACCTTGGTCTCATAATTAAATTTTATGTTTTAAAAAATTTAATTTTAAATTTTGATCCAATTTGTTCATTTAGTTTATGTTTATAATTACCTTGTCTATTGAACATGAGTTAAGAGTTTTTAAGGTTCAGGGTTTATTTGATCTAAAAACATGATGAAATTATCCAGCACTATTACTGCACATATAAATTATTTAATCTAATATTAAAGCTAAATATGAATGAGTCAAATTAAATATCTTTACATATGCAAATGAACACTCATTTGCGGTAGGTCTGGATCTTCCTCCACCTGTAATTAGCTGGACGTCGCTATATAACTGAAATACTGTCGAAGCTATGGTAAACTCAAATAGTCAAGTCAAGTCAAACACTCATGTTTGGGAATGTCCAGCAATGAGGAATTGGATTATGAAAGAGTGACGGTGTTGTATATTTTCAGAGAGATTATGTATATTGGATATGGTAATATTTTCAGTCTTGGAGAGATCGAGTAAAGACCTGCACAGACAGACAGTGTCCCTGGAGAGACTTAAGCTCGTTTTAATGAGGAAATTGAAAAGACATACAAGCGAGTAAAGACCGTCTTTGATGAGCTCAGATCCTGGTAAGATCCCAGTTTGTTTCAACCCCTTGTTTTCTACTGTCAGTAAGGTAACATGGGCAAAATAAATGACTTTCTAAAAAATCTAGTGTGGTCATGTCCTCCCATTCTTTCATGTTGAAAAGATTGTGAATGATCTTTCAAATCTGTGGTAATGTGAACTACTTACGGATTGTGGCACTCATATAAATTTAATGATTTAATTTTTTGTTATGATCTTATTTTACACTTGAAGTTTGCTATAAAAGGATCACTCTTTTGTTCATTGCATATCAGAACACTCTATTATTTATACAATAATGGAAAGAACTTCTTTTGAAACTTATTGCCCAATATGACAAAAAAGAAAAAAAACCCAAAAACCTAAAGGCTATGATGGATGATGATTTAAAACAGTCAAAAACAAATCTTTCAAGTAAAAAAGATTGCACTATATGAACCTCAGCCAATTTTGAAAAGTATATATTAAAATCTTCATAAATGAAGATGATGTGGATTTGAATATCTAGTTACATGCATGCATATTTGAAAGAATATTTTTTCTGATTTCTGATTAATGGGCAGAATCATTAGAATTGAGGGCACCTGGTTTTGGGCAGGACAGAGTTTGCTCCCTTAAACTAGTGCCTGAGATATGAATATTTCTTTCTATTCTGCAAACATGTAATTGCTGTTTTTCTCATGTAAATCCAGAGTGTTGAGATATTTTGATGTTATTTTGCAGAATATCAACCTAAATGGAAGCATGTCCATGTCAAGTGAGAGATTAAAGCCCCATATATGACTGGTTTACATTTTAACAAGGGATTTTTTTTTCTCATATAGCCATTTCCATAATACCTCTTCTCAGTCAATAGGAAGCAGTTGTCTAGCACTGTTTTGCTGGAAATGTTAACAACTGTGAATGTTCTGTTTCAGTTTAAATGCCAGAGAGGTGGAATTGAATGGGGAGGTGGATTCACTCAGGGACACTGGAAGTAAGTTGTCAAGATTGATTGTATCGTTCATACAATCATACATGTTTTAATGACCTGCCATTGGAATTAAAAAAATAAATAAATAATAAAAAAAAAACTTGGGTGGAAAAGCATGAGCTCAACAACAGTTTGTCAGTCAGGGTGCGTAATCTTGTATGTGACTTTGTTTTGCTAAATATGCATAAGTTCAAGAGAAAAGACACAAGCATGTTGGTCTCTGGTCCTGAAAAGCTGAATTAGTCAGTAAAATAGATCACTGAATACATGCAGTAGCTGGTGCAAGGTTGACTGTGTATATGCTGATGCCTGATTAAGTCTTCCGTGATATGACGTGATGATTTTTGTGAATGGTTGATGAAGTCTCCACCATCTTCCTGTATGTTGGTCCCACTTAACTGTTTTTATATAATACACCGCCATCTGTATCTGAAAAAAAAATTATGTATTTCATACATATTTTCAATTGAAATCTCATTTTATTCTTTGGTGCATTTTGACCGGTTACCATGTGAGGGGCTGTGAAAGTAATAAGCTATTAAATCAGTATAAAACAATATTGGCTTTAAAGTATTTTTTGATATTTGGTACCTTTGCAAAGGTAATATGATAAGTCGTGCTCATAGTGAGAACTACCCTAAGTAGGATCTGGTTTTTCATTGGGCTAACATCATGTAATATTGCCTGTCTTAATGGAGAATGTTGGTAAAACCTCACTCGAAAGACCACCTCACTATTAAGACCACCTCATAGAAAGACCACCTCACTATTAAGACCACCTCGCTATGAAGACCACCTTGCTAGAAAGACCACCTCACTATTAAGACCACCTCGCTAGAAAGACCACCTCAATATAAAGACCACCTCACTAGAAAGACCACCTCAATATAAAGACCACCTCACTATTAAGACCACCTCACTATTAAGACCACCTCACTATTAAGACCACTATTTTCAGGAATGTTTTTCCCTATAATTGAAACTTGATTATCAGACCACCTCATTATTAAGACCAGCTGACAGCAGTCTGAAGAGTGGTCTTATTTATATTACTATTTCCTTGCATCACAGAAATTGGCACACATAAGAATCGTCATATCCCGTGTCAGCCTACTCACATGAAGACAGGGTGGGATGCGGGAGTCACCTTTTATTGACAGTTTTAGTTCAATTATTTTTCTTGTTGCAGGAGATATATTCATCATGAGACAAGGTCTAGCCGCAGATCTCAAGGTTAAGATAGACAGAGCAGAGAAACTCTCCGATGAAGAGTTGACACAACTTCGTGCTGATATAAAGGTAAATACAGATCTGGAGACAGTGAAAAAATGACTTCTAAACACTGATTGGTGCCAGGATTAAATGAAATTGACATGTATTTTGAAAGTTTAGTGCGAAGGGTATATGAAATTGACATGTATTTTTAAAGTTATATAGAGATCTTCTGGGCAAACTTTTTTTTATATTTGATCAAAGTAGGAAACAAGTAAAATTTCATTTAAAATGAAGTGTATAAAAGTTTTTGCAACTTTAAATGTGTCCTCTGTGTTTCCAGGATTGGAGTAGTACTTTATACCTGGGAACTTGAAAGAAATTTCTTAGATATTTATGTTGATATAATTTTGTATAAAAGAAGTATAGTGAAGTATTTAAGCTAAGCTCTAAGTATTGTTGGTGGAATTTGTGTCATCAATTTACTATTGTTAAAAAATCTTTATTCCCATAAATACCTTTGTTTCATAAGTTCAGACATACACAAGGAAGTAGTTTATAGAGTGTGTCTATTGAGACTAGCACAAAACCACTAGCTCTAGACTAGAAAAAAAACCTGCTAGGACATTATGCCACAATAGACCATTTCACCAGGGGATCTGCAATACCTGGTATAATTTGCTGATTTAATCTGACCAATCAGGAACTGGGGGGAAAATCTCATGTGTGTGTTTATTTCTCTTTGAACAAAGTGTGCAATTATACACCAGCATCTGGATCAGATGTTCGGAAAATGCTAGTCATTTCACAAAGGTTTAGGTTTCATTTTGGAGTGAAATGGTCTTTATAGATATATGTTAGGACTCAGACCTGTTGATATCTTTACATGATCTTTTGAATATCCCTAGAGCTTTTTTTTTGAAGCTTGTCTCCATAAATATTTTCAAGCCCACTTCACAGACGTGGGTGTATATGGGAAACACACTCTCTCCAATCACTTCACAAACCATCCTACACTCTTATTACAGGAAGACAAGGTGGGATACAGGTGTATTGATCCCCTTAAGTATAAAATCTTATTACATGCAACTTTAAAGCTTTGAATAAATTATGTATTATGTTTTCTTTTCTTTTTTTAATCCAGCATTTTGTAAGTGATAGGAAGATAGATGAAGATCTAGGAAGAACAACAAGATTTCTCTATGACGATGATCTAATGAAGAAAGATATGAAGAACTTTGGTGAAAGTAAGACAATTTTACCTATGCTTCAGAGAGGGAAGAGGGGGATATACAGCAAGTTTGTTCTCACATAATGTCGCTTTCAGATTATTAACTGCTAAATATCTTTTAATATTGAATTTGTCCAGTCAAGGTTATGTAGCAAAGGTATATATCACTGTCTAGTTTTTGAGAGGCAGGGATGCAAGCACATCTAACAAAGTCAAGTCAAATTGAACACCAGGCTAAGCTACAGATTTAAATTTATTGTACAGAATAGAATATTGATTTAAAGACACCTCAACCATCAAAAGACGTCATATGGTGTCTAAACGATATAATAAAACTAAAAAATAGCATCTATTACAATGCAATAAAAATATAAATAAATCTTCCAATTTATACAAATCCCTCTCAGCAGTTTCTGGGTTTTGCCAGTACTTTGTGTCATGTGGGGATTTATGTTTTGATTAAATCAGGAAACAAGTTTTTACAACTTTTAAAATCCTCATTATTTCTGGGGCTGGACCAGTACTTTGCACTAGGGAAGGTCATGAAAGATTCTCCCCAATAGGGTTTAAACCCCCTACCTTTAAACCCACAGTCAGATACACCACTGGACCACGGCACCAGTGGGGGGGTTGAAGACGTTACATTCAAATCTGTGGTCAGTAAACATGACCACTGATCCCCCTGAGGATGTCTGGTAATAGCTGACTTACAGTATCAGTGTTGTATGTATGTATGTGTATAATATGTTACACGGTAATTTGATTCTCCGTGTTTATATGACTGTATGGGCGTGTGGCTGTGTTACAGTTGTCCCGGTGAAGTGTGCCTATATCCAGCAGTACCCCCTAGTCCCAATCACAAGCCCAACAGAGCCCCAGGCCGAGCCCCATACCGAGGCTCCCACCTGGACACCGCCCTCATCTCAAGGTAGGTCACCGGCATATCAGTGTGATAAACCAATCTGTAAATACTTTCATTGTGTTTGTATAGATGTTCCTCCTTGTTTTGTCCTTATATGATATATAGGGATCATTCTGTTATGTTTAAGTTATTCCATCCATCAGAATATTGTTTTACATTGTTCACTTGTGTAGTTAGTTTGAGAATCAGTCCTCTTGGGTAGCTAGTTAGAGATTCAGTCCACTTGTGTAGTTCGTTAGAGAATCAGTCCACTTGTGTAGTTCGTTAGAGAATCAGTCTACTTGTGTAGTTAGTTTGAGAATCAGTCCACTTGTGTAGTTAGTTTGAGAATCAGTCTACTTGTGTAGTTAGTTTGAGAATCAGTCCACTTGTGTAGTTAGTTTGAGAATCAGTCCACTTGGGTAGCTAGTTAGAGATTCAGTCCACTTGTGTAGTTCGTTAGAGAATCAGTCCACTTGTGTAGCTAGTTTGAGAATCAGTCCACTTGTGTAGCTAGTTAGAGAATCAGTCCACTTGTGTAGCTAGTTAGAGAATCAGTCCACTTGTGTAGCTAGTTAGAGAATCAGTCCACTTGTGTAGCTAGTTAGAGAATCAGTCCACTTGTGTAGCTAGTTTGAGAATCAGTCCACTTGTGTAGCTAGTTTGAGAATCAGTCCACTTGTGTAGCTAGTTAGAGAATCAGTCCACTTGTGTAGATAGTTTGAGAATCAGTCCACTTGTGTAGCTAGTTAGAGAATCAGTCCACTTGTGTAGCTAGTTAGAGAATCAGTCCACTTGTCAATCTCCACACAGTGATCTCCCCTTTATTCTTCAGTATAGATCTCTGCCACTATGAGTAGCAATATCAGGATTTCTGATAAACAATTTTTTTTTTTGTTAAAGTGTTAAAAAACTGTTTCTTTATATCAGCTTAGTTTCCTGTCATTCATATATTGATTTTGATGACATAAATAAAACAAATAAAAATATTTTATAAAAATAAACTTTTTAAACTTGTATGGTTGACGCCATTTTGTCGAACAGTCTCACTTGATCAAACTGTCATGTGTAATATGCTTGGTGGCAGTGGTTACTGTACAGATTAGGGGAAGTAACCGCTGTTGGCAGTTTGTCCACTTGTGTAGTTAGTTAGAGAATCAGTCCACCTGCTTAGTTAGCAGTATATTATTTCTGTAAAGTAACATATTAGATGGAAAAATAAGGAATGTACCCATGAAAGATTCTTTTGGATAATTTGAATTTGAATTATTTTATAAATTGTAGACAGAACAAATCAACATTGGTTTATGTTGTTTTTTTTCCTTTTGTAGAGAGAGAGAGTTTAACAACTGGTAGGTTATATTCTGGTTTATATGAAGTTTCAATATATCTGTAAGGCAGCATATCTTCTTTGTTTTCCAGATGAGAAGCCCGACAGATTCAGCCAAATCCCTCATCTAGATAAAAAAGAGGCTCATGAAATGGCCGAACTTCAAAGAAGATTGAAAAAATCCCTTACTTTAGAGGTAAAAAAGTTTGACATGTTTACCAGACAGATATAAAAAGCATGATCTTATTACTGGAATTAAAACATTTTACATGAGTTACTGATAGTCAGATACTATGTTCTCTTTAAACGCATCAATAACTGTCCAAATTTACATAGGTGGAAGTGAAAATATCATCCATATAATAACAAAAGTCACAGCGAACAGGCACTGTAACACCTTAGTTTTAGGCTTATTTGTTTGGGGAAAAATATGAAAAGAGTAGAACTCCTTGTAATTTTGATTAAAGATAATCACCGCCATTTTGATTGGCCAGTTTTACTGTATGTAATGGTGTTATATACCTGCTATAAATGCTTGTTTCATCCTACACTGGCTTCACATAAACTTAGGTAACTTTTGATGAGAATGACTTCATACTTGAATTATTAATTTAATCATGATTAGACCAATCCCTTTCTGTGCTTTGCGGGGATATTAATCAGCTTTTGGCGACAGTTCTTGTTTTCCTTGGTCATTTTCAGAAAAATATATGGGGTCGGTTGTGAAACAAGGAATTTTTTTTTTAAGATTTATTTGCTACACTCTGTTACATATGATAATCAGAACTTTATAATATTATATAAACCAGATATAAGTCTTTCATGAAATGTTTCCCAACCTTACTTCAGGGCATTACAGTTGAAACATATCCAGACCGACCGGCAAGTGCCCCGGTACAAAGTTCGAGTGTTGAAAAGAACTCTCCAACAAAAAGACGACCGGACTCTGGTAAGATCAAAAACTGATGTACATTGGGGGCATCTTTAACTCCTTATGGCATGTAGACACATTTTGAGGCACTGGTAAACGGAGCAAACCCAGATCAGACAGTTTCTGGAAGTCAAAATGTGTCTCCTTCCATGAGCTGTCTGATCAGGGTCTTTCCAGTCTGTTCAAACGATATTGTAGCTCAGATTCTACAAACACAGCATGACAAAGAAAATCCATTGTTTTTAATACCATAAAGGGAGTTTGGCAAATTGATAAACCCTAGTCCTCTCTCTTGTAAAAAGGAATAATTTAAGGCTTGGATAATCAAAATTGGATGATGATGATGATGATGATGATGATGATGATTATTCATCCCTTTTTTTAACATATGATCTGAGATAAATATATAGATGATATTTGTTTTGAGTGGATATGATATGTATCTCATGAAGAAATGATGAAATTTGAAAATATCAAAATTGTATCTTTTCAAGATAGGATATATTCCATGCTCATATTCACTCAAAACATGCAATTTTTCTTTTTATTTTATCAGTGATTCATTTTGAAGCTGGAAAACATGAGTCCATGGGACTCACATATTTTGAAACAATGAGTCCCAACCCAAAAACAAAATGAGTCCGCAGGTTTCGTTCACTAAAACACATAGAACTGTGATGGAATAGAATCATTTATTCATTCCAGTAATCATAGTAATAACAAAGAACATTTCATCACAACCAATACTGACAAGCAGGAAACAAAAAATGACTAGAACAATGTAACACTGACTAGTTATACTATGGCACAATCAGAAAAACAGCAGTCCAGTGTAGTGCAATTTTTTTTAACGAATATATTTTATTTTCAGAACACTTAACATTTAAATAAGCCTGTTTTCAATTGCACCTTAAAGACATCTCAAAAATGACCCCAAACCCCCCAATGTGTAATTTATTAAGTTATAATAATAATTACTTTCCACAAGTGATGATCTTGTGCAGCTCATGCCCAGAAACATTTACTGAAATCTGAGGTCCCAGCTAGTGGTTTTAAAAATTTACTTACTATGCATGATTCAGAATGCATGTATCATTGTATGTCAACTGACTTGTCATTCAGTGCAATCAATACCTCTACAGGAGCGTTTTAACAGTGAAAATTGCAATAAAACCGTACACCTGCAAGGCTATCTTAACAACAGAACAGTTATTTTTGAATATGTCTTTAAAGTTGAGATCTGCATTTTTGAAGTAGGTAGGCGGCTAAAGCCACTTATAAGTAATATAAATTTCAATTTATTCTTTTCAAAGCTAATAGCATTTACTTGACAGATACTAGAGACATACAATGCATGACTTAACCAAGACTATAAGACTTGTATATCATGGCCATATAGCCTCAGTTAAGTTATACAAGTCTGGTACCTGTGAAATGCTTGCTATATGCTTTGAAAAGAATATGCTGAAATTTATATATACTTAGTAAACATTGTTCACAAGTTTATACAAGTTTAACACTGTAGAGTCTTCTATCCCGCATCTTCTTTAAAACAGGCAGAGCTTTTTCAACAAACTCACTTCTAACAATTCATACATGCCATATCTCCCGGCGGGAGATTAAATCTCCCAGGATTTTGACTTGTCTCCCGATCTCCCGCCGGGAGGTGAAAATCTCCCGGTCTGACTTAAATCAAACTGGTTTCCCTTTGAACTCAGTATAATCCATTTTATTACCGACCTATGATACAGCATTAGGAAGACTACGTAAGAACATGTGTTAATATCAATCCTGACCAGTGTGCTGTACACAGCTACAGGCAATGTGTGATCGTCCTTATCCAATCAAATTGCATAATTCAGACAGGTAGCAGATTGGACACTCTATCAGTTGAAACAATTATCGTCGGGTAATTAGCAGCTATCAAGGCAATACTAAAGCTAGAATGAGTAGGGTTAGGATGGCACACTGTAATAAAGACGTAAATCTTATCATGGATAAAAAAAGGTCCCGGAGAATAGCTAATCCTTACTTACCAGAAGTGTAAACAATAAATGATAATTAGATCAACTGTTTACCAATCATTTAAATCTTAACAAAACTCATCATATTGACACATCATAGAAAGTACACCTCAGCTAGCGATAAATTGTATATGAATTGCAATTTTCACACCGAAAATGACTTGATAAACAAGGGATATCGTCTGCTGAGTAATTTATTATAATGAGATGTCATGATCGGAAGAGTTGGGTAACCACTTCATACCACCATACCGTACCCGATAAATATTTTAAGCTAAATAATATTTTAGCTAAAAGCAATTTAATTCAGAAAAAAAGAATACACAGACGGAAGGTGAAAGTATTATTAAAAATGATCTAACTTTTTATCTTTATTCATCCCCATTAATTAAAACCTTATGATCAGAAATCATTCAATAAATCAAAGATACTGTACATATCAATTTAAATGTGCATGTTCTCCAATTTGTTACAAGTTAGTGTTGCATTTAATGTAAAACAGTGCTTGTGGAAAGTTAAGTTTCTATTTTCTATTTGAATTAGATTTATTAATAAATTTTGTATTTTTTTTACATATAAATTTCATATGGTATTTTCATTATATGCAATAAACAGTATATAACATAAACTGTTAATGAATTTAATGAAGGGATAATCAAATGTGTATTTTTTTAATTTTTTATTAAGAACGTCTCTTCGATATATGTCGTAAAATCTCCCTGGCTGGACCCCAAATCTCCCTGTGAAAATTTCAAAATCTCCCTGGGAGACATACTGAAAATATGGCATGTATGTAACATTAGTGGACAATCTTACACGCATTTAAGCTGAATTATTGTTACTGTCCGTCGTTGAAGTAACATCGTTAGATTTCTCCGATTCCGATGGCTTATTACCCCACAAACCAGTCAATCTTGACTGATTTTGGTCAATTTTGGGTATTTTTTTCGGAGGCATATTTATGTACATCCGGGGATCTTGTAAACAACGCTATCAACCAAGTATTTACACCGATAAATGTGATTGGTTTAAAAATCCCAATAATCCAATCAGAGTATGCGTAACATAAACGGTTCATTTTCAAACGGTGTTACCGTAGATTTTGACCACCGGTGTCTCGTAACGAATGAAATTGCTATTTCTCGCCAGCCGAGTTAAGAAAAACATTGCGCAAGTTCTACAAGCCAAAGCACTGTCTTTGCGTCCCGAGGACGCACATACTTTGAATTCATTGCGTCTGCGGTGAAAAGCTTGCGTCTCTGACGCAGGACGCACGGCAAAATGATTCACTGATTTTATGTTAACTGCTCTTACATACCCTTTATTAGTAAAAAGACAAAAAATCAATAAAAAAAATAAATAGAATAAAGTACTGTACCAGCAAGAAAAGCTGTTTAAAATGGACTGATCTAGTGTAGAGTCACATATTCAAGTGTGAAATGGTGTGATAATTACTATTCAATGCAATTTTACTCTTTTCAATTTTACTTGAGATTCTCAAGGGAAGCTTAAATAAACCCATAAGCTGGTGGGTGTAAGATGGATTATTTTCTTTAAAACTTGTCTAGAAGTAAATGTATTGAAGTAGTTGACATGGTGTGATATCCAAATGATAACTTATTTTGATGAACCTGTTTTGTTTTCCTCCCTGATATTGTTGTGATTTTCTTCTTCAGGTTCTCAACGCAACAGGAATCGTAGACCCCCGCGTGGGGACACAGACAGGAACCGACAGGAAGACAACAGAGGATACAACCAGGCTCCCAGTGGGGAGAGAGTGATTCTGATTGGTCGAGGGACACGTCCCCAGGGTGGGGCCTCAAGGCCCCCCAGGGGTAGGAGAGGTCGTGGGGGTTATGGTGGGCGAGGCAGAGGCGGACCCAGGGCGGACGGTCAGGAGGCGGGCAGCGGGGACAGTAGCAGTCAGGGAGGCAGTCTGAGCCCCATCAAGGAGCGCACGCAACAGGAAAATCCCCGGGGTGGCAGTCCCCGGGGTAGGGGTTCTGGTAACAGAAGATCTGGTAGCTCAAGAGGCCGTGAAGGAGGCAGGATGAGTTCTCAGGTCCGATCGGATGTTAACACTAACTCTGGAAGTGGAAGTAGTGTAAATGTTGGAGCTGAATAATGTGAAAGTCTAGTCATAATTTCTGTGAATGTAGTTCACTTAAAACTTTGTCAGGTACAGCAACGTATGCATGAACGGCTTGGGGATTCAAGATCATATGTTCATTATGTGCATGCTTATGAAATGTATATATATTCAACTACTTATTTTCATTGTCATCTATTTAATATATTTTGAAGGATGTCATATGCAAAATATATATTTACAGGAGAAAAAAAATGTTTATTTTTCTTTACTTGCATGAAAATGTGCTGTTATGAAATGAAATGTGATTCAATATTTTTATTGATGTTAATAAATTTGAATTGACATAAAATTAATGTGTAAATATTTTATTGATTGCTTGTAATCATAAACATGTATTATTTGATCAGTTAATCACCATCGTTTTGTATCATGGGTTGGATGTCTTTATGTTTGACTATATACATGTATCTGATGTCCTGATACAGAAACAATTTTGTGACAGTAACACTGCAACAGAGCAGTGTGTAGGTTTTGTTTAGATTGTTTAAGTGTTGAATTTCAATCTTTACCACAAAGTTATGCTATATACAACGGTATATCCCATTGACACTAGTTCAGACAGTAGGTCTACAATTTCACATCCTGAGGAGTAGCAACCAGTGTTTACCTAGATCAGCCTGTAAGAGTTATTTTTAGGTTGATCAGGTTTGACACTGGTCATAGGTATGTTCCTTGATTCAGTGTTAAAGTGTTCTCCCTCAACATTTTTGTTAGAATTAGTGTTAAACAAAAGAGCTTTCTTAAAGATGGTTAAAAATCATGTGTTTGTTTATTATTCATGTAAGTCCATGCCCATGTGAACTTTGGATGTTTATTTTTGATACTTGTTACGCATGGATAC
>CM037777.1:92092785-92142785 GCA_021229015.1 Solen grandis
AGTCGGTATATCTCCCTTGCTATCGGCGCAATAACTCATAAGGCAGTACTAGGATAGGCTGACACAGTCTGAGGATACTGTAACTGGATCTGGTATTATGTCATATGTTTAAAACTGAAGCAGCACTATATCTCTCACACGTGACAGAAGCCCTCACATGAACGTGATTGTACCTCACGTGTTCCCAACAGCTGTCTGTAAAGACGACACTGTTTGATAAATTTCATATTGTAAAACTCATTAAAACATTTTCGTGTTAATCTCTCACATATCTTCCGGAATACACGATATAAGAATAAAAAGTAACATTATGAGAATGTATTGCCAGTGCCAACATTTTTTTTTTTTTTTTTTTTTGCAATACCGGATATAGAAATTATGGCCATTAGTGATTACATTATCGCTCGTTAATTGCAATGCCTTGAATTGTCTTTTTAATCAAAATTGAGATGCAGATAGCAGATCTATAATGTTGCTGTTGTTTTGAAGGGAGATAAGTTAGATCGAAATGGACCCAAGAGATGTGGACCTTGGTGAAAATGTAGTGATAGTGAACAAGTATTTTAGTGCTATGACAGTCGGTTTTGTTGTTTAGAAATTATGGCTAAGGTATTTTTTTCACTGTATTTTATTATAAACAAGGCAGTCCAAAGGACAGCTATATCCCCCGACATCGCCGCCTTAATAAAGACTTTGACCTTTTTAGTAGTACTGATACAGTGGGGTTTAAACTGCATTTCATGCATTAGGATAAGACAACACAAGATAAGAGAGTATTTAGTTTGGCAAAGGATAATAATATTTTAGTTGCCACCTGTGTTCTGCACATCGTCTTAATTTGGTTTACATTTAAGACAAGTTTCATGAAAATCCTTCAAGGGGTATAGGAGATATTGAGCAAACACGAAATTGTGATGGAAATTAAAGGTCAAAACACTTGACCTTCAAATGTGACATTGACATTGAGCCGACATGACTGCCACCTGTGTTCTGCACATCGTCTCAATTTGGTTAACATTTGAAGCAAGTTTATGAAAATCCTTCAAGAGGTATAAAAGATATGGAGCAGACACGCAATTTTTACGGACGGACAGACAGAAAGACAGACGGACAGACAGCTACCACCTGTGTTCTGGACATCGTCTCAATTTGGTTTACATTTGAGGCAAGTTTCATGAAAATCCTACAAGGGGTATAGGAGATATGGAGCGGACACGATATTGTTACGGAGAGACAGACAGATGGACAGACAGACAGACGAACCCATTCCTATAACTCCCCACCCCCCACTACGCGGCAGGGGATTAAAAGGGGAGATAAAATTGGTCCTAGGAGTTATGGCCCTTGATGGCATTTAAGCCCTTGTGATATTTTGTGAAGATTGATGACAGAATGTTAAATAGTGAAGAAGTTATGACCAAGTTTTACACGTCGACGATCACAGCAACGACGACACCAAAGTGAGTTCTTAAAAAATAACAGACGAGCTAATATCAGGCGAGAAATATACAAATATATAAATACAAGTCGTGTGCATATATACAATCATTAAACAATACATAACTAATCACAATATCGGAGTTGTATAGCAGATAAGGTTTGTGAGATATCTATAAAACACACGAAATCAAATTGTTTGCATTGAATAGACATTGATTTAACATATACTAATTTAAGCCTACATATATTCAACATTGTTTGGAATATGAGTTATATCCTCGCCTTACTAGGTGAAGAAAAGCTTACCAATTCAGTTATCAGTCAAATACATGAATTTTATTTACCGAAATAGTAAAAATCAATTAGTAATCTAAATGCTTATCTACATGAGTGAGGAGTGTTGACTTACTCACTGAAATGTGTGATCATTTGACACTCAAATAGGCGAACATCCCGTAACATATGTAAATACAGTAACATATACATGTATTGCTTAAATTTAAAAAAGAAAATACTTCGAATTAGAAAAAACTACACACAAAGAAACTAGCAGAATTGTTGAATAAAATGTGCAGTGATGAAAAATCCTGGTTAAGAAGTAAGCTTGCTGGAGAAAAACGATCCTTAAAACAAGCGTTTATTGTCTCTAGAAAAAAGTTTGACCGCGGAGTACAAAGTAGAAAGCGTGAATACTGGAAGGAGCAACAAGAAAGATTGAAACATACTCGTGAAAAAGGGAAACAGTGAAGATTTCTGGAAGACAATTGGCAACACAGGAGTTGACACTGAACGAAAACCTATATCTATGGAAATCTTAACACACGACGGACAAATAAACAATAATCATTACGAAGTAATGGAAACATGAAAACGCGCATTTGAAGAATTCTTTAAATGTGGAGGCTATAACGAAGGGGAGTTAAACCAATAACTAACCAGCCAAAAAGGCAATGAAAATTATATTCTGAACAAGGGTATCGACATACTAGAAGTGAAAGAAGCATTAATGTCTTTAAATAGTAAGACATCTCCAGGGTATGATCAAATACCATCTAAGTACATCGAAATGACGTTTGTGTATATTATCTCCACAGACTAATTTGTGTATATTTCTTTACATTACAGGAAAAGTGACTAAAGCTTGGTCATATGGTATTACATTATTAGCATTTCAAAAAATGCTAAAAATTGCCGTTAGCAAAGTGAACAGAAAGTTACACTGTGGCGAAAAGGGACATTATATGTCTAAGTACCTGAAGTTGAAGGAGAAGTTGTTATCAAAGCTGATATTAGAAATAAATCCCATTTCATGTGAAATAGGAAGCTAAATCTATAACTGCTGTTCATACATTAATCAGGTGTTGATCACTTATTATCACCGGCCCAGGGCGGCGATATTATACTATCGAGCAAGAAGCAAATTTTTACTCCCGCACTTCAAAGTACTTCCGGTAGCCTATAAACCAGTCCAGATTTCCCAGCGTTCAAAGCAGTTTCCCCAGAGCTTGTTCCCGGCATAACCTGATCTGTTTATCTTTCTGCGACCGACTGAGAAGGAACCTGTTTTTCTATTACATCAGCGGTGCGGGAGTAAAAAGTTGCTTTCTTGCTCGAAAGTATAATATCGCCGACCCAGGGCACCAATCATCAAGTGGCACGGCACGGTTACCGCCGGACATAAGGCAATGGAAATGCAATGTTAATAACTGGTTAAGGCTTCAAAGTTTTCCTCCAAGCAGATTAAATAATTATGTGTTCAAATGGTCGAACTGTGTGAGAAGTTAGTGTAAAGACTTGTGTTATAGTTAAAAATTATTTGCGTAGCATTTTAAATATTGAAGATATTTATTGTCACAAGAAAAAACAAGAAATAATGAATGACCTACAAGTACAAATGTTTAATAGATTTAAGTGTGAATGGCGGGACAGTATACGTAAGTCGGCAGGAAGGAACAGTGGAAATAAGATGAGGACAGTACACGTAAGTCAGCAGGAAGGAACGGTGGAAATAAGCTGAGGACAGTACACGTAAGCCGGCAAGAAGGAACGGTGGAAATAAACTGAGGACAGTACACGTAAGTCAGCAGGAAAGCACGTGGAAATAAGCTGATGACAGTACACGTAAGTCGGCAGGAAGGAACGGTGGAAATAAGCTGAGGACAGTACACGTAAGTCAGCAGGAAGGAACGGTGGAAATAAGCTGAGGACAGTAACGAAGTCGCAGGAAGGAAGTGGAAATAAGCTGAGGAATAAGCTGAGGACAGTACACGTAAGTCAGCAGGAAGGAACGGTGGAAATAAGCTGAGGACAGTACACGTAAGTCGGCAGGAAGGAACAGTGGAAATAAGCTGAGGACAGTACACGTAAGTCGGCAGGAAGGAACTGTGGAAATAAGCTGAGGACAGTATACGAAAGCCGGCAGGAAGGAACGGTGGAAATAAGCTGAGGACAGTACACGTAAGTCGGCAGGAAGGAACGGTGGAAATAAGCTGAGGACAGTTCACGTAAGTCCGCAGGAAGGAACAGGGGAAATAAGCTGATGACAATACACGTAAGTCAGCAGGAAGGAACGGTGGAAATAAGCTGAGGACAGTTCACGTAAGTCAGCAGGAAGGAACGGTGGAAATAAACTGAGGACAGTACACGTAGGTTGGCAAGAAGGAACAGTGGAAATAAGCTGAGGGCAGTACACGTACGTCGGCAGGAAAGCACGTGGAAATAAGCTGAGGACAGTTCACGTAAGTCGGCAAGAAGGAACGGTGGAATAAGCTGAGGACAGTACACGTAAGTCAGCAGGAAGGAACAGTGGAAATAAGCTGAGGACAGTACACGTAAGTCGGCAGGAAGGAACGGTGGAAATAAGCTGAGGACAGTACACGTAAGTCGGCAGAAGGAACAATGGAATAACTGAGACGTATAGAAGTCAGCAGGAAGGAAGTGAATAAGCTGAGGACAGTACACGTAAGTCGGCAGGAAGGAAGGGTGCAAATAAGCTGAGGACAATACACGTAAGTCAGCAGGAAGGAACGGTAGAAATAAGCTGAGGACAGTACACGTAAGTCAGCAGGAAGGAACGGTAGAAATAAGCTGATGACAGTACACGTAAGTCAGCAGGAAGGAACGGTGAAAATAAGCTGAGGACAGTACACGTAAGTCAGTAGGAAGGAACGGTAGAAATAAGCAGAGGACAGTACACGTAAGTCAGCAGGAAGGAACGGTGGGAATAAGCTGAGGACAGTACACGTAAGTCAGTAGGAAGTAATGGTGGAAATAAGCTGAGGACAGTACACGTAAGTCGAGAAGGAAGGTGGAAATAAGCTGAGGACAGTACACGTAAGTCAGAGGAAGAAGTGGAAATAAGCTGAGGACAGTACAGTAAGTCAGAGGAAGGAACGGTGGAATAAGCTGAGGACAGTACACGTAAGTCAGCAGGAAGGAACGGGAAATAAGCTGAGGACAGTAACGTAAGTCGTAGGAAGGAAGGTGGAAATAAGCTGAGGACAGTACACGTAAGTCAGGAGGAAGGAACGGTGGAAATAAGCTGAGGACAGTACACGTAAGTCAGTAGGAAGGAATGGTGGAAATAAGCTGAGGACAGTACACGTAAGTCAGTAGGAAGGAATGGTGGAAATAAGCTGAGGACAGTACACGTAAGTCAGTAGGAAGGAACGGTGGGAATAAGCTGAGGACAGTACACGTAAGTCAGGAGGAAGTAATGGTGGAAATAAGCAGAGGACAGTACACGTAAGTCAGCAGGAAGGAACGGTGGAAATAAGCTGAGGACAGTACACGTAAGTCAGCAGGAAGGAACGGTGGAAATAAGCTGAGGACAGTACACGTAAGTCAGCAGGAAGGAACGGGGAATAAGCTGAGGACAGTACACGTAAGTCAGCAGGAAGGAATGGTGGAAATAAGCTGAGGACAGTACACGTAAGTCGCAGGAAGAACGTGGAAATAAGCTGAGGACAGTACACGTAAGTCAGCAGGAAGTAATGGTGGAAATAAGCTGAGGACAGTACACGTAAGTCGGCAGGAAGGAATGGTGGAAATAAGCTGAGGACAGTACACGTAAGTCAGCAGGAAGGAACGGTGGAAATAAGCTGAGGACAGTACACGTAAGTCAGCAGGAAGTGAATGGTGGAAATAAGCTGAGGACAGTACACGTAAGTCAGCAGGAAGGAACGGTGGAAATAAGCTGAGGACAGTACACGTAAGTCAGCAGGAAGGAACGGTGGGAATAAGCTGAGGACAGTACACGTAAGTCGGCAGGAAGGAACAGTGGAAAACAGCTGAGGACTTATAACTTTACAAAAACGAATACATGACAGAAACCTACGTGTCTAACCATATAATGTTTACCTAGACAACATCGAAGCGCTTGTGTTTAATTTCGCTGTGGCGTGGCACCTTTAAAAACAGAGACTGGTAGATACAGCTGCGCAATGCCTTTAGACCAAAGAACGTGTTTCATTTGTAAGACTTTGTTGAAAATGAAATGCATGTAATGTTAAAATGTCCATTATAAAATAAAATTAGGAACTGCTTATTTGAAGTAAATGCTGACTTTCTAAAATACGATGAGCTAAAAAATTTGCCTATTGTTCCGTGCTGAAAATGTAACCAAATATAGTACCAAAGCTTGCCACGATATTTTAATGTTCAGGAGAAATGCTTTATAAATAATTGTTGTCAAATATCAACGTTTAATTTATTTTTGAATGTAATCATTATTTAAGATTATTACTGAACAGATTTATGGTTTTAGAATTGTGAAATTTAAGTCTTAGATTTAATGTTTGTATTGTATTTGATGTTATCTTACATGTTTATAATTCAAATTTCTCACATCAAATAAGTACTCATTCTGAGAGGTTTTGTACTGTTATATTTTACAATAGTTTATAATTTGTAAAAATATCTGTATAAAAGTGAGACTATGATAAACTGTCTGTCTGTCTGTCTGTCTGTCGGTCACAAAGAAGTAAATCAAAATAAGCCTGTGATCTCAATTAGATTTCATGCGGTTTTGAAATCATTGCGAGATTTTACAAAACCTCGATTTGTCGATCTGTCGCTTCTAAGGTTGATTGATTTCAATTTCCCGATGTGAGATTTAAGAGAGACACACTGGGATAAAAACTATAATAAGCGCGATGATTGTTAAACATTGCATGTCTCTTTCGGACATGCGACAACGCGATAATTATCGTGACCAGAAGTCGAGTGGTGGAAAGAAGATTAAAGTGGGACAAACAGGACACCGTATGGAAGAGGATTTCTTTTTGATTGAGGTTTCACAATGTCTATCACCTTTTCACACACACACACACACACACACACACACCAAATATATGAAATTCAAAATGTCCAAATCTTGAAATTGTTACTTGAAAATTACGCTCTTAACGATTGAGGTACATAGTTGGTTGAGACGTCATATTGCTAGCCTCGGAGAGCTAACCACGGCTTCTGAAAGTGAAAGTGCTCAAATTCTTGCGGCACTAGTTTGTATAATCGATAGGCATTTGTTGTTTTCATATGACATTAAATGCAAGTAAACTTTAGTCATTAATTCATACGCATCCCAAATACCCGCCTTCCTCAAGATTTTTGCTTTAGGCAATTTCTTTTGCAGCAACTTTTCTAATTACCTAAACTCTATTTCCTTAATTTGTCACTGATGCAATTCTGGTTAATGTAGAAATGACATACACAAACTCATTGTTTTAAGGAAATCTTACCCTTCCGCCAGGGGTGCATGCAATATGCAAAACTGTATACATCCGGTGACGGCTCGTTTACAGTCAGCTACGAAGCGGTCTTAGTGTCATAAATCACGATGTTCACGTACACCTACGGCATGGGTACGATTGAACAGCGTATACAGCCTTAAGTAAAAGTCGTAAGTTCATAGCTGTTTGCCACATGTCTACGGTGCGATACTGCAGAGTGACAGCATTATATGAGACCTCTCCAAATTACTGAAATACGGTCGGTTGGACGTTTAAACCAACCAACAAACAGACCACAGATACATTTATGAAAAAAAAGAAATGATATGACCATTTTGCATAAAAAACAACAACATTAAATTGTTGAATAAACTTGTAAAAGAACAGCTCTCCCAATATGCAAATAAAATTATCATCATAATTCGAAGGTCCTACAGAACACACTAATTACAAAATAAGGCATTCGTTACTTACGGTAGATTATTGTGATAAACTAGCACACAGCTGTTTCTTATAACTGTTTCGTACTTTGAAATAGCCTCTGAGAATTCCTTGTTCAAATGTCAAGCTCTACATCAACTCCCCAAGTTTAACTTTACATGTAGTGGCAATAATGTCAAGGCTAATTATGATCTTTCGTGTACCTTAATTGTGAACATGTAAAACAAAGTAACTTTCATAAATAGTGAGAATCATTGACCACACAATCCATTATTCACGCATTTGACAACTCACATTATGCAGTATCTCGGCATGTAGTATGTTTATTTTCATCCAAACTAGTTTCAAACTGGGAGGGGCCGCCGTGGCCGAGGGGTTACAGTCGTGGACTACAAATCTCTCAGCCCCTCACCGCTGTGGGTTCGAATCCCGGTAGGGACTTCGGATTTTTCATGTGAGGAAGCCTTCCAGCTGGCTTGCGGTAGGTCGGTGGTTCTACCCGGGTACCTCTGTGTACTCGGGGTCTTCCTCCACCTGTAATTAGCTGGACGTCGCTATATATGATTGAAATACTGTCGCAGCGACGGTAAAGCCAAATACAACAACAACAACAATACAACAACAAACTGGGAAGTCCTTTTGATTCTAATTTGATCAGCAGTATATAAACTACTTTGTGTACATTTTAAGATATATCAATTTTGATAATCCATCCATCATCAAATTATAATCATGGTCTATCAAATGCTTAAAAAGGCTTCAGTACAGATGCAAGCATCCCTTGACTTGGATACAGGCTCTTTAAAGGCTTGCATTTGCTGTAAAATTCCCACTATCCTTAATCGACTATGATCACAATTTAATGTTGGGTGGTTTACCTTAAGGCAGACGAACCCA
The DNA here is from genome assembly GCA_021229015.1 of Solen grandis. Classification (NCBI taxonomy): domain Eukaryota; kingdom Metazoa; phylum Mollusca; class Bivalvia; order Adapedonta; family Solenidae; genus Solen; species Solen grandis. Next base: position 92,101,296 of record CM037777.1, read on the forward strand.
AATGGGATCGGCAAATGTTGGCAAATGTCAACAAAGATCGCCCAACTTCCGATATTCTTCGGCATAACACGCCATGATTCGGAATGTGATGCTTTTTCATTACAATGTTTCATTCATCGTATCTTATATATTTGTTAATCAAATGTAACAATTTTGATTGCTATTCATCTATTTAAATGCAAAAATACCGTTCCTTTTTTTAAAATAGGGAGAAAAAAAAACCTCCCCGAATTACCTTCCGGTGATGTCATTTTGGAATTCCCCTAGATTTGTCAAAATGAGGGTATTTAGAAAAGTTCTCCATAAAAAAGCAAATTTTATAAAGCATATGGTATCTTGATCAAACATTACTACAGTAGTATAAGTTATTCGTGTAAAGCGGAAAATTGTAACAGTTATTTTTTTCGTACTAAGATTGTACGTACTTGGTCAAATATTTTTGTCGTTATCTGCTCATTATTTCACTTAACAATGATATTACATAAATCATGCAACTGAAAAAGACAATTAAAGGATATTTGTAATTATTGTTTCAAGTTTGTGCTCACATTGTACCTGAAAACAACTTAGGAAGCAGTCAAAATATAATATTCTGTGTTTTACTGAGCTTAAATAATAGGGGGTCAGGTAATGTTTACTATTGTTACGTGATATATTTATGGTTAACCTATATAGAATTGTGCATTTTTATGTTTGAAATAGTACATGAATATTTTTAACAGCTTGTTCTAAGAAATCTGTATAAAAATGCGTTTTTTTTTACCTGGAATTGTAATGTTGCTATTTCATAAATGGGGGGAAAATATCAAAGCTTAACTTTAATATGAAGACTTCCTACATACATTTATAAATATGCATTTTATCAAGTTTGCTTTTATGTTTTTAATATGTTTTCCATTTGATATACGCCATAGGTATATGATAAATCAGTTCATGAGAATAAATTGGGAAAGTTGATTATTTTATAGCCGTTTTTACGTATACCCCACACAATTTGCGAAAGCATTTCAATACAGGGTTACATGGACTAAAAATCATTAAATTTTTACAAATTGTGGATAGAAATTTCCTAAATCGCACAAAATGCTTTCTTTAAATATAAAGAATAGAAAAACACCAAAGAAATCAGAATTTCAAAATTGCCACTACTTTAAATCATAACACCGCTCCACGCTTTGTGACTTCACGCTTTTTACATTTGTGGTCAGGTTGGAAGTGATATTACAACTCGCAATATGAAATGCAATTTTACTTTTTGGTAACGAAAGAAAATGCTTATCTGCAGCAATGCGGACAAAGATGTATTGTGTCATGAGTGCATTTAGTTTGCGGGAAACTTCATTTGTAAGTAATTAAGATTTGACTGATTAAGGGACTCAGATCTGAGACTCAGAATTGGTAATTGGGTTTCACTGCCCGTAATATTCTCCAGGAATTAATTGGTGCGATTATTTGTCTTTTTCCATGTTGGCTCGAGTGCGCTTTATTAGAAAAAAAGATTTTAGTGTCTGCATGGGATATTTAAAACCTAAATTGGCAATTAGAGTTCGTTTAATCAAAGTTATTACGTCAAGCTCAGACCACAATACGACTTGCATTAGATAAAAGACAGTTATCGTGTATTAAAAACAAGACGTCATCTTAGCCATACCTTAATTAACCGCTTTTAAATATCCGGCTGTTCTTCGTATTACGCTAATCTCTACTGAGATCCGCTCCGGTTTTCGTATTGGCCAATACGAAAAAAATAACCGGAGCGGATCTCAGTAGAGATTACGTATTACGCCACTTGTCTTCGGTGTGATATTGCAGCATTGTTGACAGGACATCTAACCCAGCGACAAATAAATTTCACCCAGTCATCGAATTCATACAGGTCATTAGCTTAGGAAGAAGTAGTTGTTCTCTTAATATTGTATTGTACAAAATGAAGTCCGTCTCTCCAATTTCACTGACAAATTATTATCTATACACCCCCTTTACTCTGTAACCACCGAACTCCACACAGTGATCTCCCTTGCAACTGTAAGGGGAGGTAACTACTGCGTGGAGTTTGTGTAAACACCTGTTCAATCGGAACACCCCGGGTACATTGTGCATGCAGAATAAACCGCTAGCTAACTTATCTGTGCACATTTGCTCAAGGAATCATGGAATATGTTCTACAGTCTCTTATATCGTTTATTGAAAGATCATTTATTTCGGCCTCATTTATTCCGGTTCGCAGGATGACCATATTATCCCTTTTCTCAACAACATTGAGAAGTTCCCAAGCTCTTTGCGGTATCTGATATCAGTCTTAACAGAATCCGCCGTTGCCAAGTGTGAGAGTGACAGCTACAGCATAGGCCGATGCTGGGCAATATTTTTGTAAATGTTGTGCTTACTTGAGATGAGTATGTCCGAATTGAATTTTCCTGATAAGAATTTTTTTAGATTTATCCGAATTTCGATATTTTTAAATCAATTGACAACGGATTACTTCTTTGCGCAAACGCTTGACAAGGGTGGCGTAATCAGGCGCGCATGTAGGAAAAAACAGAACCGGCTTGGTGATGGTCAATGTGGAGCGTGCCGTCACCTCTACATGGTAGAATACCTCGAATATAAATTCCGAGTGATCCGGCCTGACGAGGTTCGAACCTTCGGCGGTGAGAGGCTCTGTGATATCACTGTAGCCTCTGAATTTGAAATTAGTTTGCCATTTCTGATTTTAAGTTAATAATTGCCTTTCACTTTCGCTTTCGCGCTGTGTATACTGTGCATGTTCAGGGTTAAAGTCAAAGCTACTTTCCATAAAGTTTTGAATTTATACCCAGCATTTGTCTTTCTGATACTCAAATAAAACCACGACTTACGATGAATTTCGTCCAGACTGACTCAGTATCAATATTTGTGTATGTCAAAATATACACAGGTCTTGTGACCCTCATATAATTATATACATTGTAAAATGATATTTTTATCTCCTTCAGTGTTGTCATGATTTGTTGATTTTTTTTAATTGACATTTTAAAGAACAGTGAAAATTATATTAAAAAAGAGTAATATTCAACGTTTGAAACATTAAAAATAAATTCAATCAACTTATACATATATGGAAAAAAAAGTCCATTAAAAGGGCTTGTGTGTATGTAGGTCCCGATACAGGAGTTCTTTGAGAATGCAAATTGGCATGAAACAAACACGCCCTCTTTATTTCAGCCGAAAGGAGTGCTGACCGGCATCGAAATGTGAAAAGCCTCGCGGATCCCATCGTAGGAAACCCTCGATTAACTTTTTCCGTTTCACTTCATGACGTCATTACGCCCGATCACACTCCTCACAGTGATACGTCACGCTGTGCTACTTCAATCACAGCCACCAAATAAAACCGCGTGACGAACGTTGTTGTCTTCCAAAACTCCGAAAAAGAAGAAAATCCGTGAAAATTGCTGCGGGGATAGAAAAAGACAAAAACATTAGCACATTCTGTGATTAAATGCCTATCACTCGCCATGTTTCAAAAATTACCGGTGCATCATTAAAACTTTGTATAACTTTATGTTTGGCAAAGTAAATGTCGTCTGCTCGTGTGACGTCATAGTCCTACTAATTTGACTAAATATTCTTGTTTGCATTTATTTCTTTATTTAAATACATTTGTAACGTTACATATGAATTACAGAAATAAACTTAATTTAATGCATTTTAATAAAAATCAAAAGTGAGAAATTAAAAAACATTGCCATTATCTCCACTATTACTCAATGGATGTCCCCCAAACTTTACACGTGTGTTTATCAGGGCCGGATACAGAATTTTCAACAGGGGGAGGGCACACAATCTGATTGTGATGTCGGTACTAGGGGGGTCTGGGGGCATGCTCCCCCAGGAAAAAATGTTTCTAATGTTATGGAGATCATTCTGAAGGGTATCTGGGGAGGAAAATTGAGTTCTTTTTAAGGTAGTCACACACATCCACAGATAGGCAAAAATTACTATTAAGTGCCTTGAAACTTGTGGTTGTGGGTTCGAATCCCAGTGGCTGTCAACCTTTTTCTTTATATTCTACTTGTGGTTATGGTATCTGCATGGGTAAAAGTTGGAGGTTTAAAAACACATGAAAATCTTGATTTTAGCATTTTTTATATAGTTTTATATAGAATAAGAAGTCATCTCGCAATATGAAAATCAAGAAAATCAGGGAAATTGGGTAAACTTAGAAACATATCTCTCAGTAATAAAGAGTTAAGCGATATAGGGCGTATTTTGAATATCAAAATTAAAATAATAATAATAATAAAAAGAAACGAAAAAATAGACCAGTGTGTAAAATGGGTTTGGTATGGTAAGAATTTATTACACGTTTCAAGTTTTTTAGTTGAAACAACCAGAGCTTGTTTGCCGAATGCCATTATTTGTTTACGGTTTATAATCAATAATAAGTAGCAAAATATTTTTCGTAATATTTTTTTCTAAAAATAATATCTTTGGATTAAAAAAAATGAAACGGGACAGTAAATTTTTTTAGAATTTCCTTAGAGGTGTACGTATAGGCATACAACACAATATTTTTTTTTAATTCTTCATAGTGACAATTCGGGTGTGACTCCCTTAAAGTTAGATAATACATACTGAAACATGAAGGCAATGGATCTAAGCCTTGAACGATATAATACTATTGCTTGGGTCATTTTTTTAACTATAGTAAAATATTTAATAATATTAAAATTTCATTTCAATATACCTATGAAAATAAATAAATAAAATGGAAAAGGAAAGAAAATATCATACATATATAAAAGTAATTAATAAGGCTATTATTTCCTATGCACAATGCAATAATGAAGTATTACTTTTATATTTTTGTCCTCTATTTAAAAATCAACAACATTATTTGGTTATATTCTTATTAGATTTAAATTACATTAAACTATTCTTGTGCATTTGTTATTTCAAATTTGCTTTTTTCCCATTTAAATACATACTCATGTAAATCTTAAACATAGAGAGAGAGAGAGAGAGATATAAGAAAAATTTGTCAAGATTTTCTTTTAATAGATCTACAATATAAAAAAAAGACATACCCAGTAAAATCATTAAAACAACCTGTCGGCATTAATCTACATCTGTGACATACAGACGCTTAATTGTTATATGCATAGTATAAAGCTGAACGCGCCTGACTAATTCGGATTAAAGCAGTCACAGTCACAATGTTGCTGACAGCAGATGCTCTAGTAGTAGGGGGTAACAGAAACACCAGGGGCCTGGTGACGTGTCCACGTGACCCCTGTGCAAAAAGTGAATCCGGGCCTGTTTATCATCATCAAACGAACAGTAACTCTTCCATTTTTTTTTATATATTTATTGCCCTTTTTGGACTGAGAAAAAGTTAAGCTTGTTTAACATCGCAATTAATTCTCCATTTACTCATTAGATGTCTCTAATTTCTTCACACATGGTTTGATCATCATCAGACCAACTAGTAGAAACAGGGACAGTAACTCTTCCAAATATTTTTACATATTTATGGCCCTTCTGGACTTAGAAAAAAAAAAGTTAAAACTTTTGCTTATTATTGCTATAATCTACAATTTCTTTCCAAGGATGTGCCTCATAATTCATAAAATTGCATAACCTTTGTTGGGGGTCAGGCTCTGTCATGAATTTTAAAATAGTTATGCCCCTTTTTTATTTAGAATCTCGGTTAAGGTTTTCACACCACCTAATTTTTCACTTAACAATTTGAGGTATTACTTTGAAACTTTGAATACCTGTTCATGACCACCACCCCTACTTGTACATGGCATGGCAAGAGAACATAACTCTGTCTTAGATTTTTACATAATTATTCCCCTTCTCTGACTTGATTAATATTTTTGTACTAACTCACTTCTTCACTGAACTCTTTGAGACATTGCTTTACAACTTTGAGCACATGTTTATTGCTCTTGTGTACATTTTGATAATACAGAGATTCTCATTTTGCCTTATATTTTGCATTATTTATTTTTATTGACAAAGCATTCGAATAGTCGAGCATGCTGTCTTACGGACAACTCTTATTAATAATATTTTCATTAATAGTTCTAAATCTCTTTCTATTAGCCATTAACTGAAACAAATGCACCGTGTTCGTGCCCCCGTCCCAACTGAAGTTTTAATTAAAAAAAATGATGAAAATATTTCAAGGAGGTATAAATTAAGGCTCTCTGCGTTCGGTATTTAAAAGTTGTTTTTTTCTTTTTCGGTGGAGGGGTTAACACTGGTCTAAGTCTACCCTTGCGGGTTGTTGAGGCGTTGACACTGATGAATTCTGTCATTTTTTAACCTGATAAGTTAGAAATATAAATCGTATCTATCTATATTTCATTATTGCGGACCTAGACAACAGCGAATGTTTGTGAAAAGCAGAAGTTTATTCTCCACTGCTTGTATTTTTGGCTTCAGGTGATGTAACTTGTGAGTGTTATGTTTGTCCTCATTGTCTGATACTTTTGTTGTAAAGAATATCTGAATCTGAAACAAGAAAGTCAGTAGAACTGACAGATGCTCCCCGAAGAACGTCATTGTTACAAATAAGGCCTTGGTCAGTGGGTGGGAGGATATGTTGAAATCCCCATTCCTAAATCATATCTATTCTCCTCATCAGATGAGATGTTTTACCAACTCTAATTTGGAGACTTAGTAACAGTTTACAATTTAATATGATAATACGTGTTACTCATCAGATCTTTCATTGATTTTTTTTTAAGTTTTTATACTACTAAAAATTAAGTCATACATTTCAATGTGTGCTCATATCAAAGAGGTTAACCAACACTCTTGACATATGACTGGATATTTGAAATAGTGTATAATGGCCTAAACAACAATTAGCTGACATGATTATGATTGACATTACTAGCATATTGAATTTTGTGGGGTTTTGTTTAAATGATATCTCCTGTTAAATTAGGCAAATGACATGAATATTAGTCAACAACATGGTAGTAGGGGCCATAACTCTCTTAAAAATTGAGGAACCAGGTCACGTCGACGATACGCGTATCTACTCTTGGTAATAAAGCTTCCCATAAAGTTTCATTGAATCCAAGCCATTAGTTCCTGAGGAATAGCCCGGACAAGAATCATGCAACATGAACTATAGGCCAAAAAGTCAAGGGGCCATAACTCTGTGAAAAATTGAGGAACCAGGTCACGCCGACGATATGCGTATCTACTCTTGGTGATAAAGCTTCCCATAAAGTTTTGTTGAATTCAAGCCATTAGTTCCTGAGAAATAGCCCGGACAAGAATCATGCAATATGTACTATAGGCCAAAAAGTCAAGGGGCCATAACTCTGTGAAATATTAAGGAACCAGGTCACGCCGACGATATGCGTATCTACTCTTGGTGATAAAGCTTCCCATAAAGTTTCGTTGAATTCAAGCCATTATCCTGAGAAATAGCCCGGACAAGAATCATGCAATATGTACTATAGGCCAAAAAGTCAAGGGGCCATAACTCTGTGAAATATTAAGGAACCAGGTCACGCCGACGATATGCGTATCTACTCTTGGTGATAAAGCTTCCCATAAAGTTTCGTTGAATTCAAGCCATTAGTTCCTGAGGAATAGCCCGGACAAGAATCATGCAATATGAACTATAGGCCAAAAAGTCAAGGGGCCATAACTCTGTGAAAAATTTAGGAATCGAGTCATGTTGACGATATGCGCATCTCCTCTTGGTAATAAAGCTCCCCATAAAGTTTCGTTGAATTCAAGCCATTAGTTCCTGAGAAATAGCCCGGACAAGAATCATGCAATATGTACTAATGGCCGAAAAGTCAATGGGCCATAACTCTGTGAAAAATTTAGGAATGGGTCAGCGACGATATGCGATCTCCTCTTGGTGATAAAGCTTCCCATAAAGTTTCGTTGAATTCAAGCCATTAATTCCTGAGAATAGCCCGGACAAGAATCAGCGTATCTACTCTTGGTGATAAAGCTTCCCATAAAGTTTCGTTGAATTCAAGCCATTAATTCCTGAGGAATAGCCCGGACAAGAATCATGCAATATGAACTATAGGCCAAAAGGTCAAGGGGCCATAACTCTGTAAAAATTTAGGAATCGGTCATGTGACGATATGCGCATCTCCTCTTGGTAATAAAGCTCCCCATAAAGTTTCGTTGAATTCAAGCCATTAGTTCCTGAGAAATAGCCCGGACAAGAATCATGCAATATGTACTATAGGCCGAGAAGGCAATGGGCCATAACTCTGTAAAAAATTTAGGAATCGGGTCATGCTGACGATATGCGCATCTCCTCTTGGTAATAAAGCTTTCCATAAAGTTTCGTTGAATTCAAGCCGTTAGTTCCTGAGAAATAGTCCGGACAAGGAAAGTGTGACGGACGGACGGACATTCTCACTGAAGTGACGTTGTGGGATTTTTCCTTTGATCTTTTGCACCCCGTAATTTGCACCCCACAAGCAACAAATCAGCTCACAAGTGCCAATTGTACTCCCGAAACCCCATAAAACTAACCCTAACCCAATTTCCTCACCCCGGAGCGTCACTTGAGTGAGGGCGGACGAACGGACGGACGAAGCGGCGACTATATGCGTCACCTTCGGTGAGCATAACAAATACGTTGTAGATCCCAATACTGGGTTTTATACAACGGATGAAGAGCTCCGCACTATTGGCGGTGGCTCTTAAAGTCATTTTTGAATGCCTCAACAGAGCCAGCATGCACTATATTATCAGGGAGATGATTCCAGTGAATCACAGTGTCCACAAAGAAGGAATTTTCATATTGCTTAGAGTTTGATGATGGTATTTCCAGACCCTTTGAATTTTTGCAAATGCGTTTTTCTAATATATTTGATGTTTCGCAGCCATTATTTTTCTTGTTGTTTTTATTGTCCTTTTAGGTCTGGTGAATTTCACAAAATCTGATGTTGGCAGTGCTGGAACTAATCCCTCAACCACCTTGTACATTAATATTAGTCTGAGGCTTGGGCGTCTGTCTTGTAAAGTTTCTAGTTCAAGTTCTTGTTTCATTTTTGATATTGTCCCTGGTGTTCTGCTTGTATAATCTCTTTTTATGAATCTTACTGCCCTGTTTTGGATTCTTTCTAGTTTGTCTATATTGTCTTTCTGATAGGGGTTCCAGATGGTAGCCCCATATTCCATTATTGATCTTACTAGTGTAATGTAGGCTGTTTTTCTACAGGTCTGCGGTACATTTCTGAGATTCCTTCTTAAAAAGCCTAAAGTTGAATTTGCTTTTTTGCATACCTTGTTGATATGTGTATTCCATTTTAAGTCATTTGAGATTTGTAGTCCAAGATAGGGATTATTTTGTACTTCCTGCATTATGTGGTTATTCAGTTGATAACATCTATTGGGTTTTTTTTGTTTTTTTTGTTGATTGACATGATATAGCATTTTTTTTCGCGTTGAATTTCATGCCCCAGTTTGTTGCCCATGTTTCTAGGCTACTTAGGTCCTGTTGTAATTGGAGGTGTTATTGTTCTGATTTTATCGTTCTATATAGTAGGCAATCATCTGCAAATAGTCTGACAGAGGATTTTACACATTCTGGCAGGTCATTTATGTGGCACAAGAATAGGATTGGCCCTAGTACTGTGCCTTGGGGTACTCCTGAGTCTACTGTTGTTTCGCTTGATTTTTCGCCTTCTACTATTGTTTTCATTGTTCTATTTGTTATGAAATTTGTTAACCAAGTGTGAAGACTTCCCTTAATTCCGTAGCTGTCAAGTTTGTGTAGGAGTTTGTCATGTGGTACTGTATCGAAGGCTTTTGAAAAGTCTAATATGGCAATATCTATTTGTTGACCTTTGTCGTGATCTAGTAGGAAGTCATTTAAAGTTGTGATCAATTGTGTTTCGCAGGAGTACCCAGACCTAAATCCATGATTTAAGTTTGTCAGTATTTTGTTTTCTTCCAGGTGGTTAAGTAAGTGTCTACAAATAATATGTTCAAAAGTTTTGCATATGACTGAGGTTAGAGAGACAGGTCTGTAGTTTTCTGGCAGGTGTTTGTTGCCTTTTTTGAAGATGCTTGAGATGTTTGCATCTCTCCAGTCCTTTAGTAATTCTCCTGTGTCTATTGAGCACTGTAGGATTATTTTCAAGATTGGGGCTAGTTCTTTTGAGCATTCTTTTAGTATTCTATTAGGAATGTTCTTCTTTGAGGGTTATGTGAATAATATAATGTTTAAGTAGTTCTTCAGCTTTTTCTTTGCTATCTGTTATTAGGCTGTTTCCTCTTTTGAGTGGGGCTATTCCGGTTGATAATTGTCTTTTAGATTTGACATACTTCCAGAAGGGTTTTGTGTTTTTGTCTTTTAGTCCTTCTATGATGCTTGTACTTATATAGTTCCATTCAGATCTTCTTAGTTCTCTCTTACATTCTTTTTGGAATTTTCTGTAGCTGGTCCAGTTATTTTTTTTTTTTTTTTTTTTTGTAAAGTCTTTGTTTCTTTTTGAAAATTTTCTTTAATATGTGTATAGTCGGTTGTAAGAGCTCTAAAGAGCTTATGTTATTTTTAGCTCACCTGAGCACAAAGTGCTCAAGGTGAGCTTTTGTGATCGCCCTTCGTCCCTGTCTGTCGTCGTGTGTCGTGCTCGTCAACAATTTGCTTTTAAACGAATCTACTCTGAATCCCTGGACAGATTTAATGAAACTTGGCAGGATGTTCCTTGGTGAGACTCTCCCAAAAGTTGCACATTAATAATAAACTTGATCCATGAAGATCTCTGGTTGCCATGGCTACAAAAAGAAAAATAATTTGAAACTTTAAATAATCTTCCTTCAAAACTACTGCCAGATTTTCAAAATAATTTGGTTACAGATGTTCCTTGGGTCTAATCTATCCAAAGTTGCTAAAATTATTCGATCCGTTAAAAAAATGGCGCCAGGGGCGGGCTTATTTGCCTTTAGATATAGAAAACCTTAAACAACATCTCTGAAACACTGGACAAAATTTGATTAAACTTGGCAGGGTGATCTTGGTCAACCTCGACAAAGTTGCTAAAATAAACTTGATCCTGTAAACTCTGGTTTTTTGCAACAAAAGAAGAAAAATGAACTTTAAAAATCATCTTCTTCAAAATCTACTGGCCAGATTTTAAAATTCAGGGTTTACAGGTCTTGTCCTGTGTCAATCTGTACTCAAAGTTACTAAAATTTTTCCGATCTATAAACATGGCCGCCAGGGGCGGGGCTTTATTGCCTTAATGTATATAGGAAACCTTTAAACAACATCTCTGAACCATAGATTTGATGAAACTTGACAGGGATGATCCTTGGGTCAACCTTCACAAAAGTTGCTAAAATAAACTTGATCCTGTAGAACTCTGGTTGCCATGGCACAAAAGAATAATATAATATGAAAACTTTAAAATTCAATCTTCTTAAAACTATGCCAGATTTTAAATAAATTGGTACAGATGTTCCTTGGTCAACTCTACCAAAGTTGCTAAAATTATTCCGATCCGTAAAAAAAATGGCGCAGGGCGGGTTATTGTCTTATATATGTTATAGGGAAAAACTTTAATCAATATTGTTTGAAGCCACTGGACAGAATTTGATTAAATTTGTGGTTGTGAGAAGATCCTTGGGTCAACTTCACAAGTTGCTAATATAACTTGATCTAATTATAGAACTTGGTTCCATGGCAAATAAATAGAAATAAAATATGAAAAGCTTTAAATTCATCTTTAAAACTATGTGCTAGTTTTAAAATAAATGTACAGTGATCCTTGGGTCAACCTATTTTACTCAGGTAAAAAATTAAAGACGTCTGATATTTCCCTACGCTATGTATCAATAAAGATTTAAATTGAGTATTCACAGCTCTGCTAAGTTAAAAAAAAGAAGAGAAGACAACGGTTATTTAAAAAATTAAAGACGTCTGATATTTCCCTACGCTATGTATCAATAAAGATTAAAAAAATTGTATTTTTTACTTAAATATCAATATAATTGATAATTAGATTTAATATTTAAAATGAAGTGTGTGCATAACTTTTCGTATCCTGGGCAATTTTTAAAGTTTACCCAGCTTGTAAACACAACGCATGCGTAAGACACGTGTAAATCATATCCGGTAAATTTAAGCGACTGTCAGAGGATAAACTATATATCTCGTTTAGTTATTTTACCAGGGTCTATTAGCAAGGTAGGCATTTAATTTTAATTCCAAATCAACATAATTCTTAATCGATTTATCTTCCCATTCATTGAGCATGTTGTTAAGAAGCTATTTGGCAATGTTAGGTCTCTATTTTAAATAGATGTATTTTTCGGATATATCATCATTTCGGATGCCGGAAATTTGCAACTGTCACGGATCAAATTTCTGCTAGCAAAATGAAATCTTTTGAATGCGTTATATAGTTTATTATACCAGATATTTGGAAAGCAAATTTAGTTTTGATTCTTTTTATTTTACATCCATATTCACCCTTGACCCTTTAAGTTCCAATTACCATAAAAAGTATTGCGAATGCAATCTTTGTTTTCGAGATATTTCTTTTTAAACATAGAAAATTGCCTTAAAACCCTAGGTGGAAGCTAGTGTGGCTGCCAATCTGCCCAGACTAAACAGCAGTAATGCTGCTGTAAACTAACACTGATATGAACAAATATGAAAAGCATGCAATGTAGGCATGTATGGTAGGAAAACACTTTATAAAATAGTTTGGATTAAAAGTACTTACCTTTATGTATTACTCTCTTCATGATGTTCAGTGGCGTAATGGCTATTTAGTCTAGGCAGATCGGCTAACTAACAGAATTTAGTGTCATTTTCTGTGTTTTAAAAGAAATATCTCAAAAACAAAGACTGCAGTTGAAATACTTTTTAAGGTAATCTGAAGATACATGTATTGGGCAATTTTAGCATATACATATTAGACTGTATGTTATTGATTTAAAATATGATAGAGCAGAATTAAGGGTGTAACGATACGCTTACCCAACAATACGATACGTATCACGATACAGTGGTCATAATACCATACATATCACGATACGGGCTTTTAAGTTTTGTCAACCTTGTTTCCCGTCTTTAAATGAATAATAAATGATTAAGAGACAAAGATAAAATCTTGTTTCATATAATAGTTTTTATCATAATTAATACAATTAAGTTGTGCTTTCTGTAGACACTTTTTTATATGATTTAATTTGTTGTTTACTGATAAAAAAAACTTGTTTAAACGTCATTAAATAATCAAAAGTAATATCAAAACTACATGATAATGCCGTATATTATAATAGACGTCAGCAAGACAACCACTTAAATATTTTCAATGAAATCACTAAAGATAATACTTGAAGCATCCACATTTATACCACGGAAAAAACACCTGCAGTTCCAATCGGATGAAGTTTAAATTTCAGATGTTTGATTTGCGATAATTTGCATCAGACTAAGCATTTATTTGATGCCATTTTATTTAAATCAGTATCTTCATGTAGTTACCTGTTGAAATTTCGCTCTTTTACTCAAAATGCAAACTGATCCATCAATTAAATTGATAAAAAAATACAGAGGTCATCAAACATTGTTGATGTTCATCGCATATGGCCGCCATTGTGATGATTACGCAATTTTAGCAGTAAAACAGTAGCCGGTAGAGAGCGTGAAAGATGTTAACCAACATTATGAACGATACTATCCGAGTATTCCGTATCATTGCATAATTTGGAAGCATAAGAATGTGTGTTGATTGGATAATATTCCAAGAATGACTCTGCCTTTTTATTGATTTTTGAACTGCCCACAGCAAGTGCTTTTCATTTAAGTAATATACACTGTAGAGTGATATGCGTTATTTCTTTCTCTTTTGTTTTCTTTTAAGTTAATGGATGTGAAAATCGTATTGTTAAGGTAATTTTTATTTCTCAGAGGTGAAAAATATCGTTTTTTTTCCCGAGGGGAAGCCGCTGTTATAAAGGAAGAAGTAAAAAAAACCCTGGAAGTTAACAATACCGTACTGTACCGTGCAGACCTGGATGTGTACTGTGAACCGTACCGTAAAGAAAATACCGCGGTGTATCATCGTATGGTATACCTTACACTCTTAAGCAGAATGTTCTCGGGGTCAGAAAATACACGACTGGCGAGTTACATACCTTGTATAAATTATGTATTATATAGGAAATGGGTTTTGGACTGTCATACGAGCCAAATACCTATGGCCGGTCACAGGTTTTCTGTTCATCTCATTTCCAGAAATTGCATGCCTCAGGCTCAAGCTGGGTATTCTGTCTGATCATGTGATGATGTTGTCAGATGTGGTAGATTTCACTTAAAACAAATGACATAGGCCTATGTAGAATGAGTTTGCCAATTTTTATTTGACTATAAAAGCTTGGAATATTAAAGAAGTTTATTTGGTAAACCTAAAAAACATTCCTTGAACATATGTTTTATGCTGAAAGAAGCGTGACAGAAAAAGTGTGACAGGCATGCAACTGAGAAGTGATCCCTAGGCATAAAAAAGTAGTTTTATTTCTGGTTACAGACGGAAAAATAATTTGGGTCAGTATGTTGGTTATTAATTTTAAATCTTTTTTTTTTTAAACTATATTTTTAACCATACTTGCCAATGTTAATGATTAAAGTGCACAGTGTGGTAATAGTTTTATGTCTATTTTTCCCTCATTTTGTTTGCATTTATTTATAAGTTATTGTAAGCTGCAGTGCAAGCTGCATATGGTGACTGTGTCAGCTTTGTCCGCATTGTTTAACCCTTTCTCTCATAGAGGAAACCATGAAAAGACCTATGCGAACAGCATAAAACCAGATCAGCCTGCGAGTAACTCGCAGGCTGATCAGGTTTTATACTGTTCGCTGCTCCTCAGTGGTCTGGAAATGAGGATTTTTAATTAAATTTGGTAAGGTTTAACTGTGGTTTTCTGCAGATCAGGCTTTATGAGGTACCTATTGAGTGCGTCAAAATGAGTCTATATGAGGGAAAGGGTTAACACAATCAGGACCATTTTGTCATAAAAGCCTTGTAAATAATTGCATATATACTACTGGATTTTTTGTTACTGATTTTATAATTATAATTTCCTATGTTTGACAACAAAATCTATGTCCATTATAGTTTTTAAGAAAATTCTAAAAAAAAAAAATGGCTGTCTCCATCGTGATTGTTATTTACTAATTTTAATGAAGTCAAGGAGACAAAAAAAATTATCTATGGCAACAAAATTCTTATTGATATTTAGATTATAAGATTGACAGACAATACCATTGAGGTAGGTAGAGTGTATTCACTGACATTTATGAGATTGACAGACAATACCATTGAGGTAGATAGAGTGTATTCACTGACATTTATGAGATTGACAGACAATACCATTGAGGTAGATAGAGTGTATTCACTGACATTTATGAGATTGACAGACAATACCATTGAGGTAGATAGAGTGTATTCACTGACATACATGAGATTGACAGACAATACCATTGAGGTAGGTAGAGTGTATTCACTGTCATTTATAAGATTGACAGACAATACCATTGAGGTAGATAGAGTGTATTCACTGACATTTATGAGATTGACAGACAATACCATTGAGGTAGATAGAGTGTATTCACTGACATTTATGAGATTGACAGACAATACCATTGAGGTAGGTAAAGTGTATTCACTGACATTTACATTGAAATCCATTTTCAAATTTCAAACTTGAGTAGTAATTTGGATGACATTTATTCAGCCTTGTAACAAAAAATGGGTCAGGGGTTAAAATTATGGGTCGGTCGGGTAACCAGAAACAATTTTTATGCCCTATGTGTCAACTCTGCTTAGAGCAGGTGATACAAAAGGGACAAAAAACCATCTGTGTACCATTAAAGACCAATTTCCACAGGATACGTCTTGGAACACAATAATCACCAACAATAGAATGAAACATGATGCATGTAACAGTATACTAAATACTAGAGCAGCTGCTGTTACACATATCAAGTATTAAACATTGATTAGTCAGACCCCAATTAGAATATGCACCAACTGTCTGGAACCCTTCTAACCAAAAGCAAATCAACAAAATTGAAAG
The DNA here is from genome assembly GCA_021229015.1 of Solen grandis. Classification (NCBI taxonomy): domain Eukaryota; kingdom Metazoa; phylum Mollusca; class Bivalvia; order Adapedonta; family Solenidae; genus Solen; species Solen grandis. The sequence continues at coordinate 92,117,376 of CM037777.1, forward strand.
AGAACAAAACAGAGCAGTGAGGTATGTAACAAACAGACATAGAGCCCATTCAAGTGTATCAGTGTTTATTCTAGGACGTGGGGTTGTGGGATTCTCACATTTTCTTCCAAGATTCCACATGAATAAAAATTAGGTGTGTGAAAATCCAACTTGATACCCAGCAGTGAAAAAAAAAAGCACCAGTGTCACCAAGTCCTTTTTGAAGGCTATCTGTCACTGCTACGTTGATTCTGCCATACTGATTCATCATGGTATTTGTTTATATGTGCACCAGGCACCGGGTGGTATAAGTTACCAGAATATAAACAAACGAAAATACTTTAGGCACATTAATAATATAAGCTCTGTAATTCAGTAAATGCTTTTCGTCTAAAATATATGAATTAACCATTCTATTATCCTTTGTGTAGATAAAATGTCAAAGTGACAAATGACCGGTATTCAGAAAATACGGCTTTGGTCAATCCTTACAGTCGAATATCTCATTTTCTAATCAGTTAGACGTGCTTGTGCAGTGCGGATTTTGAACAAAAACAGGCAGAATTAACATAAACAGTAACACTCCCCGTCTGTCGAAGATAAAAAATAAAACTGAATATTTTCCATTATATATGTACAGTTACGTCATATATTAAAAAAGTTTTGAATACAAAACGTGTTTCAGTGTAATCCCCCTGACTTCAAAATATCCCCCCAGTTCTTGGATGTTTGGGGGAAATTTTGAATCCTAGAATAGCCACTGGTAAGCGAAATGATTCAAATGGCACAGAATTTGGCTGGAAAAGTCACCAAACCAGATGCAAAGAAGCATGCAGACTTATTGTGTTGTTGTTAATAACATGGTTGCATAGGAAAAAAATTATCTTCAAAAGCCATAAAGACATACTTTTACAAAACTAACTAGATGCCTGCATAGATAATAGAAAATGTTTGTAGTTTGTAAACTCCATGGATCAGAACTAGAGTTGGGTATCGCCTGCAAAAAAGTATCACGATATTGTAGGCCCAATACGATACAGTATCAGGATACTTGATAATATATATAATGTAGTTATAACATGGGAAACTAATAGTTTTCTGCTGTAAATTAGAAGTAAAGGATTTTTTGGTGTTCAAAGTGATGGTTTATTATCAGCTGTTCAGGCTGTTGCCTGGAGTTGAGATTTACAATGGATGCACATAACTTAAATTTGGTTTTATCACCCTTTCCAAACCAAAAATGCCTCCAAACAATGGAATAAAATGCAGCTGGTGGTTTTTTTATTTCCGTGTCCCATGTTGCTATGCGACTTAGGCACATGAAAAAAAAATAAAAAAAAAATAGAAAAATTAATTTTCATTTAAAAAAAAATAATTTTATTTATTTTGAAATCTACTCAAGTTAGTCTAACAGACTAATAGTCAATAAAATAAAAAAGCAACTTTCAGAAATAGACACTTTATGATTAAGATATAAGCGGCAGACCAAAAGGAATATTCAATTTTGTTGGTTTGCACCAAAAACTTTCGTCCATTGAAGTATCGTTTGAGAATCGATTCTTGAGGTAAGAATTGCAATTCTGTATCGTTGGGCAAAAATGGCGATGCATCGATGAAATCGACCAAGCTCTAATCAGGACTGGAACAAATTGCAGTCAGACATAGCCTCATTTTAGTCACTTGATATATTCAAAACACAAGTGACATCCCTCCAATATTAAATTCTTAATTCTTGTTTTTATCCTGTTTTTAACCATGCACGATTTACCAGTATATTCAATATGCTGGCAGTAAACAGAACAAGAAGCATAGTTAATATTCTGTAACTAAAGTAAGACCCAGACACAAATTTAAAAAAAAAAATCCGAAAAAATAAAGAAAACATCAACATCACTTACAGACAAAAACTGTCTGGTTCAAATGATTTTTGCTGGACTTCGTTTTTTTTAGCTACCTGAGCACATCGAATTTAGGTTGTGGCAGACATTGTGGACTGATAGAAACAATTAAACCAGGCTTTGTGATGTGTTTTCAGTGATTTGTTTTCCTTCTTTGATATTGACCCAAACCCCATGATCTCTGGAGACATTCTATCTTGTCAGTTGTATGTTTTGTGTCACACAAATACTTTGAAAAATGACCTAGAAAGGTCTTTTTAGATGAGGTGGCAAACATATGACTAAACCAATACCTAAATTAGTAATGTATGTTCAAAGGTTGTTGGATTTTAAGTCCCGCTGACAATATTTTGATCATATAACCCTTTCCCTCATATAGACTCATTTTGACGCACTCAATAGGTATCACTTAAAGCCTGATCTGCAGAAAACCACAGTTAAACCTTACCAAATTTAATTACAAAATCCTCATTTCCAGACCACTGAGGAGCAGCGAACATCATAAAACCTGATCAGCCTGCGAGTTACTCGCAGGCTGATCTGGTTTTATGCTGTTCGCATAGGTCTTTTCATGGTGTCCTCTATGAGGAAAAGGGTTAAGATACAGAATTACGTAACTGTCAATAACTGAGCACCAATCAGGGTGCTAACTAGGTACATTAATTTTTCCAGTTAAACCATATTAATGATATAGGGCTGAAATGGTAAGGTCGGAACCCTCATGGTACGGTGTATGGTTTTCAGTACAGTACTGCATGATTACCTAACTAGGTGATCTGATAGCACAATGACCTGATTATGATGACAGAGTTTGCAAATTGCCATTTTTTGATATTCCCTTATATGTCAAATATAAATCAAACCTTCAATCTGTAGAAAGAGGCATCATTTACTCTAAAACCATAATTATATTTTGGAGCAGAAATGCCTCTACTTTTTAGCTCACCTGAGCACAACGTGCTCATGGTGAGCTATTGTGATCGCCTTTTGTCCGTCGTCCGTCGTCCGTGCGTGCGTCCGTCGTCAACAATTTGCTTTAAACAACATCTCCTCATGAACCGCTGAAGGGATTTTGACCAAACTTCACAGGAATCATCCTTATGATGCCCTCTATCAAAGTTGTACAAATTATTCAGATTGGTTAAAAAAGTAGGTCACAGGAGCTAAAAATAGATTTTAAAAATGCAAACTTTGAAAATCTTCTTCTGCAAAACTGCAAGGCCTAGAGCTTAGATATTTGGTATGTAGCATCATCTTATGGGCCATTACCAAGATTGTACAAATCATAGCCCTACGGTGATAAATGACCCCGCACCAGGGGTCACTTGTTTTACATAGAGTTATATAGGAAAATCTTTAAAAATCTTCTTCTATGAATCCATTAGGCCTAGAGCTTAGATATTTGGTATGTAGCATCATCTAATGGTTCATTACCAAGATTGTTCAAATCATGACCCTATGGTGATAAATGACCCCGCACCATGGGTCACTTGTTTTACATAGAGTTATATAGGAAAATCTTTAAAAATCTTCTTCTATGAATCCATTAGGCCTAGAGATTAGATATTTGGTATGAAGCATCATCTTATGGTTCATTACCAAGATTGTACAAATCATGACCCTATGGTGATAAATGACCCCGCACCATGGGTCACTTGTTTTACATAGAGTTATATAGGAAAATCTTTAAAAATCTTCTTCTATGAATCCATAGGCCTAGAGCTTAGATATTTCATATGTAGCATCATCTAATGGTTCATTACCAAGATTGTTCAAATCATAGCCAAACGGTGATAAATGCCCCCGCAATAGGGGTCACTTGTTTTACATAGATTTATATAGGAAAAACTTTAAAAATCTTCTTCTATGAATCCATAAGGCCTAGAGCTTAGATATTTCATATGTAGCATCATCTAATGGTTCATTACCAAGATTGTTCAAATCATAGCCAAACGGTGATAAATGCCCCCGCAATAGGGGTCACTTGTTTTACATAGAGTTATATAGGAAAAGTTTAAAAATCCATAAGGCCTAGGGATTAGATATTTGGTATGAAGCATCATCTTATGATTCATTACCAAGATTGTACAAATCATAGCCCTACGGTGATAAATGCCCCCGCACCAGGGGTCACTTGTTTTACATAGAGTTATATAGGAAAATGTTTAAAAATCCATAAGGCCTAGGGATTAGATATTTGGTATGAAGCATCATCTTATGATTCATTACCAAGATTGTACAAATCATGACCCTATGGTGATAAATGACCCCGCACCATGGGTCACTTGTTTTACATAGAGTTATATAGGAAAATCTTTAAAAATCTTCTTCTATGAATCCATTAGGCCTAGAGCTTAGATATTTGGTATGTAGCATCATCTTATGGTTCATTACCAAGATTGTTCAAATCATAGCCCTATGGTGATAAATGCCCCCCGCACCAGGGGTCACTTGTTTAACATAGATTTATATAGGAAAAACTTTAAAAATCTTCTTCTATGAATCCATAAGGCCTAGAGCTTAGATATTTCATATGTAGCATCATCTAATGGTTCATTACCAAGATTGTTCAAATCATAGCCAAACGGTGATAAATGCCCCCGCAATAGGGTCACTTGTTTTACATAGAGTTATATAGGAAAATCTTTAAAAATCTTCTTCTATGAATCCATAAGGCCTAGAGATTAGATATATGGTATGAAGAATCATCTTATGGTTTATTACCAAGATTTTCAAAATGGTGGCCCTTTGGAGATAAATGACCCCGCACTAAGTCTTCTCCTCTGAAACCATAAGGCCCAGTGCTTATATATTTGGTGTGTAGTATTGTCAGGGCTAAAATGTTTAAGATTGAGTTATATCAGAATTCTTGTCTGTTTAAAAACCTTGTAATCAGTTGTAGCAATGGTACTCAGGTGAGCGATCCAGGGCCATCATGGCCCTCTTGTTTTAGCTCACCTGAGCACGTGTGCTCAGGATGAGCTTTTAGGATCGATGAATGTCCGTCGTCCGTCGTCCACAATTTGTTTGTTTGCACTCTAGCATCTTCATTTTATAAGCAATTATCTTCAAACTTTAAAACAATGTTTATAACCATAAAATCTCGGCCAAGTTCGATTATGGCTGATATCGGAACATTAGGTCAGGAGTTATGCCCCTTTTAAAATTAAAAAACAAGTTGTTTACACTCTAGCATCTTCATCTTTTGAGCAATCCTCTTCAAACGTTATGGCAATGCTTATGACCATTAGGTCTCGATTGAGTTTGATTATGGCTGAGATTCATCAATTAGGTCAGGAGTTACGCCCCTTTTAATATTAAAAAAATGCCATATTTCACTTTGTTTACATTCTAGCATCTTCATCTTTTGAGCAATCCTCTTCAAACTTTATGGCAATGCTTATGACCATAAGGTCTCGGTTGAGTTCGATTATGGCTGAGATTCATCAATTAGGTCAGGAGTTATGCCCCTTTTAATATTAAAAAAATGCCATATTTCACTTTGTTTACACTCTAGCATCTTCATCTTTTGAGCAATCATCTTCACTTTATGGCAGTGCTTATGATCATAAGGTCTCGATTGAGTTTGATTATGACTGAGATGAGTCATTTAGGTCAGGAGTTATGCCCCTTTTAATATAAAAAAAAAGCCATATTTCACGTTGTTTACACTCTAGCATCTTCCTTTTTTTTAGCAATCATCTTCAAACTTTATGACATTGTTAATGACCATAATGTCTCGATTGAGTTCAATTGTGGTAGATGGGTCATTTAGGTCAGGAGTTATGCCCCTTTTAAAAAAAAATGCAATCTCTACCAATTTTTTTTTTAACAATCATTTTTAAACTTTAAGACAATGTTTATGCCCATAATCTCACAATCGGGTTCAATTATAACTGATATTGACTTGTAAATTTAGGAGTTATGCCCATTTCACCATAAAAAAAAGCCAGATTTCACTTTTACACTCAAGCATCTTTATTTCTTAAGCAATCGATCATCTTTCTCAGGTGAGCGACCAAGGGCCATCTTGGCCCTCTTGTTTAACAATTTTGAGATTTTCACAAATGAAGTGGAGCTGGACCTATTCACGATTCAAGGAAAAAATTACTGAGTATATTGTGGGAAAGGAAAGAATCCATGATACCCAGGCCAAAAAAAAATCCATCTCTGGTCTCCAGCAAAAAAAAACGAGGGTTGGTTAAGTTCCGGATTTTTAAAAAAGAATCCAAATTTCTTTTTCTTTGAAACCACAATGGCCAGAAATAATATTCATTGCGCACAAATGATCCCCTCATGTAGTGCAGTTTTAAAAAATCTCCTTGTCCAAAATTACTGGTTTGACATCAAAGTTTTTTTAGCTCAACTATTCAAAGAATATGAGAGCTATTGTAGTCACCATTGCGTTGGCGTTGCAGCTTTTGGTTAAAGTTTTGCATGCAAGTTACTATCAATCTTATATTTCAATAACCATTTATGGTAATGACTTGGAATGAATTTGTTCAGGGGCATCAGACAACCAAGATAGATAACTCTTGACTGAATTTAATATAAATTATGGCCCCTTTTTAACTTAGAAATTTTGGTTAAAGTTTTGTATGCAATAAAAATTTGGTTAAAGTTTTGCATGCAAGTTACTATACACTTGTATCTCAATAACAATTCATTGTATTGACTTGAAAGTTTATGAATATGTTTAGGGGCATCAGACAACCAAGTTAGTTAACACTTGATGGAATATATTACAAAATATGGCCCCTTTTTTAACATAGAAATTTTGGTTTAAGTTTTGCATGTAAGGAATTTCATGCTTATATTCAGTAACCAGGCATGGGTTTGATTTGAAACTTCTTTAATAAGGTAAATGGTATCATACTATAGTGGCAATTAGTTTTTGACTGAAATAATGCAGATTAGGGCCACTTTTTTACTTAGACTTTTTGGTTTTGCATGCAAGCAACTATCCAGATTTTATCTCAGAAATTGTTTATGGTATTGACTAGAAAGTTTAGGAGTGTGTTCAGGGGCATCAGAAAACCAAGGAGGACAACTCTTTGACTGAATTTTATATAAATTACGGCCCTTTTTTAACTTTAATACTTTGTTAAAGTTTTGCATGCACAGTGCTATTATGCTTATGTCTCAGTAAAGTAGACATGGGATTGATTTTAGATTTTATAAACCTATTTAGGGGTGTTAGACTATAAAAATATATCATTTTTGACTATTATATTAAGGGCAAGAATTGAAAATGATTTCATTTGATTTACCAACAAGCATTTTGAATAGTCGAGCATGCTGTAGTCTCTGACAGCTCTTGTTTGGCAAATGTTCCTCATGTCACCTTCAAATTATTATGCAGTTTTTATACGCCCATCTTAAGATGGGGCGTATTATGTGAACATTCACGGGTGGGCGGGCGTGCGGGCGGGCGTGCGGGCGGGTGTGGAACATTTGTTGTCCGGGCTCTAACTTCAGTACCGTTTGCCCAATCCTTTTCAAACTTTCCACACATGTGCATGGCCATAATATCCGGATGAGTTCGATATCCAGCATTATCGCGTGAATGACTTAGAAGTTATGGCCCTTGACGTACACAAAATACTTGAAATTGTGATTGTCCGGGCTCTAACTTCAATACCGTTTGTCCAATCCTTTTCAAACTTTTCACACATGTGCATGGCCATAATATCACGGATGAGTTCGATATCCAGCATTATCGCCTGAATGACTTAGAAGTTATGGCCCTTGACGTACACAAAATACTTGAAATTGTGATTGTCTGGGCTCTAACTTCAATACCGTTAGACCAATCCTTTTCAAACTTTCCACACATGTGCATGGCCATAAAATCACAGATGAGTTCGATATTCAGCATTATCGCGTGAATGACTTAGAAGTTATGGCCCTTGAACACTTGAATAAGTCAAAAGAGACATTTTCCTTCAAATTAATGGAAGTGTTTCAATATGATTGTTTTAATAAGTAACATTCATTAACTAATGGGATTTAGGAGACAATAGCTTGTTTCTCTGAACTATTTCTGAGAGTCCCCATACTGTGATGGGCGTATTTTGTGGCAGTCCTGACCCTTGTTATATGATACAGAGGCCATCTTTTAATTTACTTGTCGGTGAAAAGTTGTCCATGTGAACAATGGTGTCATTGTTGTCCCATAGGTGTAAAAAAAAAAAATCTGTATCTTGGGCAACAGTCTAAAAGAAAAATTGATTTTTTTTTAAAGTCCAGTTATAATAGTGAATGAATCATGGCAAATGCCCGAAACACATAAATTTATTTTTAGCTCACCTGAGCACTTGTGCTCGGGTGAGCTTTTGTGATCGCCTTTTGTCCGTTGTGCGTCGTCCGTCGTCAACAATTGCTTGTGAACACTCTAGAGGCCACAGTTTTGGCCCAATCTTCATGAAACTTGGTCAGGATGTTTGTCTACATGATATCTCGGATGAGTTCGAAATTGGGTCATGTGGGGTCAAAAACTAGGTCACTAGGTCAAATCTTAGAAAAACCTTGTGAACACTCTAGAGGCCACAAATTTAGCCCAATCTTCATAATATTTGGTCAGGATATTTGTCTACATGATATCTCGGATGAGTTCGATATTGGGTCATGTTGGGTCAAAAACTAGGTCACTAGGTCAAATCTTAGAAAAACATTGTGAACACTCTAGAGGCCACAGTTTTAGCCCAATCTTCATGAAACTTGGTCAGGATGTTTGTCTACATGATATCTTGGATGAGTTCAAAATTGGGTCATGTGGGGTCAAAAACTAGGTCACCAGGTCAAATCTTAGAAAAACCTTGTGAACACTCTACAGGCCACAGTTTTGGCCTAATCTTCATAAATTTTGGTCAGGATGTTTGTCTTCATGATATCTTGCATGAGTTTGAAATTGGGTCATGTGGGATCAAAAACTAGGTCACCAGGTCAAATCTAAGAAAAACCTTGTGAACCTGGAAAATGAGTCACATGAGGTCAAAAAGGCACTCTATAGGCCTACATTTTTGTCCCAGTCTTCATTAAACTTAATATGAATGATGACTGCATGAATTCCCAGTTGAGTGCAAATTCAGGTAGGATCAATATGTAGGTCACTTTGTCAAATGTTAGAAAAACACTTTTAGATGCCAGATTTTTTGTCATTATGCCTAACACAGCCATCTTACTCAGGTGAGCGACACAGGGCCATCTTGGCCCTCTTGTTTTAGGCCTTAACAGTCCTGTGGGTACTTGTAACTTGTGTCTTTGCAACCAGTGTAGACCAAGATCAGCATTTGTGCAGTCTGCTCTGATCAGATAAACACCTAATGGCAAGGTTTTCAATGATGCACAAATTTGTGCGTTTTGACGCAATCTAAGATCAGAGTCTTAAAACAGAGATTTGTAGCTTATTCTTTACACATAGCAATTTTCTGAAGTCACAAGACTTTAATGAGACTTGGACGAGAATGGAAATCAAGTACATATTTATGGAAAGTTCCACTAGATATTTAAATAAAATGGTGTTGATATGGTTATTTTGTTTAATCACTTATTTTTTGTTTGCTTACTTTTGACGTGATGTTAATTGACCACACGGTGAGACGCAATTAAGGGGATCAATCAGTAAGCAATAATTCTACATGTTTAAAGATTTGTGTTACTAACACCAGTAAAAAGAACAAGAGGACCCTAACCGGCAAAAATCATCAGTTAATTCTATACGTTCACGAGACTATAATGTATCTCAACATTTTCTCGTGCTGTGCTGAATCATATCGGAATTATCTAACTGTCTTTCTCTCTCTCTCTCTCTCTCTTTGACTTTCAATTATAATTTAACTAAAAGTTCTTATCATGCGTCAATCCACTTCTTTCCTTCATTTAATTAAACTCACTTTAGCTAAAATCATTAGATTTACTAAGAGTAAGTTTAAGTTATTTTATAAGATTCTCCCAAGCCCCACCGAAATGTCAGGTACCCATGTGACAGGTGGGCACACTCTGGTTAACTCTCAAGGCATGCAATAAAGTGCGTTATTTCGGAGAGCTGCCAATCTCTGTTTTGTAAGTCTCTGCTAAGATGAACTGACCTCAATATTTCATACCAATCAATGACGCAATTTTAAAAACTCATCTGAAACTTCCATTTTTTTTCTGAAATTTGAGTACTAAAAAAACTACTCTATTTATTGCTCATCAGCATTCCAATTTTGAAAAAAACTTTCTTGCTTATCAAATTGTAGGCATCATAACAAGACTTTTCATAAAACAGAAACTAATTATTATTCATACATAGTAATTAATATTTAAACTTATAAGCATGTCCCCCCAAAATTTCAAATGACCCCCAAATTCTAACCATTAGGGTACACATAACCCCAAAATAAAAAAATTCAATACATTAAACCTTGTAATGGTAATGTCCAATATAAAGAAATGAAAAGTCCAATTAAGAAATCAAAGTATGCAAAGGTCTGCATGATATTGCCTGTGAAAATACATATATGGAAAAAAAATGATGAAAATTCTCTTGAAATATCTAAAAATCTACAGAAATTTCCTTTTTATTGCTTTATATATTAAGTTTTCTTTGTGAAAAATTCTGTCATAAATTTCCCTTTGTAACCATGCTTCATGCTTGGCTCCCAAAATAGCATGGCTTGTAAAAGAAAGCCCAAAATGATTTCCATTTGTTGTTCACTTGAGTTAACATCATATATTGTATAACATGTTTTGAAAAAAAAATAATGTCATCCTGGTCATGTTAAAAATAAAAAAAGCAACAGAATTTTAAAAACATTTGTGCTCGTGAAAATATTGAAATTGTATCAATTAATTCTCTATGATATATATTCCATACCCACTCAAAACACTATCTTCTATATATCAGCCATACTCTATGCTTATACTGAAGAAATATATAAAAGGCATACTCAACATTTTATACCAAACAGTTAGTATTTAACCCTTTCCCTCATATAGATTCATTTTGATGCACTCAATAGATACCTTATAAAGCCTGATCTGCAGAAAACCACAGTTAAACCTTACCAAATTTAATTATAAAGTCCTCATTTCCAGACCACTGAGAAGCAGCGAACAGCATAAAACCTGATCAGTCTGCGAGTTACTCGCAGGTTGATCTGGTTTTATGTTGTTCGCATAGGTCTTTTCATGGTTTCCTCTATGAGGGAAAGGGTTAAGAAGCAATCAATACTTTATTTTTACAACTGAGAAGATTTAGATGAAGAATTGAGAAAGGTTATTAAAGTTTATTTCTTGATGTTAAAAATTAAGCCATCATCAAAAAATTGCAGGTTTGTAATTCATTGTGAGATTGAATTTTTTTAACCTTGTTTGGTGCAGATTGTTTTTAACCAGGTTTTCAATGAAAATCCTGCTTATATTAGAATGGCGTATATTTGCTTTTAGGCATAAAACAGGTTGTTTCTTCCAAATATCTCCTGTTAGAATATAGATACAGTTTTCATACTTAAAATGTAGATGAAAATTGGGATTGATTTACAGGTCAACAGGGTCAAGATCAAGTTCACTGTTATTAAAAATAATTTTGCTTGCCTGGGTCGACACTTCAAAACCAAGTTTCATGTCATTTGACATGTTTCTTGTCAAACAAACTCAAACAACACCTTATACATATCCACTGAAAAGATGATGACCTTTTGTCAAGATTGTAAGATGACATTTATGTTTGATCTATTTCAGAACTTGCAGGACCGACCATGACAACCAGGTGGATGCAGCTTTTTCTGTGGCTTTTGCTTCTTCTGTACCATGTCTATGCAGGGGAAGACTTCTACAAGCTGCTGGGAGTTGGCAGGGGGGCCAGCAATAAAGAAATACGGAAAGCTTTCAAGAAGTTGGCTGTTACCATGCACCCTGATAAAAACACTGTAAGTATTATTTTCAATGAAAGTATCACCAATATCATAGGGTTATTTAGAAGATATTCAAGCAAAATTTCCATCTTTTAACAATAGGAGTCATGGTTCGCACAAACTCTCCTAATTTGGAGCCTAGAACCCGTTTTCTAGGCTTGGGCCTACACCGCTGGGGTCAAGGTCATTTGAAGGTCAAGGTCACCTGGTGGGTAGAGCTCATAAAGGTGCATGCACCTGTGAAATTTGGAGGCTGAAGGTGGAGGGATTTCCGTGTTATGGCCAAGGTTAAAGTTTTGTGACTAACATACGGACAGACAAACAGACGGGTTACTCGTTTTACCGGAATCCCCCTATTTACCGGAATCTACCGGAATCCACTTAGATTTTACCAAAATCCACCTTATTTATCTTGTATTATGTTATTTTTTATGTTTTTATTATAATTACTGAACTTAAATACGATATTAGTAATGAAATTCATTGAATACATTTTTATCTGTTTTTAAATGACATTTGACGTAGGCCTATGTTGTCGTTTACTGTACGAAATTGACTTAACCATTATAGAGCGACTGATTCGGACCTGGTAACTTTTCAAGGTTAATATTATTGTTTTATCTTCTTAAATTTACATGTCATATCATTTTCGTCTTATAATTGCCTATGGTTGATACTGATAGCTTTTATTTATAATACGTTTTGTTTACCGAACAAAATGGCCGAATCACTTCACCGTGTATTACCCTGGTATCAACCTAAAAGCCAGGTACATTGTTTTTTCCTTGTTTGCTGTTTGACAAGAAATTGCATTGTATCTCTCTCTCTCTCTCTCTTTCATATGGTTATGAAAAATGATGTTTTCATTAGTAGATATATAACTGGTGCGATTTAATAATAACCATATATAATATAAAACATTAAGTACGGTTCCATAAACTTACAAACGCAAGATTTTTTTGTATTTCATATTATACATACATGCACACCTGGGGTGACTGGCATGACCACTGTGGCATGTGCCGTGTCAACTTCGATAAATTTGATAATCCAAATTACCGAAAGCGTGCCACAAGGTGAAATACTGTGCACGCGTCAACTGTCACACGGCACACTTTGATAAGTAACTCAGAGGCGTCGCAAGGCATTATTGAAGATACTTTGATCCGCCAAAACATCAATATTTTTACCAGGGCTCAAATTTAATATTTTTTCCCACTCGCAAATAAATGCGAGTGGTTTAAAACACAACTGGCAAACTTTCTTTTCCACTCGCATTTTGCCAAAAATGCGAGTGTTAATTTTGAGCCCGGACTCCATTTTAAGTTTGACAACCAACTCCTTCTCCCATTTCTTTACTGTCTTTGTCGCCAGTGCGTTAGATCTATGTGCTTTCTTTGGTTTGTCGATTTCAGATTCTGTGCAAAATTCATTAACACCAAAAGATGTAATAAAAAAAACTGAATATCTTTCATTTTGACAATGTTCAATTGATGAACAAAATCAGCATCAGACGTGTTTCCATTGGAAACCGGTACTGGTGTAAAAAAGGCTTCCAAGGTCATTATGAGCGTGTGGATAACTTTAATTGATTGAAAATGAAATTAATATTGTAATTTTAAACTTTAATAATTAGAATCATAATTAGAAAATAAAGCAGTATCAAGTATTAATATTCATTAGGGGAAATATTAATGAAAACAGCAGATGTTTTAACATATAATTATGTGTCCGTGAGTTGTGTACCGTAGTCGACAGACCGGACCCGCGTTTTATACTAGTCATACAACAGTTTACCAGTGTAAATTTCGCTTTTGATATTAAAAACAATCTAGGATTATTTTGTTTAATGATGGTATTGATTATCTAACCGAAATCATCTCATTTAGACATGTTTAAGAAAGTGCTAAAGCCAAAATTTCCACTCGCAAAAAAATGATAGTGGTTTAAAACATAACTCGCAAACTTCATTTTCTACTCGCATTTTGCCGAAATGCGAGTGTTTATTTTGAGCCCTGTTTTACGTCAAATCTGTTCATTAAATATGACAGTTCTAATAAAACACTTTTGATATAGCTTTTGTCTGTCATGTTAGGCCTACCATATACGATTTTATTTATACTGAGGTAGACCGGAATCGACATTGTAAGTTAAGAAACGAGGCTCTGAAACATGTTATGTTTGTTTTACCAAGTATACAAGTAATTGGAAACTTCTAATCCAAACAGAATAAAAGGAAACAGTTTGAATAACATGGTTTAACATAAAAAGAACCACATAATTAGGTTTCTTTACCTCAATTCTGTATTAATTACTTTAATAAAAGGTCAATTTCTTATTTACATTTATGATATTCTGTACCTTTGATTATAACATATCCATGAATCGACATCCATTTAGCAGTTTAAGGAGTATTATTTCATTATGTTGTTGAGGAATATACAATATCCATGCATTAACATTTATCTTTCTATCCATACACATTCTTTTTTCTTTTTTTCTCTCACTTTAAATGTATAATTCAAAAACGACGAAAAAAAGGAAATTATGTTTTTATCACAGCATACATATAAACTACAAATCTACGGTCTTCGTTAAAGTGGTATTTGGTAGAGGGGTTTACAGTGCGGCTCGCGTTCAAGTTGGCACACGGAACGCACGTTACACGCACGTTACACGGACACGGAATGCACGTTACACGCACATTACATGGTGCACGTACGTTACACGTTTGGTTCATATACACGGACCACACGATACGAACGATGCAAGATGCAAACGCTGCCGGCTTATTCGGTCAACTTGGTTGTTTTCGTCAATAGACTACTTCTCTATGCGTCATTAGTTAATAAGTTAATTAGTTAAGCGATCGTATTAAATTCTCGTTTTAGATTTATAATAACTACATGTAATTGCTAGTAAACTTTATATTTCATGATTGTTCTTTTAGATACGTCGAAGATCTGAAAGAAATGATTACCTTTTTTAGCTCACCTGAGCACTTTGTGCTCAAGTGAGCTTTTAGGATCGCCCTGCGTCCGTCGTCGTGCGTCGTCCGTCGTCAACAATTTTCTTTAAACGACATCTCCTCTGAAACCACTGGACAGAATTTGATTAAACTTGGCAGGGATGATCCTTGGGTCAACCTTCACAAAAGTTGCTAAAATAAACTTGATCCATGTAGAACTCTGGTTGCCATGGCAACAACAAAAAAAAATAATGAAAACTTTAAAAATCATCTTCTTCAAAACTACTGGCCAGATTTTATAATAAATTGGTACAGATGTTCCTTGGGTCAACCTCTACCAAAGTTGCAAAAATTATTCCGATCCGCCAAACAACATGGCCGCCAGGGGCAGGGCTTATTTGCCTTATATGTATATAGAGAAACCTTTAAACAACATCTCCTCTGAAACCACTGGACAGAATTTGATTAAACTTGGCAGGGATGATCCTTGGGTCAACCTCCACAAAAGTTGCTAAAATAAACTTGATCCATGTAGAACTCTGGTTGCCATGGCAACAAAAAGAAAAAAAAATGAAAACTTTAAATATCATCTTCTTCAAAACTTCTGGCCAGATTTTAAAATAAATTGGTACAGATGTTCCTTGGGTCATCCTCTACCAAAGTTGCTAAAATTATTCCAATCCGTAAAAAAACATGGCCGCCAGGGGCGGGGCTTATTTGCCTTATATGTATATAGAGAAACCTTTAAACAACATCTCCTCTGAAACCACTGGACAGAATTTGATTAAACTTGGCAGGGATGATCCTTGGGTCAACCTTCACAAAAGTTGCTAAAATAAACTTGATCCATATAGAACTCTGGTTGCCATGGCAACAAAATGAAAAAAAAATGAAAACTTTAAAAATCATCTTCTTCAAAACTACTGGCCAGATTTTAAAATAAATTGGTACAGATGTTCCTTGGGTCAACCTCTACCAAAGTTGCTAAAATTATTCCGATCCATAAAAAAACATGGCCGCCAGGGGCGGGGCTTATTTGCCTTATATGTATTTAGAGAAACCTTTAAACAACATCTCCTCTGAAACCACTGGACAGAATTTGATTAAACTTAGCAGGGATGATCCTTGGGTCAACCTCCACAAAAGTTGCTAAAATAAACTTGATCCATGTAGAACTCTGGTTGCCATGGCAACAAAAAGAAAAAAAAGATAAAACTTTAGAAATTATCTTCTTCAAAACTAGTGGCCAGATTTTAAAATAAATTGGTACAGATGTTCCTTGGGTCAACCTATTTATCTCAGGTGAGCGATTTAGGGCCATCATGGGCCTCTTGTTATTCTTATATGATCACGTTCATGCACAATGTATGAATGCATACTCCATTCAATGCATATGATCTATTTTTCACACTATCATTAAAGTTTGGGAACAAAATTCCATATATAATCAATAAATGAAACATCAAAGGAGTTACCTTTTTATTTAATTAATTACCGATCTGGCCATTTACCGAAACAAATCTGAACACAGAATTAAAAAAATCGTATCGTATTGTTGGTAATCTATAATTTTAGCCACATATACTAGCTGTAGTTGTTTTCGTCCATAGATGCTTATCAATCTTTTTTAGCTCACCTGAGCACGAAGTGCTCAAGGTGAGCTATTGTGATCACCTTTTGTCCGTCGTCCGTCGTCCGTGCGTGCGTCCGTCCGTCGTCAACAATTTGCTTTAAAGAACATCTCCTCCTGAACCGCTGAAGGGATTTTGACCAAACTTCACAGGAATCATCCTTATGATGCCCTCTATCAAAGTTGTACAAATTATTCAGATTGGTTGAAAAAGTAGGTCACAGGAGCTAAAAATAGATTTTAAAAACTCAAACTTTGAAAATCTTCTTCTGCAAAACTGCAAGGCCTAGAGCTTAGATATTTGGTATGTAGCATCATCTTATGGGCCATTACCAAGATTGTGCAAATCATAGCCCTATGGTGATAAATGCCCCCGCACCAGGGGTCACTTGTTTTACATAGAGTTATATAGGAAAATCTTAAAAAATCTTCTACTGTAAATCCATAAGGCCCAGAGCTTAGATATTTGGTATGTAGCATCATCTAATGGTTCATTACCAAGATTGTTCAAATCATAGCCCTAGGGTGATAAATGCCCCCGCACCAGGGGTCACTTGTTTTACATAGAGTTATATAGGAAAATCTTAAAAAATCTTCTTCTGTAAATCCATAAGGCCCAGAGCTTAGATATTTGGTATGTAGCATCATCTAATGGTTCATTACCAAGATTGTTCAAATCATAGCCTTACGGTGATAAATGACCCCGCACCAGTGGTCACTTGTTTCACATAGAGTTACATAGGAAAAGACCTAGAGCTTAATCTATAGATTTGATGTGAAATATTGTCTAGTGGTCCGTACCCACATAATTCATAATTATAGACCAATCATAAAAAAAATATTTTGCAATATTACTAGTTTGAGAGATTATGACTAGATAATGGTTAAAATTTGGCCCTTGATTGAATCACTTTTTACTTTAAATTATATACTTGATATATGTTTTATATTAAAATCAGTATCTACGATTAATTAAAATGATAAAAAGACTAAGAGAATATATTGTGTCAATTGTATATTAAATAAAGGTTTTCTTTAAGAAAGATATGAAAGTACAGATAATCGTATTGTTGGTAATAAAAACACATTCGGTTGTTTTAGGTTATAATATTATTAACCAATGAAAAATTAGGAAACTATTCAGCCCGCCATTTCCCGTTTCAGTTTGGTAGGTATACGATTCTCTTCAGAAATTTCAACGAATTATCGAAGATCATTAATCTAACAGACCTAAAAAGCGATTGAAAAGTAGGTCAGTAGGTCAAATCTTAGAAAAACCTTGTTTACACACTGGAGGCCACAATTTTGATTCAATCTTCCTCAAACTTGGTCAGCACAAATGTCCTCAGGTGAGCGTCTTTAGGGCCATCTTGGCCCTCTTGTTTTTCTAATTCTTTTAATAAGAAAACGAATAGAATTGACGATTATACGAATCTGTGTATACAATGTATGATTACTCATTATTGGAAGACAGACAAAACAACCAACCCCAAATGATTTTCAAAAGACGGATAAAAACATTCAATAGTTTTAGGAGTGGAAAAATCGAGCCCATTTTATCTTTATAATTACCTGTACCATCACCAGGATATGTATGGAAAAGGTTATGCTTTCGGCAATTAATTCCTAATTTCCTATCAGTTTATCGAATAAATTCAAAAAACGCAATCGATCAATAAGTTCATCTTATTGAGTTTTTCCTTAGATAGATGAAAGCGAGTAGTTATAATTATGCTTTCGGCAATTAATTCCTAATCATTTATCAGTTTATCGAATCAATTTAAAAACGCAATTCATTTAAATAAGTTTATCCTATGGAGTGCTTCCTTAGGTAGATGAAAGGTTTAAGTCTTGGATGTATTCGTTGCGGTTATAACGTGAAAATTAAATTTAATTAGT
This sequence comes from Solen grandis, assembly GCA_021229015.1. Lineage (NCBI taxonomy): Eukaryota > Metazoa > Mollusca > Bivalvia > Adapedonta > Solenidae > Solen > Solen grandis. Next base: position 92,135,649 of record CM037777.1, read on the forward strand.
TAATAATGAGCATGATAGTTGAAGTTTTAAATTCATTGTATATATATCACATCTAGGCTAATGAGAGAGAGAGAGAGAGATGGCGGAGAGAGAGAATTACACATAAGTCATTAAACGTTAAGTTACATGTACCAGGCCAAGGTGACGATTTACTGAGCTACCCAGTCTGACACCTAACTTCCTCAAATGTACTCTTGGTCTTGGGTGTCAAAATTAAATATTTCCTGTGCATAGATTGTGTATCGTGTCAAACTGGAATACACAGGAAGTCCCTGCTAAACGACACAATGTGCCACCAGCACGATAGAGTATTAATTCCGAGCCAGCAAATTTTGAGTTACATTTTACCTGTAAATGGAATAAAATAGTGGTTATAATATTCGTGAGGACTGAGGAGACCTAGGAAATCGGTAAGTCGTATTTTATTATTAATTTATATAAAGTTGAAGCAATGTGCATTATGAAATATGGTATATCCAACAGCATAAGTTGTATCATTTCACACCAGATGCACATGTAAGCAGTTGTTTTTTCATGCATAAAGCAGGACGCAAACACACATGATATGTGTTTTTTACCTCGATCAAGACTCATTTCCATCAGGGTTCTAGTACAATAAGCCGAATGATTTTACACCGTGACATGTTACAGTTTAACACGTTACACACGATTTAAACGATGCTACACGGACCACACGTTGAGAATGTTACACGGTTACACGGTACACGCACGCACGTTACACGCACATTACACGGACACGGAATGCACGTTACATGCTAAAAATGCCAACTTGAACGCGAGCCGCACTATAATTGCCCCCTGCGGAGAACTTGCTGTGTGTGTCACAGCAGGTGCTAACTGATAGCCGTCAAGGAACAGTTTGATTAACTCGGTTTAACATAAAAAGAACCACATAATTACATTTCTTTACTCAGTGCTGTATTAATTGTATTAATTACTTTAAAAAAAGGTCAGTTTCTTATTTCTGTATAGTTATCATAACACATACCACCGACATGTTTATAGCCAATAAATACAGTCTAAATGAAAAATGTAAATGAACAAAATTAATGTGCTATTTATTTTTCCTTTGAAAGCATTTGATAATTTTAGCTAACGCTGTCATGGAAACAACAATAAACAGTATTTCATAATGGCAATTTTAAATACTTAATAATATAATTATTGCCATTATTTCTAATGTTCAATGCAAGGTACGTATGATTTGTCACTTGATAAACCATACAGTAATTGAATTTATGTTGTTAATTTTATCATGGACGAAGAATCAATACATTTAACTGAAGACCGAAGTCCGAATTTGTCCATAATATCGTTCATAATTTCTGACTGAAATATACATAGATTTAAGAGCTTTAACCATTCTTGAACTGTGTGAAATACGTTTTTGCCATAATCTATCAATTTTGTCGAAACATTTCAATTTAAGAACTAACTGTTACTAACGCTACTTAATTACATCTTAATCTTTTTAAATTATTGAATTTAGAAATCACACACTCATTACTCGCATTCAATTCTTCTTTGTTAATTGGTGGTAATCAAAGACCGCATAGTCGCAAGGTATTCTTTTAGCTCTGCAAACTGTAAATTTTGATTGTGTAATCTTATTTAAAATAAAAAGGTGGCGATGACTCAAAAGACGATTTGGAAAAGTATATTTTGGTTAGGAATAAAATGGCATTTATAAAAGTCATAGTTATGCACTCTTCAAATTCAAAATTTTTTTAAATTTAATGACAATTTAAGAAATAGTCAGACCAATATTGTCTGCTATAGAGCCTCGTACTCAAACTCATGCTGTCTATTTCGTGAGATGTGATTCTATGTTGATGCCGCATATTCCACTTAACAATAAATCGGCCATGTTGTATAATGTTACGAAAAGCTCTGCGTACCAACCACTGAAAACTAAAAGATGAAAAGAGTATGACAATTTTTATTAGTATTATTACAAAGATCAGATGAAATAGTCTTTCAAAACCACAAGGATGACTTCATGCCGGAATCCACTTATTCGGTTCCGCTGAGTCAGATACATCAAAAGTCCGTTAGGAAAAAAACAAAAATGCTAAATGCAGTTGGCTTTTATGTGATCACATTTTCTTAGGTACTTTCAATAACATTTAAGTCAAAATATGCTTTATTTGACATGAAAATAAGGTGGATTCTGGTAAAATCTAAGTGGATTCCGGTAGATTCCGGTAAATAGGGGGATTCTGGTTAAACGAGTAACCGAAACAGACGGATCAAAAACAATATATATTCATACCCAGGCTGAAACTAATGCCAATTATTATCCCCGCCAATGGAATCGGGGATGGGGATATTGTTTTGGCATTCATCTGTCCTTTTGAAATTTGTTTCCGTTCTATGTCTCAGCAACTACTGACTGGATTTTAACGAAATTACATGGCAACCATCATTACCAATAGGAGATGTGCATATCCTCGACATGTTTCGATCGGACCATTTAACCCAGAGTTATGGCCCTTGATTAGTTATGCAGTATGTATACAGAATAATACTCATTTCCGCTCAATTTCTCTGCAACTACCTACTGGATTTTAACGAAACTTCATGGCAACCATCATTACAAATAGATGAGCATGTCCTCAGCATGTTCCGATCAGACCATTTAACACAGAGTTATGGCCCTTGATTAGTTATGCAGTATGTATACAGAGTAACATTCATTTCAGCGCTATTTCTTTGCAACTACTCACTTGATTTTAAAGAAACTCCATGGCAACCATCATTAGAGATGTGCATATCTTTGGCATGTTTCGGTCAGACCATTTAAGGCAGAGTTATGGCCCTTGATAAGTTATGCAGTATATATGCAGAATAACATTAGTTTCTGCGCTTAGCAATGGTTTACTGGATTTCAACAGGATGAGCTATTAGGATCGCCTTTTGTCTAGCATCCGGTCGTCTGATTTCTTCCCATTTTCCTTTTATGCACATTCTGACTTAACCCTTTCTTCATACATGTTCTTATCGGTGGGGGATATTACTGTCTGTGACAGAGTCTTGTTTTCAATAGAAATTAAAGATAAGTCTTAGATCGTACAATATCTTAAAAACAAGAATCCTGCTGTTCTTAGTGCCAGAATAGCTTCTTATACAACTACTGATATATACATGTATATATAAATGGGGAGTGAATCTAAGTTTTTTGCAATTATTTGTCAATTAAGATTGATTTTGGTGTCACCTGCTGTAGGCAGAGGTGACACATAGGGATCATTTTTCTGTCATCTGTGTGTCTGTCTGTCTGTCTGTCTGTGGATCTTTCTGTCTGTCACACATTTTCTGTCACACTTTAGCATATGACACATGTGTTCCATGGCAGAGAACACTCTCGTTAATCCAAGTCAGACCAAAACCCTGAGAGTCTTTCAAGCATTTCTGTAAACAGTCATCTAGCATAATGTATTTTTTATAATTTGAAATACAGTTTTCAGCCGAGACATTGGAATTATAATAATTATGAGTTATGAGGTGTGATTTCCTATCCGTCAAATCTTTGCGTTTTTTTTTTTCACGGAAGCAAATTCGATATGATCCAGAGAGTGAGGTGAAGAATGCCTCCTCTAGTATTTCAATTTTGATTGAACTAGGAAGTTATTTTCACAGCTGGATCATTTTGCATGAATTTGGCACTATTGAATTATTCCAAAGGAAGGGAAATCAGGCACACAGATTGGGAAAATTCTAAGGTACATCCTAAGGCACAACCTCAAATAATATACTGGAATCTCTGTAGAATCTAATGGCCATTACATGAATCTCTATAGAATCTTTAAGCCATTACATGAATCTCTATAGAATCTTTCAGCCATTACATGAATCTCTATAAAATCTTTAAGCCATTACATGAATCTCTATAGAATCTAATGGTCATTGAATGAATCTCTATAGAATCTAATGGCCATGACTTGCATCTCTATAGAATCTAATGGCCATTACTTGCATCTCTATATAATCTAATGCCCTTTACATGAATCTCTATAGAATCAAATGGCCATTACTTGCATCTCTATATAATCTAATGCCCTTTACATGAATCTCTATAGAATCAAATGGCCATGACTTGCATCTCTATAGAATCTAATGGCCATTACTTGCATCTCTATATAATCTAATGGCCTTTACTTGAATCTCTATAGAATCTAATGGCCATTACATGAATCTCTATAGAATCTAATGGCCATTACATGAATCTCTATAGAATCTAATGGCCATTACATGAATCTCTATAGAATCTAATGGTCATTACATGAATCTCTATAGAATCTTATGGCCATTACATGAATCTCTATAGAATCTAATGGCCATTGAATGAATCTCTATAGAATCTTATGGCCATTACATGAATCTCTATAGAATCTAATGGCTTTTACTTGAATCTCTATAGAATCTAATGGCCATTGAATGAATCTCTATAGAATCTAATGGCCATGACTTGCATCTCTATAGAATCTAATGGCCATTGAATGAATCTCTATAGAATCTTATGGCCATTACATGAATCTCTATAGAATCTAATGGCCATTACTTGCATCTCTATATAATCTAATGCCCTTTACATGAATCTCTATAGAATCAAATGGCCATTACTTGCATCTCTATATAATCTAATGCCCTTTACTTGAATCTCTGTGGAATCTAATGGCCATTAGATCTCTAAGAATCTAATGCCATTGAGAATCTCTTAGAATCTATGCATTCTAATCTCTTGACTATATTACATAAATCTCTATAGAGTCTAATGATCATTACATGAATCTCTACAGAATCTATAGAATCTCTGGCCTATACATGAATCTCTATAGAATCTTTTGGTCATTACATGAATCTCTTTAGAATCTAATGGCCATTACTTGAATCTCTATGGAATCTAATGGCCATTACTTTTTAGTTTAGTTTGAGCATGAAAATGTTCCTCAGGTAATTCATTCATCATTATACATTATAATCATGGTCCTCCAGAATCTTACAAAGAATTTGATTCCTGGTCATGTATGTGAGAGGGTACAGTGGTTGCCCGTCCAGAAGCGGGCATGGGTTTTCTCCGGGCTCTCTTGTGACCACATAAGCCATCACCAGAGCCATTGAGAGTGATTTGTATAAGTTGTGAGAACTTGTTTCATAATCATTGTAAGATAAATAAAGTTTAAACTTTAAAAACTTCAGTGCAGATGCAAGCATCCATTGACTTGGAGTCATTGACTCTTTTGTTGTAAGTCGACAATGATAAAATTCTAGGCCTCAGTTGTTCATGCAGTTGCTGACCTAATTGTCAAGAGTTCATTCTAGGATTCTAGAAGGGGCTAGTCAGGCCCATGCCATCTCTGAAAAGGGGCCACCTGTATTTGTATTCGGTTATACTATTGCTTATGGCATTTTTTCATTGCTTCGTCTTGCTTTTAAAAAAAGCTAGACTTGACAGCAGCACTTATCATTTCATTTATATTAACAAACTCATTCGGGATTATGCTTGGGCGATTTATGTGGGATACATGGGAAGTTACAACCTCAGGGACACAATTGGTTTTGGGCTTGACTGTTCATTATTTTCAGTATTCTTCGATTTTTTTTTTCTTCGAATAAATCAGCTATATGCATCTTTCGTTTTGGCAATTTGCATTAATTAGTCATTTTTGTGACGTGAGATGAAGTACCGACCAATGAAAACATACCTAAATATCTCGCAGACTGCGCAGATTTACAAATCTATTAAATGTGTAGAGAATTTATAGAAATAACTTCCTAGATGCACATAGTTACGGTAAATAAACAAACCATTAGCACACTGAGTATCTTAGAAAGCGCCTATGGCAAAAATGATGCACCACAGGGGCGCGTACATAATTTTTAAGGGGCCAGTCAAATATTAAGTCGGCCAGTCTGGCGCAAAAACACAGCCTAGAATGAACTCTGAATTTTGTCATTTATTGAACTCTTATCATTTCTGCAAATTTCAAGAAAAAGTTATTTATATTCTCACCCTTTTAATTAGGCCAATTACTCTGCAGAATATTTTGCCAGCATTTTATATTTTAAGTACTATCAAAATTGCAGTAAGTTCCAATCATTTGTTAATATCTTAGTTATCTAGTTTATTGTAGGTTGTAAATCTCTAATGGAGAATCAACATTCATAATAGCTTTTATGTGTAGAGTTTGTAGTACTATATAATGCAGTGCTTTGAACTAATTGATATTAAAACAGTCAAGTAATCTATGTGTTCTAGTTACAATTACAGTGTTTTCTCTTTCCTTATTTTCGGTGCCTTTGCTTAGGCACAAATTTCTTTAAAATTCATGCAGTTTTTAGCTCACCTGAGCACAACGTGCTCATGGTGAGCTTTTGTGATCGCCTTTTGTCCGTTGTCCGTCCGTGCGTGCGTGCGTCTTGCGTCAACTTTTCCTTTAAACAACTTTTCATCCTAAACCACTGGATGGATTTTGACCAAACTTCACAGGAATCATCCTTATCATGACCTCTATCAAATTTGTTCAAATTATTTTGATTGGGTGAGTAAGTAGGTCACAGGAGCTAAAAATAGATTTTTAAAATGCAATCTTAGAAAATCTTCTCCTGCAAAACTGTAAGGCCTAGAGCTTTAATAATTGGTATGTAGAATTGTCTTATGATCATCTACAAAAGTTGTTCAGATCATGACCCTGGGGTCAAAATTGGCCCCGCCCCAGGGGTCATTTTATTTTTCATAGGTTTATATAGTGAAAAACTTTAAAAATCTTCTTCTATGAAACAATAAGGCCTAGAGCTAAGATATTTGGCGTGTAGCATTGTCTAGTGAATCTCTACAAAAGTTGTTCAAATTATGACCCTGGGGTTAGAATTGGCCCTGCCCCGTGGGTCACTTGTTTTACATAGACTTATATAGGAAAAACTTTAAAAATCTTCTTCTATGAAACCATAAGGCCTAGAGCTAAGATATTTGGTATGTAGCATCATCTAATAGTTCATTACCAAGATCGTTCAAATCATAGCCCTATGGTGATAAATGACCCCACACCAGGGGTTACTTGTTTTACATAAAGTTATATAGGAAAATCTTAAAAATCTTCTTTTATGAATCCATAA
>CM037777.1:92142885-92192885 GCA_021229015.1 Solen grandis
ATGTCAAAAGGTAGTCAACAGTATAAATGTTGGTGATCATCTTTGTTGTCGCATTTCAGTACATAAGACAATATAAGTATGCAAATGAAGAAGATTTAGTAACATTACGACAATTAAACGTACAACAGCATTGCTTATTTACAACACTTTTGACTTTTTTACAGCATATACAAATGTACAGTTATTAAAATGGAAATTCGATCCATCATGCTTATGAATAAAAATATGATGGAACGAAAGATGCGATCAAACGATATAATAGCATGGTCCGGTGCTACTTCGCAAATGGACTGTACGTTGCTGTTAACCTTATAGCACTTGCGTTTATGCAGTTTTGTAGCCCCTTCATAGCCTTATCCCAAAACTCACACGGAGGTAACGAGTGCATACTATCAGGGATCCTAAAATTTTGGAATCTCAACCGGTCGACGGCAAAAACCCCCCCCCCCTTTACAACAATTCCGTTCCGTACCCCCCCCCCCCCCCCCCGAAAAAAAACATAACCGAAAAAAAAAATAACATTGATATTTTCAATCAACATACCCTGAATCATTTGCAGTGTGAAAATAGATCTTTTATTATATTTCAGCATCCTGTTGGCATAATAAGGTATTTTTCTACAATATTTACCTCTACGAAATCGAAAGTTTGTTTATCGGAAGTGCATGTATATGACGGTCTGTATATGACTCTAACGAATCAATAAATTGTTGGAAGCAGTCGTTTTGGTGTTGTTTATTATGTGCCTTTGTGTTTATATATTTTTTTTGTCAATGACTTTTATTTATTTGTGATTATTTTTTTTATTTAAATGCGTTGTGCTGCAGCTAGACACTACCATGTGTGTAAGTAAGTAAGTAGCGTTCGCCCCTGTGCCACGTCGAGGCCCAGCACATCCGACTTCGACAGGGGTTTATTGTTTTTTTGTTGTTTTTTTTAATTTATTTATTTTATTATAAAAACTATCCAGCATAAATATTTACATGTAAATATAAACATGTAGACGGAAATCACAAAAACCATTTAAAAGTCGACCGGTTACAGTTTGCAAACAAGCAATGGTCCATTATTACGGCATAGATAATTACACGGCACCGTCCAAATAACCGCTAAGTACAAACCGTCAATCCATTCATCTTAACTGCCCAATAATGACCTAGACGGGTGTCCCTGCCTGACCCCCACTGACACCTGCCCCGAGGGCACACCGGAAATTCAAGAAGTAGGTCAATTGGTGTGTAAGAGAGACTATTATGAACCGTTTGGACCGATTTTGAAAGTTTTAGACGATGATTATAGATTTTTTTTCGACCGATTTTTTTGGTACTTTTTGAAATCTGAACCGGTCGATTGAGATCAAAATCGGTCAAAACCGGTAAAAAATCGGTTTTAAGGATCCTTGCATACTATATTATACTTTATCCTAAGTGTCACTAGGGTTTATGACATAACAATCTACGGTATGCAACTCTTAACTAGAGTAAATGAAGTCATTATGGTCTGTAGCTTTCTAGCTTACATTCCACTTGCAGTCAAATGATCAAATGGACCCATTAAATAGTTTTATAAAGTAAACATTGGCCAAAACATTTTGCCAGTTTCTTGCATACAACAACAACCAGGCTTAATTGTATTCCATCAACAATACTTCACGCTAAACAAGGCTTACATTCTTAAATTTGGTGGAAACGAATTACACCATACTTGATTTATGCACATACCCCATTTCCCCAAAGGGCTTTTTTTTTCTTCTCTAGCAGGAGCCATACATAGATGCCTTCCCCTCTGACAAATTCTTTACATTCATGCAGTTTTTCAAAATTTGGATCTTACTCCATGATTTCTTTCCCCAATGCCAACAAAAGGCCATACTTTACCTAAAAATACAATTTTAAGGCCCTTCCCCAACATCTGAAAAAAAGGCCTGTCCCACCACTCTAAACAACAAGACTCAATGCTTGTCAGCAGTACTTTGTAATAGTTATTTCACATGAATATGGAAATGCAGGGATACAAATAAAAGGTAGTTTTTGGAAATTCTTGGGATATACATGTATGGTATGTTTTAAATACATGTACTAGTTTTTATACATCCATTATTTTGCATTTGTTAATTTGCATATAGACCACAGGACCCTGATATTCAGTCAAAAAAAATAATCAAATATATATATTACAGAGAGAGGTTGATTTAATTTTTTTTTTTAATATGAGGGTCTTGTGCATAGACAGGATAGGTTATAAAGTCAAAACAGTAAAAAAGAGAAAGAGAGGGATTGTAAGCTGTCAATTAAAACATTTTTGTTTTAATCTTTTCTTGTTAGAGTCTTAAATGACTGAAGTGTCTCTGGTCGCATCTGTCCGTCACAACTCAGAAAATATTTTAAGAATTGAGTTGATACTTTATACAATGGTCAAACTTTACTTACCAAGAACAATAACTACCTTTCTTCATCTCCATTACTTATATATTGAAATTATGATTTTCTAGAGCATATTTTAAAAACTTTAAAGGAAATGATATCATTCTTTACACATGGGTAGGATGTGCATTGACAAAAACAATTACTTTATCTTGTCCCATTTTTTTTACAGCAAATCCATGAAATATTAAAAATATTGAGATGAAACTTAATACATTGATTGAGGTGAATGAGAGGATCAGTACTAAATTCCACAACTATTCCTTACCCATTATCTGTTATTTCAAAATATTTAAGCTTCAAGCATGAATAGAGGCTAGTGGTAAGTGCAGAGCTGTAAATCATCCTTGTCCCTTTATTAATAACCTCCCTTTTCCTATTTAACCCTTTCCCTCATATAGACTCATTTTGACGCACTCAGTAGGTACCACATAAAGCCTGATCTGCAGAAAACCACAGTTAAACCTTAACAAATTTAATTACAAAATCCTCATTTCCAGACCACTGAGGAGCAGCAAACAGCATAAAACCTGATCAGCCTGCGAGTTACTCGCAGGCTGATCTGGTTTATGTTGTTTGCATAGGTCTTTTCATGTTTTCCTCTATGAGGGAAAGGGTTAAATAATACTTCTGAACATAACTCACAAAGTATCGAAAGGAGGAGTCGGTACTTCATGTACTGACAGAGACCATGAACCATAATCTATCTTACCTGATTTTTTGTAAGATTTAACTTCCCTTATTTTTTACATGCATTCTAAGAAAAGGGATTGACTTTAATATTCACACGTTTTAACTTTCGCTTCTGACAGTACTCTCGGTGCTTTGGTTATATATTTCATACATCAAGTTTCCCTCGTAACATAACTACACATTTGAATTGTCAATAAAATACTTAGTTAGGTCTATAATTATGTCAAATTTGTCATTTTTGTAAATATTTTACGATCCCAGAAAATGTGTCCTTGCAGTGTTAAGGCCAGATAAACAAACACCAAATGATGATAGCTGACAACAATTAAATTCAGTATCCAAGATATCTCACGAAGACAGACTTTCAAAGGTCTGCTCTTAAGTTATATATACTTAGTTAACCCTTTCCCTCATAGAGGATACCATGAAAAGACCTATGCGAACAACATAAAACCAGATCAGCCTGCGAGTAACTCGCAGGCTGATCAGGTTTTATGCAGTTCGCTGCTCCTCAGTGGTCTGGAAATGAGGATTTTGTAATTAAATTTGGTAAGGTTTAAGTGTGGTTTTCTGCAGATCAGGCTTTATGTGGTACCTACTGAGTGCGTCAAAATGAGTCTATATGAGGGAAAGGGTTAACAGGTAATTATCAAACATAAACATAGACAATAGCAACTGACATGCTAAATCATTTGACAAAGGGTTGAAAGTGTAACAACATGATGCAATCTGTCTAGACAAAAAAACTCCTGATAATGCCTTTTTAAAAGAAGAATGGAGTCAAGGTTCTCCTTAAGGTAATTTATCCATCATTAAACTGTGATCATGGTCTATCGAGTGATAGCTGGAATTTTATAGTAAATGCAAGCCTTTATAGACTTAGAGCAAAATAACCTACAACTCCAAGTCAATGGATGCTTGCATCTTTAAGCATTATTATTTAATAATGGATGGATTACCTTAACTCCTTCATAAATTTTGGAGTCCTGGATCAATGTTTTTGGAAATAATTCTTTAAGTGAGAATTTTGGATGGAATAATGTGTGTAAATCCTTAAGTGAGAATTTTGGATGGAAAAAGTGTGTTTCTATCTGATTTGAGATTTCAAGTATTACTTTGCAGAGCAGTGATGAACAGACGGACGGACGGACCACGGAAAAAGTGACAGAAGGTGACACAAAAACCTTCATTAGATTTATTCACTTTTCACATATGTGCTAACTTCATACGCTGTACTTATGATATCCCTACCCTGAACTGGTGAAGAAGCCATCCTGCAGAATGTGTCTCAAGGTATGACAAACACCTGCTTCAAGGATATCGTATTTTATATTAGCTGATTTCACAAAGTTGCGTTTACGAAAATAGCGTTTTCCTGTGACATGTGACCTATCCTTTCAGAGGAAACAAAGACAACATCATCAAAGAGGAAGAGTAGACAATCATTTTTCAACAGATAATGTTTACTGTCGCTGCAACAGTATTTCATAATTACGCCCAGCTAATTACAGGTGGAGGACAATCCCAAATGCAAGGAGGCATCCGGATAGAACCACCGACCTACCGCAAGCCAGCTGGAAGGCTTCCTCGCATGAAAATCTGAATGACTCTGTTGGGACTTGAACTGACATGGTGAAGGGCTGAGCAAGTCTTAAAGTCAGTGACTTTACCCTCTTGGCCACAGATCCCCCCCCCACCCCCACCCCCCCCCAAGATTCTGAATGTTGAACCGAACCTTCACAAAAAATTGCCAGAAATTTGGACTCCTCCAATATATTAATACAGGACTTGAACATGAGGTAAAGCTACGATTAATTACATTCAATATATATATTCTAAAAATATAGCAAAATGCCATGGTAACGACTTACGCCGCGGCCAACGCCCTTCCTACGCCCCTCCTCGTACATGACCATCAAGGCTTCAGCGCTGGGTGCAGCGATAAATATGATGTAAGGCATGAATTCAGCGTTCTTAAGGACCTTCAGGGACTGAAAAATACATCAAAACAACTAGCTTAAACTTATCTATTGTCATTTATTCGGAAACAAGCTCCTAAAAAGCTCTCAATGTTTTCTTGGGTTGGACCAGTACTTTGTGTCTGGGAAGGTCATAAACAATCCTTGCCCTCAACAGGGTTCGAACCCACAACCTTCAGATCTTTAGTCAGGTATGTTACCATGATGTCCTTAAAAAATAGCTCCTCAGAACGTAAAAAAAAAAACCCACCATAATTTGTTGCCTTTTGGATATTAATCCATATCAATATGCAGAGATAAACATATCAGAAGAGGAAACATAAACAACTGAAGAGCATACACAATCAATTTGACATATGATTAGAAATAAGTCAAATTTAACTACATTTATGAAACAAGAGGGCCATACACTACTGCATTCACAAAACTAGGCTAAGTGCTTATATATTTATATGCACTTAGCATAGTTTCACTCTCACCCCTCATATATATAAATCATTCTTGATGGCCCTGGTGGCGGGATTTGTGGTCATTATTGTGGGAGGAAACCAGAGAACTTATATAAACAATTTTCCCAAAGAAAATAAACCATAAAGTTAACTAACATTTTTTTTTAATATTATCTATGCCAAAAATAATTGTATGCAAAAGAAAACTGTGAACAATTATTGTTTGTTTATTGGGTTTATCATCCCACCGACAGTATTTCAGTCATTTGGAGACGACGTCTACTTGAGACAGATATAGTGCTGCCACACTGCAGTATCACGCCATTACTAAGGCATGTGGCATGATACCACACCCAGTCACATTATCATGACACCAGGCCAACCTGTCCTGGAACTACCTTCATATGCTGAGCACCAAGCAAGGGAGCTATAACAGCAGGATTTTTTATGACTTTGGTATGTCGTGGCTGGGTGAACAATCACTACAAATTACATTATTAATTCCAAAAAACAATGTGAAAATTCCTTAATTTTTGAGATAAAGGACAAATTCTCCCTAAAAATGAAAAAAACATTCCGTTGTAAATATAAAAGAGAGGACCCAGTGGACTTACAGTTGGATTGACATCCAGGACACACATTTTTCCTGTTCGTATAGTCTCGTGAACCGTCTCCAGCTTTGTACCATACAGATTTGTGTTGAACTCTCCATACTCAAGGTAGAGGTCATTCTTTATCTCCATCTCCATGGTTTCCCGGTCTGTGAAGTAATATGTCTTTCCGTGGACCTCTCCGTCACGAGGGGGTCGAGACGTGTCTGCCAGAGAAGAGATGGGTAAATTCAATACCACTGCATGAATATGTTTGTTTGTTTGTTTACTGGGTTTAATGTCCCAATGAGAGTATATCAGTCATTTTGAAACAATGTTTACCTGAGACAGACATAGTGCTGCTACACTGAAGTATCATGCCACAGACATATGGCATGATACCACACCCAGTCACATTATCCTGACACCGGGCCAACCAGTTCAGGAACTACCCTTATATGCTGAGAGCCAAGCAAGGTAGCCATACCAGTACCATTTTTTACGACTCTGATATGTCGCGGCCGGGGATCAAACCCACTACATCCTGATTCTGGGGATTCCATGAATATGCATTAATAGACATGTTCATATTGAAGAAAACAATACAAACTCCACAATCTCTATTCTATAGTTAGTGACTCCTATCCTTCCATCTTGTTCTATATAAAAACTTTGGTTATTTAAAATGTGTTTTTCAAAAGCATGGCCTCATCCAAAATGATTATTTTTTGCCCATATCAATAGAGATTTTTACATCTATTTATAGATGACATCTATTTTCAGGGCCTTCCGGAGACTATTTAAGCGCCTCAATGTTGGGGCGCTTGATTTTCCAAATCTTAGGTATCAGAGCACTTATATATCTAAATGCGTCTGCTGGCACGCTTGCATTTTGTCTGCAAAATGTTTTACATATCCTTTGATATTCCTGTTATATACATGTACCTATGGTGAATCAGATATCATGTGCTATCAATTAAAGCTGTGTAATAAGTATGTGTTTGGGTACTGAATATACAAATTGAATAACATTTGTTCCATCCACTTTCACTGATTAACAGACATTTGCTGAATGTAGAAAGATTGGGTTCTAGACTGTTACTTGTCGTCTGCTTCAATTGCCAACGCAATTAACCATAATCTACCATGGTTTAATTATAAAAATCAAATTGGCAAATATCAAGTTTAGATCAATTTAAAATCAAGTTTATTCAAATTCTAATAATAACCAGAATTTTTGTTGAAAACCCAAGTTAAAAAAAATCAGAAATACTCACGTGGCTTAGCACTGGCAAAACGTCTCGGATCATACTTGATGAGTCGTTCCTTGAGGGACCGCCGACCCACACCGTTGGCCCCAACCAGAATTAAGGTTTTCCTCAGGAATGGTGGCATTCTTGCTACTTCCTCGTACAGAATAAGATCTGCTGTGTCCCAGTCTGAAAAGGATGTATGTTTTGTTTGTTTAACATCCCACCAACAGTATTTCAGTCATTTGGAGATGATGTCAACTTGAGACAGAGTGCTGCCACACTGTAGTATCGTGCCAAAAACATGTGGCATGATACCACACCCAGTCACAATAACCCGACACTGGGCCAACCAGTCCTGCAACTACCCTTATATACGCTGAGCACCAAGCATGGGAGCTATAACAGTACCATTTTTACGACTGGAAAGGAATTTATAAACATACACCTATTAAACTACACAAGTTATGTTATAACAAGAGGGCCAAGATGGCCCTAGATCGCTCACCTGAGAAAAGTATCATTCATTGCCTGTACAAAACAGATTGCTTTAGAATTAAGATGATGAGGTGAAACAATGTTCAGGAATTTTCTGACCCCATCCACAAAAGATATCATCATGACAAACATTCTGCCAAAGTTTGAGGATGATTGGACCAAAAATGTTGCCCTCAGAGTATAAACAAGATTTTTCTAAGATTTGACCTACTGACCTACATTTCTATCCAGCCCCACCCATTTTCAAACTGGTTCGAGATATCATCATGACAAACAATCTGACCAAGTTTGAGGAAGATTGCATCAAAACTGTGGCCTTTAGTGTGTAAACAAGATTTTTCTAAGATTTGACCTATTGACCTACTTTTCGGTCCAGCCCTGCCCATTTTCGAAAGGGTTCAAGATATCATCAAGACAAACATTCTGACCAAGTTTGAGGAAGATTGGATTAAAATTGTAGCCTCTAGTGTGTAAACAAGATTTTTCTAAGATTTGACCTACTGACCTACTTTTTGATCCAACCTGACCCATTTTCGAAAGGGTTCAAGATATCATCAAGACAAACATTCTGACCAAGTTTGAGGAAGATTGGATCAAAATTGTGGCCTCTAGTGTGTAAACAAGATTTTTCTAAGATTTGACCTACTGACCTACTTTTTGATCCAACCTGACCCATTTTCGAAAGGGTTCAAGATATCATCAAGACAAACATTCTGACCAAGTTTGAGGAAGATTGGATCAAAATTGTGGCCTCTAGTGTGTAAACAAGATTTTTCTAAGATTTGACCTACTGACCTACTTTTTGATCCAACCTGCCCTTTTGAAAGGGTTCAAGATATCATCAAGACAAACATTCTGACCAAGTTTGAGGAAGATTGGATCAAAATTGTGGCCTCTAGTGTGTAAACAAGATTTTTCTAAGATTTGACCTACTGACCTACTTTTTGATCCAACCTGACCCATTTTCAAAAGGGTTCAAGATATCATCAAGACAAACATTCTGACCAAGTTTGAGGAAGATTGGATCAAAATTGTGGCCTCTAGTGTGTAAACAAGATTTTTCTAAGATTTGACCTACTGACCTACTTTTTGATCCAACCTGACCCATTTTCAAAAGGGTTCAAGATATCATCAAGACAAACATTCTGACCAAGTTTGAGGAAGATTGGATCAAAATTGTGGCCTCTAGTGTGTAAACAAGATTTTTCTAAGATTTGACCTACTGACCTACTTTTGATCCAACCTGACCCATTTTCAAAAGGGTTCAAGATATCATCAAGACAAACATTCTGACCAAGTTTGAGGAAGATTGTCTCAAAATTGTGGCCTCTAGTGTGTAAACATCAAAATTGTTGACGGACGACAAGATTTTTCTAAGATTTGACCTACTGACCTACTTTTTGATCCAACCTGACCCATTTTCGAAAGGGTTCAAGATATCATCAAGACAAACATTCTGACCAAGTTTGAGGAAGATTGGATCAAAATTGTGGCCTCTAGTGTGTAAACATCAAATTGTTGACGGACGACGGACGACGGCCGACGGACAATCAAGTCTCCCAAAAGCTCACCCTGAGCTATGCTCAGGTGAGCTAAAAATCATTGCGGCTGAAAAAAATGCCATCAATTTCAAGAAATCCAACATAATCATATAGTTACTATGTAAAGTTACAAACTATTTCCTTTCGGAATTGTTTAAGCATAATCCATATAGTAATAAATGGAATTAATTTATGTAATCATTAATAACCTTAACATAAGTAATTGGTGATGAATTTTTATCTATAATTTAATCATAACTCATATAAAACTGAGTAGTAAGTTATTCAAATCAAATTATATCTACATTACTTGACAAAACGTATTCATTTGTTGTGATTACAGAAGTTTTGAATACTATAATATTATTATCTAAATCATAAAAACATGCACATAAGTAGAGCTGTACAGGGAATATAAAACATTTAATCACCTTTATTGTTCTTTGTACTGTACTTGATCTTCTTCTTCTTTTTCCTCTTCAACCCACAAACTTTAAAAAAGTAATCATACAAATATATACTGTAATCTTAGAAAGCTGTAATATTATACAACTATTATAGGTTATCATTAAGTGGATTACTCAAGAAAATCTCCCTTTGCATGAGGGAGAGGGATAGGATCTAAAATTAGGGTTAATTAGAATTGTCTAAAAGGGAGTGGGGAAGGCGAATATCTTTGGTGGGGGGATAACTCAATACAAATTTAAAATATAGTTTTCATTAAACTTTAAAATTTGGGGGATGCATTCATAGTAATTTATTCTGGGGATTTATAAAAGGAAAACTATGTTATTGGAAAAATTAAATACAAATCAAAATTCTGACAGTGCTGGTTATTGCAAAATCTCCATCCTGCAATTTTTTCATTTCAAGGGCCATTACTATGCCTGGGAGTCTGTGACTTTCTGACTTAAGATAATGTGCCAGTACACAGTGTGACTGAATTTGGTTAACCACTTTTCTCAGAGTGCGAACATGGACATTATTAACCTGGCAATTTCTTTTTTGATTCAAGGAACATGATAAAGGACATTTTGTGTGTCTGGGAAATTCTGGCTGGTTAACAAACCTGATATTGTACCAATACACATAATAATGAAGTTAGGAAAAGATTAGCTTATGTTTTTCTGAGTTAGACAGCAGACACAGTTGATTTTACGAATTTTTACTCATTTTCAGGGTCATTACTCTTGAGTATCTCTAGAAGTCATTCTGGCTGGTTATCAAACTTGGTAGAGATATTGTGCCAATACACATTGTGACAAAGTTTGGTAAAGATCAGCCAATGTTTGTCAAAGCTTCTGAGTGGAAGACGCCTGCACACCCTCCACCAAAGGCAAATCCATATATCTCGTCATTCAACGACATATACGAACCAGAAAGTTCTATATCAATAAAGCACTTCGGTTCAGTCACTTACGCAAACTGCTCTTGGAGTAATCCATATCAGAACGTACAAATGCTTTTCTGTTTTCCTCTAGGTTTTTGGACGGGATGAGGCCTACCCTGTTTGTTTCATCTCCAACAATTTGTGCCTGAAATAAATATCAACAATAGCTCAAACACAGTGGAATCAGTGTGACATTTTACATCCTACTGTAGATATAGGCATAATACGACAACTATCCTGAAACAAGGTTAACCAGTCTTGGAAATTAAATGCTGAGTTTAAAAACTAGAAATATCACTAAAAGTGATTAATACCCCAGCATACCACTTTGTAGGGCTATAATTCTTACTAAATCCTGGACACAGTTATCTGTACTTGTCTGCCGATTGGTTTTATTATGATAAATCATTATTCGCAGTGAGAGGGCATTATCAACAACAGTTACTTCATGTAATTTGAGTGTAGGACAGGACGTGAGGTTACACCTATTTGGGAATGTTCTTATGACTTATACGAATCCCTCTCTACAGTCCCTGGATTGGACCAGTACTTTACGCCCGGAGAAGGTCATGAAAAATACTTGCCCAAAACAGGAACTGAACCCCCAACCTTCAGGTCTGCAATCAGGTATGTTACCACAGGACCATGAGAGAATAAAGTTGCCATGGCAACAAGACTCACCTGCCACCAGTTGGCATCATCATGGTTCAGGACATGCAGGACGTCCCCATCTCTGAAGGCTAGCCCCGCCTCCTTGCTGGGGATTAATCTGTCATTCATTGGATTGTAGTTGAAATGGGTCTTCATGAACATCTGTAATGGCCATACAAAAATGTGGGAGAGTGGCTTCATTTATTCTCAAAATGTTTCATTACTACCTGATAAATTTAACATTCATATCATACCATGTTTTCTAATATTAGCAGATTCATTTTTTTTTAAATTGATTTCATTATATTATCTATTTACTATATTTGATGTGATGTATTTAGTTGCTTTATGCATGCCTTTTTCCCACAAATCCTAAGCCTTATAAATTTTTCTTTCTTAAGACTCAACTCCAAACCTTTTTTTTTTTTTTGCTAATTGTTCTTCCCATCAATCGTTCTTTCTTTCACCTAACAAGACCCCGCCCCCACCCTGCAATGTGCCATGGTGCTCTATGCCTCCACCCTGCAATGTGCCATGGTGCTCTATGCCCCCACCCTGCAATGTGTCATGGTGCTCTATGCCCCCACCCTGCAATGTGCCATGTTGCTCTATGTCACCACCCTGCAATGTGCCATGGTGCTCTATGCCCCCACCCTGCAATGTGTCATGGTGCTCTATGCCCCACCCTGCAATGTGCCATGGTGCTCTATGCCCCCACCCTGCAATGTGCCATGGTGCTCTATGTCACCACCCTGCAATGTGCCATGGTGCTCTATGCCCCCACCCTGCAATGTGTCATGGTGCTCTATGCCCCCACCCTGCAATGTGCCATGGTGCTCTATGCCCCCACCCTGCAATGTGCCATGGTGCTCTATGCCTCCACCCTGCAATGTGCCATGGTGCTCTATGTCACCACCCTGCAATGTGCCATGGTGCTCTATGCCCCCACCCTGCAATGTGCCATGGTGCTCTATGCCCCACCCTGCAATGTGCCATGGTGCTCTATGCCCCCACCCTGCAATGTGCTATGGTGCTCTATGTCACCACCCTGCAATGTGCCATGGTGCTCTATGCCCCCACCCTGCAATGTGCCATGGTGCTCTATGCCCCCACCCTGCAATGTGCCATGTTGCTCTATGTCACCACCCTGCAATGTGCCATGGTGCTCTATGCCCCCACCCTGCAATGTGCCATGGTGCTCTATGCCCCCACCCTGCAATGTGCCATGTGCTCTATGCCCCCACCCTGCAATGTGCCATGTGCTCTATGTCACCACCCTGCAATGTGCCATGGTGCTCTATGCCCCCACCCTGCAATGTGCCATGGTGCTCTATGCCCCCACCCTGCAATGTGCCATGGTGCTCTATGCCCCCACCCTGCAATGTGCCATGGTGCTCTATGCCCCCACCCTGCAATGTGTCATGGTGCTCTATGTCACCACCCTCTCAACCATCTTTCCATGACTTAATCTTGTCCAGTTCTAAGACCAGTGATTTTTCTACCTCTGTATCCTGGATGCAGTGTTTTCACAGTGAATGCAATGTTTTGATTTCAGTGCATCCACGGGATGTATAAAATATATGAAAACTGCTATTAAAATTAAAGGAGGATGCACACTTTCCATTTTGGGACTCATAATTTTTTTAGCCAAGCAAATCCTTGGAATCGGTCAGTGGAAGTTAAAAATCTAAAAAAATAAAAAAAATGTAAGACCCTGCCTTCTACTTGAACAATTTTATAGAACTCAATAACCCATCCCCGCTCCTAACGTCATATCCCTGCCCTCTTCCAAAACCCCGCCCCCTACCTGTGATGTGTTGTGCTGCTCTATGTATGCAGGTATGATCTTCAGCGTGATGCTTCCATCAGTGTTGCGGATGATGTCCATCAGCTGTTGTGGCGTGAAGACCGATATCCCGTTAACCTCCTTTATAATGTCTCCAACATGTAGCAGACCTAGATCACCAAGAGACAAGACCTGATGGTATAATGGACGTTTTAATTTTTTTTGTCATCAAAAGTAGGTCAAAAGTCAGGGTCAACTGCATAATGAAGAGATCCGTCCATTTAAGCAACTGTCCAAAACTTGAAGCAATCCCATGATGCACAAAGGTAGGCCAAAGGTCAAGGTCACAAGGTCAACTGTCCATCCACTTAACAAATGTCCAAATATTGAAGCAAATCCAATGAAGCACAGATTAAAGGAAAGAAAAAAAAAAAAAAAAAAAAAAAAAAAAAACATCAACTTTAAAGCCAATTTTAACCCTAAAATTATCTAAATGACCCTATATATTTAAAATTTGTCTTTTTATTCATATATAGAGGGGACATATCATATGACCACATTTTAGACAATCAAGGTAAAACCCTGGTTTAACCTTCATCTCAGTTACCATCTTTTTCTACTGTCTATAACTGATTACTTACGACAGGCTGTAATCTCAACATATCATGAAACGCAAAAGAGTATAAAAACTTTACCCAGTTTGTCGCTCATGCTTCCTGCCATGATTCTAGCAATAACTAGGTCCCCAGTCTCGTCAATCTTCACCGTGATACCCTGTTGTAAAAAATAAGTCACAGAATATTACACCTTTACCCAATCAGACATGCTTTATGCCTCGCAAACAGAGCAAACCCAGATCAAACAGCAATTTGAGCACCTGATCAGGGTCTCCTCTGTTTGCTCATACAATATTGTCGCTAAGATTCTTTTCAGTCCACGCAACAAGAAAAAAAATTGTTGTTTCATATACCATTTACTGTTAATCAGAAAAGTGTCCCAACAGAAAATCTGGCGTGCGTTCAGTATGCCAAACCGTATGCAACTGGTTGCTTACATTTAGCTATGGAGTTGTCTTAGGACCATAATATACCTTGCTGTTCACGTGCACCTTATGCTTTACATAGGTATACATGATCCTCGTGGTTTATGTCAGTCGGACAGCTTCATAGCTGAGTGTAAGCGTACGGTTGCATTCGGTTTGGCATACTGAATGCACACCTGGAGTCCCTTCCCAAATTTTGTTGTCCATGGGAACCTGGGACAGTGTTAGTGTCGACCCCTGAAAATCTATGCAGAAATATAAACAAGATAAATTCCATAAACCAAACAGTACCTGTGGTCCAAATTTGAATGTTGTAGATGAACCTAATAAGACGATCTCAGCCATAATCAAATTTGGCTGAACATGAAAATGAAAATGCTAGAGAACAAAGTGACATCTGGCATTTTTTTTTTTAATATTAAAAGGGCAATAACTCCTGATCTAATTGACTGATATCAACCATAATCAAACTTGACTGAGAGATTATGGCTATGAACACTGTCATAAAGTTTGAAGATAATTGCTCAAGAAATGAAGACGCTGAATTAAACAAAATAATTATGGGCGTCAAATGGACATTCACCGATCCTGTAATAGCTAACCTTGAGCACATGTGCACAGGTGAGTGAGACAGACAGAATAAATTCAATCAATATGTCGCTACAAACCAGGGGTTCAGTATCGCTCTTCATTATGCCAACCAACCGGATCTGGTCTGACACATTGGAGAAAACTGGAGGAGGATCCAGCATCGGCTGGTGGTCACCCTGTTCCGGAAGGTCCTCAAAGTTTCTGTCAATAATGTCATCGTGGGCATCAATCAGGGCCTGAAAATAATCACCAACAAACTGATTTCAGGTGGACTTGCTTTATTGTTTCTGTTTAGTTTTTAGTATGAGAACTAACATAAAAAGGTGATTAATATCCAACAATCTACCTTGTCTTTATGATTATTTGAGTGTCAAATGGGACATTACATGATTCCTAATTTCCTGATTATTATTTTTACTCTTAAAACCGCAATCAATCCAACTGAATCAAAATGTTATGGTAGTTTTTTTTAAATGCAGTCGCTGGTGCGTCCCTACCTTAAAATGGTGGTCACACAGAATCCTGTCCAGTTCCTTGGCATTCTTATTCGAGTTGATGGCGTCCCCAAGGGCCTGGTACACGTCTGTAACACACTTCCCCAGGTGGACATCTTCAGGAGTCGGTGGCTGATCTTCCAACTTGTCCTGGGTCTATCAAGAAGACGCAAAATCTTTCTAATTTCTACACACATATTCAAATGAACCAATTGTCACACTGGAATATATCATGTGATTATTTACTGACCCAATTCCAATTCTATCAACCAATCATTATACTGGAATATATCATGTGATCATTTACTGACCCAATTATTCAGTCATTAAAAGTTGGTAAACATCACCAGATGACCGTGTAACATACCAACCATTGACTCTGTATATGCTTAGCAAATTTATATGCAGAAAAATCATATCAATCCACCTAGCTTGATTATTTGACTAATTTTATTCAGGTCAATAACACACTTATAAATACACACAAATCTCAATATACACTCCAACTTCATCTAAATATTGCAAGATTGTAAGAGTCCTGTCATAAATTAGAATAATATATCTCAGTTGACTAAATCAGAAACCATATTATATAATTTAAATTAACCCTTTCCTTCACAAGGACTTATTTTGATTGGCAAACAGAGCAGACCCAGATCAGACTGCTTCTTTCAGGGTCTTCACTGTTTGCTCATACACTATTGAAATTCAGATTGCTTCATATACCATATTAAGTTCAGCCAATAAATAGTCAAAATTTTGTAATGAATATTCATAAGAAAGGGGTTAATTAGTATGCAACACAACCAAGGATGGTCTATGAAAGCCCAGAAGTGTTACTTCCAACATGGATTGTAAGAAATAGAGGTGGGCAATATATCGCAATAACATTTGTCTGCCAATATATCACAATATGATTTCAAATATCGCAATATATTGTGTTTTAGTAGCTCAATAATTTTAATATTAAGAAGATCTAATAAATAGAAACAAATAGAAATATGAAATTTAATTGAGAACAATTGCACAAGGTTAAAAAAACAAAACTCAAAATTAAAAAAAAAAAATATAAAAGCACCTTAAAATAACTTACAGGTAAGCCTTAGTAAAAAGCTAATTACACTGACCTCTACAAGTGTCTGCAGTAGGGGACTAGCCAGGAGGTCACTTAGAAAATTGATTTCCTCATCGCTGGCATCAACTGCGTCCTGCACTCTGTCTAAGTTGTTGTGGAGGGTTTGAACTGCATCTGTAAACATAACATTTTTCAATATTTCATCTTAACACAGTGACTGATTTCCTTTAATTGCGAATGGGTCCTGTACCCCTTTGGTTGTTAAAAGTTAGCATAGTTTTTCTCAAAACTATGAGAAAAAAAAATTAGTGGCTTTCTGCTGATATTGTGAGGAGAAAATGTGAGCTATGACAGAATACTAACCTTGCAATTTTTCTGAAAATGGTAGGGAATGGTTTATATTTTCAAGAAAATGAGATATTGTGGCAGAGAAGCAATTTTGAAATTAATTAGCAGAGTAGGAAGGGCTTTAAACCAATTGCCTCTCCAAAAAAATTTTGATTATAATCAATTTAGGTCAATCCCTCTAAATTGTGAATGGGACCAGTTTACAGAAGGAAAAAAATCACTGTCACATTGTGCAGAATGCTTTTTCTGATGATGGGAAAGAGGTCTTGATACCATATTTTGGGAATTCAAAGTACTTTTTTCTCAAGTTTTTGGCAAAAAAAAAAATCCTGGGTTAAATGGATTTTTTTTTTAAACTGCATGAAATTAAAGAGATTTTCATAGGGGAAGACACATATTATCGGCCCCTAAAAAGGGGGAAAAAAGCCCCTTTGTGTTGATCCATTATGACACATTCTATTGATTATCATGTGAACCTTACTTATAAAGTGTTACATTAAATGCCTGAGTATAATCCAAACCAGCATATTGTATCATGATTATACAGGTAGAATCGTTATACCAACATCAGCAAATTTGTTACTGTCATTTTGATATAAACATGCAACCGTATAGAAATAAGACAATACATGAACAGTAATGTGTGTACATCGGGCCTTTTTCAGGCCATTTTGGGAATTTCAATACCTGGAACTACCCTTATATGCTGAGCGTCAAGCAAAGGATCTATACCAGTACCCTTTTTTACGACTTCGGTATGTTGTGGCTGGGGATCGAACCCATGACCACCCTCTCCAAAGGCAGATGCTCTAACCACTCAGCCACAAGGGACAGTCTAAGAGTGAGAAATATCAATGAATGATCATAATATCACCATAAAAGATACAGTAAGATGTTCCAATGCTCATTGTTGAAAAAAAAAAAGATTAACTTACTTAAACCAGAGTCATCAGCATTGTTCGATGCTGCAGGCATTGTGACACTGAATTTCTGCTATCTCTTTGCAGGTGAGTGTCTAGGAAAAACAAAGCAATATCACATTAAAATAGGACTGCCAATGACAGGAGTATTCATATCAATATATCAAAACTAAATATCAACAATACATCGATAAATTGTAAATTTACTTTCCAGTGATTGTGTGGAATGCCTAAGGCCAACATTAAAAAATTGTTTGTTTTTAGTGCGACCCTGAATTCCAGGGGTGGGTAGGTTGGGTTTTTTTTAAAATTTATTTCAGAATCTTATGATAAAATATAGATGAAAGTGCTTTTTTCTACAGAATGGACACAAAAAGATCAAAATAAAAATTTAAAAGTTACAACTCAAAGACCTAAAAAAGAAAATTTGAGTAGGGGCCATTTTGATGGGTTGGTTGGAGCACTACAAAACAAACATATTTTTAATTTTGGCCTAACTTATATTTTAAACCTCAAGTAAGATGATAAAAGTGTGATATTCAAATCTGTAAATTTATTTTTTAAACTAAAAAAACAAACATTTTTTTTGGTCATAACTTTTTACGGTAACAGGGTCCATGACTTTTTTGAGAGCTGGACCAGTTGTCCTGTAACTTTGAAAACCTACTTGACCTGACCTAAACTGAACTAGACCAAGGTGTAAAAACATAAACACATTCATGTCATACTTTGGAATACCTAACTATTCCCCCCCCCAAAAAAAAATTCCATGTTGGGTACAAACCGGCTTACTAATAAAAATGAATAAAGGTCTACAAAGATAATACTAGAATTACTGTTGTGTTCAGTGTTTCCCCTAGGATCTGGTTGGGGCATGGTAATTTTTTACTCAAAAGGGCACTTCGGTCACACAAAGTTATATGCTTTTCATTAGGATTAACCCTTTCCCTCATATTTACTCATTTTGACGCCCTCAATAGGTATAAAGCCTGATCTGCAGAAAACCACAGTTAAACCTTACCAAATTTAATTACAAAATACTCTTTTCCAGACCACTGAGGAGCAGTGAACAGCATAAAACCTGATCAGCCTGTGAGTTACTCGCAGGCTGATCTGGTTTTATGCTGTTCGCATAGGTCTTTTCATGATGTCCTCTATGAGGGAAAGGGTTAACATTTCATGGACACCTTGATTGAACTCAATTTATGCAAGTTCCAGATAATGTCTGTTATTTGATGATTTTCAGGCATTTTCATTTAAAGCAAAACAATCTGTTTCGTGTCGTCTATTCATACAGTTTCTTTGATTCCTCTTTACTTTTTTTTTTTCATTACTGTCATTGCCATTTTTGTCCGAAGAAAAGGCTGTTTTCCATTTTTTGTATCGACTGTACATTGCATAAAAAAAAAAAACGCAACAAGAAAATGTGTCTATAAGACACTAATACCCCACCAGGATATGGTCTAAACCAAATATTTGCTTATATTTTTTTTAAAAATATACAATGATGTAAATTGGTACAAAGTTTCATAATGATAAATCAAGAAAAAAAAATGTTATGACTTTTCACTTGCCCTGCAGACTAGAATTTATGAATCACTGATGAGTAACAGTGCTCTTCAGATTTTGACAAAAAGGAGAACTGAAAAAGTATACGGATAAGAGTACCTTCCAAATTTCATCAATAAAGAGCATCACAAAACTGTCAAGTGTTAATATATATTTATTGTGATGTATATTTTGACATTAAGACCAAATCATTAATCAAAATGTTTAAAAACACAACAAACTGGGATGGGTTGAATTTACAACCAGGGTAACTCTTGCTGCAAATTATCCACTGGGCAAGGGGCCTCCATATCATTTTTGGGAAAATATTGCCATTTTTTTTAATGGGGAAAGAAAAACTCTGGGATAAGATGCAAACTTGGGGAAAAGCGCATGAATTTAAAGAATTTTTCAGAGGGAAAGGCGCCTATGAACAGCCCCTGATAAAGAAGGGAAAAAAAAAGCCCTGAAACCCTACCATTACGGGTTACTCTTTTTACCGGAATCCCCCTATTTACCGGAATCTACCGGAATCAACTTAGATTTTACCGAAATCCACCTTATTTATCTTGTATTATGCTATTTTTTATATGTTTTCATTATAATTACTGACTTAGATACGATATTAGTAATGAATTTCATTTAATACATTTTTATCTGTTTTTAAATGACATTTGACGTAGGCCTATGTTGTCATTTACTGTACGAAATCGACTTAGCTATTTATAGAGTGGCCGTTTCAGACCTGGTAACTTTTCTATGGATAGCTTTTATTTATAATTTGTTTCGTTTACCGAACAAAATGGCAGAATCACTTCACCGTGTATTATCCGGTTTCAACCTAAAAGCCAGGTATAGTTTTTTCCTTGTTTGTTGTTTGACTAGAAATTGCAATGTATTTTCTCTCTCACCCTTTCTCTCTCTCCCTCTTTCTCTCTGTCATATGGTTATGAGAAATGATGTTTCCATTAGTAGATATATAACTGGCGCGATTTAATAATACCCATATATAATATAAAACATTTAGTACGATTCCATAAACTTACAAACGCAAGATTATTTTGTATTTGATATTATACATACATGCACACCTGGGGTGACTGGCATGACCATTGTGGCATGTGCCGTGTCAACTTCGATAAAGGTGATAATCCAATTACCGAAAGCGTGTCGCAAGGTGAAATACTGTACACGCGTCAACTGTCACACGGCACACTTTTATCAGTAAGTCAATAGAGGCATCACGTGGCATTATTGAAGATACTGATAATTCACTTTGATTCGCCAAAACATCAATAATTTTACGTCAAATCTGTTTATTAAATATGACAGTTAAAATTAAACACTTTTGATATAGCTTTTGTCTGTATTATATATATTATACTCTTGTTGGCAAATTTTTCTTTGAACTTCAAATAAAGTACCGTTAGACAATAAAGTCGGCATAACATCTTATGTACAAACTTTTTTCAATAAGCGTGTGAGTGCTTTAACAAGAACTTGTTAAAACGCCACTTAATTACGCCTTATCTTTCTTAATTAATACTTTAATTTAGAAATCACACGCTCATTACTCGCGTTAAATTCTTCTTTGTTAATTGGTGGTAATCAAAGACCGCATAGTTGCAAGGCATTCTTTTAGCTCTGCAAACTGTAAATTTTGATTGTGCAATCTCATTTAAAATAAAAAGGTGGCGATGACTCAAAAGACGATTTGGTATGTACATTATTTATACATTAAAAGTATATTTTGGTTAGGAATAAAATGGCCTTTATAAGTGTCATAGTTAAGCACTCTTCAAATTCATAATTTTGTTTAAATTTAATTACAAATTAAGAAATAGACTAATATTGTCTGCTATAGAGCCTCATACTCAAACTGTCTATTTCGTGAGACGTGATTCTATGTTGATGCCGCAGATTCCACTTAACAATAAATCGGCCATGTTGTGTAATGTTACGATCAGTTTACTTAACTTTTATAAAGCTCTGCGTACCAACCACTGAAAACTAAAAGATGAAAAGGGTATGACAATTTTTATTAGTATTATTACGAAGATCAGATGAAATAGTCATTCAAAACCACCAAGATAACTTCATGCCGGAATCCACTTAGTCGGTACCGCTAAGTCAAATACATGAAATGTCCGTTAGGAAAAGAACAAAAATGCTAAATGCAGTTGGCTTTAGTGTGATCACATTTTCTTAAGTACTTTCAATAACATAAGTCAATATATGCTTTATTGTTGACATGAAAATAAGATAAGATTTTTGTTATATTTTTTTTTTAAAAAAAATTTTTTTGGGGAAAAAAATTCCAATTTACTGCATAAGGATTTTTTTTTAGAGGGGAAGGCACCTATGAATGGCTCCTGATAAAGAAGGAAAAACAGCCCAGTTTATGCTTTGGCTAAAGGCCCTTATCAAAATATAAACAATAATTGCTGACATTACATTTGGCCGAAAAACATAAATTAAAAGAGTTATAAAATATATAGAAAAATCACACAGAAAAATATTAACTTTCATAATTATAGAAGTATCATTTTTCTAATGCAAGAAAATATTTTCAGTTTAAATTAATTTTGAATATATATTAAAATTTTGATTTAAATTCAAACAGTGTTGCAGAAAAACATCAAAATCTACTTATTTTTGTTCATGCAGGGGCTTCTGTATTTTACAGAAAAAAACTTTTTCATTTCTTTATAATTTTAATATTTTAGGTGTCATTTTGAAGGCACTGTTCTATTGCAAGACATAAATTACTTTCAAATATCTCAAATAGAAAGGCAGAAATTTGCAAATGTGACTTGGAGTGATTTTGCCAATCTTTGTTATTATAGGTCTTTGCTCAATCCTACACAGGATGGGCAGAAAAAAAAATCTCCATAACAGGATAACTGCCTAAATTAGCTGAGTTCCATCTCAAGACCTTTACATCACATTTGAGTATGACTATAGTCAGGAAGAAAAGATATACTGAATCGATCAACATATCCAAAATTGATATGGACATTTCAGTATAAATGCTATATATTTAAAGTTTAAATGCGAGATTATGTTTGGATTAACAATTTCTATTTTATGCTGTTCAAGAATTAGGCCATCCCCTTACATGTTGAAAACTTTAGAAAGAACATTAATAAAACCCGGTTCAATGTACGAAGGAAAGACCCTTGATTTTTGCTACTCCATATTGTTACAAACTGGTGAGGACGTAAGCACATACAGTTGTATTTGTCACGACGGTATATTACACATCATTATTCAATGTTGGGATATATATACGTTGGCCTACATAACGATGGGTGTTAATAGGTTAACATTTTGCAACCCTTAACTTATAAAACTAACCAAACTTCTGACTTCAGCAACAGTTGTTTACAATTATCATTTCCTGTTTCCGAAACCCATGTCGGCCATTTTTGAAAGCAATTAAGGTCATTAAGGCCTTTTGATAAGAAGTAACATGTATCTTCTTACAGCGAAGCTTAGCGACGTTATCGCAAGTAAACTGGCAATGTTTTTTACTTCAATATAATGCCTATCTTGCATGAAAACTTTCAAAACATCATACCTGAATCGGGAATTGACGCGGTTTGCTGCTACACCTGACGTCACGTGACCGATATCTATGTCAAATGTCGTGTGATTGGCCAATTGCGAAAGGTAAATATAGATCGCATAGGTGAGATTCCATATTTCCGGTACCTTTCGGAAGTGCAGGATAATCGGTAATTTCCGTAAATGAAGCTCTGTCAATTATCGATACAGGAGCTGTAAAAGTCCTGATAAGTTAGATATTTACGCCACTTTCATTTTAATACTGCCACAACGTTTGAATGCATTGCTTTGGGATGAATTAAATTTAGGATTAAATATACAACAATATTGCTCATTAACTTGTCGTTTCTTCTCTCTCTCTCTCTCTCTCTGGATGTTTTGACCGTTGAAATGGGGACAGTACACCGTATCCTGGTATCTGGGGACTCCCATTTCTACTACAGTTAAAGACACCTCTCTTGACTTTTTTCTACCTTCTTACCTCCCCTGTATCATAAACGGCCAGTTAAGACAATATCTTCAGCTTTAAGTTTCAACTGAGAGACTATGTGGGGACGAGAGAAAAAATGATCCAGGGACAAGAGATAGTACATTAAATGGGGACAACTTGGAGAGACCTTTTTGTCGGGACATGTCCCCACAATCCTGGGACGAGAGATGAAATGATCCAGGGACAAGAGATATTTCACTAAATGGGGACAATAGAGACAATTTTGTCGGGACCTTCCCCACAATCCTGGGAGGTAATGTCTCCACTGTATCTCATCTGGGATAAAATGGTATGGAAGACAGATAATTTGATGTTTAGATATGTCTTAATTAAATGAATAAAACGTTCAGGATAAGAATTATATTATTGCGTGGATTTAAAATATAAAGATTGAGAACATTTGCAAATAAATGTGTTTAATATTTCATTTTGAGAAAAGACGTAAAGAAATTATAAAGAAATGCAATATCATTGCTTTAACAAATTACAAATAAAAAAGTTTCTTTTATTGTGATATCTGCAGGTTTACCTTTATTTTCTCCGCTGCACCACAAGACCCTCGTTAGGTATTCTTGGGACTTATGCACCTATTCGATCGGTTTTAGTTTCAAGTAGCAAAACCAAAGTCCGGGGTCACTGATATCACAGAACTGATTACATTACCCTTCCATTTGGCCGCAAAGAATGAAGTCGAGACAGAGAACGCTCTGCATTTATTTATTTATTTATTTATTTATTTATTTATTTATGTATTTTTATGAGTGAACAGAGATTAAGGATACAGTCATAGATTTATAAGGTTATGGGTAATAAAGGTCGGTATTATTGTGCCTACTCTCCATGCCGTTGGGTACACTCTCGTTTCAATCATTGTATTATATAATGTTGTTGGAAACGGATCTATCATAGGAGCCTATGAGAATATTTGTTATTATGTCATTATTTCCTGGAAACTTTTTTTTAACTCATAACCCCGGTTAATTTCATTATTTGATGTACTTTGCTCTATTTCGATCAGAAATGAAATCCATTTCGTTGTTCCTATCGCCAAATTACTCATCTATATGAAGTTAATCGCATCATTCATAAAACTCACTTTTTTTTTTTTTGTTGTTGTTGTTGTTTTTGATAATTTTCAAACGCTCCTAAACACATGCATGTCTGTTTATTTCATTCTTATTTTTAAACTATGTTTCTTGCTTGTTTAAAAGGATATTTAACGTATTTACAATATTCTTTCAAACCATTGATTAAATCTATTTTAAATTATTTCCCGATTTTTCTTTTCTTTCTAAATACTTCGTAACTTGTTTCATATATAGAGCGTACGAAATTTCCTTCCACATCATCAGTCTCGTGATTAAACAGTTCATTGGATTTTTGAGCAATCAGCTAGCTCATCATTTTCAAACTGAGGATTTTTGTCGCTATCCCAAACTAATTTCAGATTGGCTGTCAGATTATCGTTACTACTAGTACTTATACAATTGTAAGAGTGACGTTTTTTTTGTTTTTTGTTTTTTTTCAGAGAATGTAATGGGACTGTATTGAGTCGCAAATATCCCTGTAATTCATTCTCATCTAAGAAAAATGTGCACGCATTTTTCTAAAAAAAAAAGTAAGAAGATTGCTTTTCTGATCACATGGTGGGACCAAGTATCGGAAAGTAATTTTCTTACTTGTTTGAAACGTTGAAATTCATTATATTTGCTTGTAAATCGCAAGTTTTTCGACGTGAAGTTTTCTTTTACTCCAACCCGGCATCCTCCCCTTGTATACCTAATACAAAATTTAAGTTGCTAACTTTTTGGTAAAATGGTAAAAGTTAGTTGCTGTTTTTGTGTCATTTTGTCGAATCGTTGACTTGATCAAGGGAATATAACGATAAATATTATCAAATACCTTTGCCGATACATACATGTTTATCTCTCATAGATTACAATGTAATTTTGTGGCATAACAGGGAACGAAATGTTGACCGGTAACCATTCCAGTGAGATAATAAAACAAGAGGGCAAAGATGACCTTAAATCGCTCACCTTAATTAGATTTGTTGTAGAAAGGCTGAATAGTCTATTTTGATAGTATGATTCATTTCACTCACAAGTGATAAACAAACATTTTGGCTGCATATGAAAAAGTTTAAAAAAAAATGAAAACATGGAAAATTGAACATTTGTTCTCTTATAGAAAATGATCCTTTTTTTCATCACTGATGCAATATTTATTGATAGTGTTGGGGAACCGTGA
Organism: Solen grandis; assembly: GCA_021229015.1. Taxonomy (NCBI): domain Eukaryota; kingdom Metazoa; phylum Mollusca; class Bivalvia; order Adapedonta; family Solenidae; genus Solen; species Solen grandis. The sequence goes on from CM037777.1 coordinate 92,168,461, forward strand.
GAAGATACTATATACCAAATATCAAAGCTGTAGGTCTGTTTCTGAGGAAAGGGCATTTTAAAGTTTTGCCTTCTTCATTATCCAACCAATAGTTTCAGCAGTAAAGATTTTTCGTTTTCGAAATATAGTTCCATACAAAATCTGGATGTGGCCTCATGTAAACCCTGATGCACATATTTGTTAACAGTGTTGAGGCACCATGATCTGATGCTATATACCAATTATTAAATATATAGGTCTGTATGTTTCTGAGAAAACGCATTTTAAAGTATGCCTTGGCCATGGCAACCAAAGTTCTTTATAAAATTAAAAAAAGTAAGAATTAACATAAGTATCATTATAGTTAAATGTGATTAAGGGGCCTCCGTGGCCAAGAGGGTAAAGTCGCTGACTTTAACACTCACTGAGCCCCTCACCGCGTGGGTTCGAATCCCGGCAGGGTCATTCGGATTTTCATGTGAGGAAGCCTTCCAGCTGGTTTGCGGTATGTCGGTGGTTCTACCCAGATGCCTCCGTGTATTCGGGGTCTTCCTCCATCTGTAATTAGCTGGACGTCGCAATATGACTGAAATACTGTCGAAGCGACGGTAAACTCAAAAATCCATGCAGTTGTTTCGGAAGAGAAGATTTTTCATGGAAAACCCTTTTCACGCGTATTGCCAGCGTTTTTGAAAACTTTTAATTATAATTTTGGTACTATACGGAAATATATTAATATATCGAGTCAGTAATGGTGTTAGTATGTCCATAGAGGTGGGGCGGGGTGCTAAGGGGCTAGCCGCGTCACCTTATGAACATTACTGAGATCTCCTGTGATTCAATTTAGAGTCGGTACCAAGCATATGATTATTTTGTTTCACTGACCGCATTTCCTTGTTATATTTGTTATTTATTTGTTGACCATCAGAAGCATACTACTTTCAATATCCGATATAGACATTGTCTCCAAATGACTGAAATACTGTCGGTGGGACATAAAAGACAACAAACAAACAACATCCGACAATCGAGCAATGTCAGGGTCGCTGTACTTTACTTTTTTTTTAAAAAAATCGGTATCGATAAACGTGCATTGTATTTTGCGACACTAACAAACACAAGTGACTTATATACTTGTATAATAGTATATGGTCTCATTTTCACTCATTTATCAGTTGTAGTTGGCCCTTAGGAGGGACAGGGTGGAGACACCAGTACGATATGATAAGATCAACATGTTTTCAAAAAGACGTGAAACCTGGGGACGCTGCTCATACGATACACTGGCGGTGACTTACACTGACATACGTTCGCATACGTTTCTCATGTGCTGTCTGTACGCTGTTGATACGCTACTCATACGTACATCAAAGACAATCCTCGAACATTTCAGTTCATACTCTTAAAGGTTGTGCGTAACTCATACGTTCCTGTCATACGTCAGAGTGTGACAGGGGCATCAACAAGACCAGAACATTCTCAAAATATTCATTGATTTATGTGTCAAACATAGATTAACAAAGACAATCATTTGAACTACAAAAGAGATAGTTTACAAAACACATTTCTCTCTCATTAGAAAATGTCTATTTTCTATTTCTACATCTTGGTCTCCTAAACTATTGAAAGAGTGCTTGCAAAACACCTACCATGAGCGATCATGTGGTCTCTGTTTATTCGTTTTAATACACTCACTGTGCTTATTATATTTTCCAATGTTAGATCAATATATCTATCGTATTAAATATAATCAGGTAGACTGTATATTCTTGCATTGCAATCTACACAAATACATGTATATACTTTACTAAACTCAAAGAATTTGTCTCAATGTATTGTTTGTTTGTTGGGTTTAACGTCCCATTGACAGTATTTCAGTCATTTGGAGACGATGTCTTCTTGAGACAGATATAGTGCTGCCACATTGAAGTATCACGCCGTAGACATGTGGCATGATATCACACCGGTCACCGGGCAAACCAGTCCTGGAACTACCCTTATATGCTGAGCGCAAAGCAAGGGACCTATACTATTTGTATGACTTTGGTATGTCGCGGTCGGGGATAGAATCTATGACCTCCTGCTCCCGAGGCGAAACTATTATTTGTTTCCATCTTGGAGCTGGTTATATATATTGGCTGTTATGTGACCCGCTGACATAAATTTTATCTCATTCTATATGTTTAATATGTTATACCTTAGTAAACAAGGTGGGAAGAATAATTGCATCTGGTCGAAGTGTCTGTGGTTGTTCGGAAATGGGACTTTTCTTAATGCAAATCTACAGATAGATTTAAATTCATGTACATATAGTTGTGTTCACAAGATTCTGCTTACATGACACTATACAGGAACAAGGCTAACGTGGCCAAGTTTTAAAAGGGACATAACTTCCCAGTGTGTGGGTGAATCTGGCTGGTTATTTTGACAGCCGACAGTGTTTGTTTGTTGGTTGGTTTAACAGCCAAACGACAGTATTTCAGGTCAATATTTAACTAAATATAATTATAAATATAATTAGAAATAGTGCTGCCACACTGCAGTATCACTCCGAAGACATGTGGCATGATACTACACCCAGTCACATTATCCTGACACCAAGCCAACCATTCTTGAAACTACCCATATATGCTAATTGCCAAGCAAGGGCAATACCAGTATCATTTTTACAATTTCGGAATGTTGCGCCTAGGGTTAGAATAAACTACCTCCCGCCCCAGAGTTGGGTATTTCACCATTTAGCCCCCGGGGACGGTCAAAGCCGATAGTGTCAATTTTGCAAAACTTAAACAATACCATAACTGGTCTTCTAAATAATTAAATCTTCACGAGGTGATCTTGATGGCTATTTTACTTATCCTTAATATTATGCTCATGAGTGGTCAGATGTAGATTTCACATATCCAAGTGCCATAACTCCAGAGTAGCTTGGTCAGTCTGGCTGACTATCAAATTTGGCCAAGATGTAATGGTTAAACACTTTAAAACCATGTTTGAAGAAGCGGGCAACATATGTGGACACCGCTTACCACTGCAGGTGTTTCCCTTAGACTGGCATATAAAAAGGAAACGGAATATTATGCATTTGTACAAGTCAGAAATTATTAAGAACTCTATTTATTTAAAACTTTTATCACAAAAATTACCATTAATCGTAAACCATTCTTGAATGAACATTTAACAATTGAAATGCTACTATTGGGTTATATATAACATGATCAAAATATCAGTTAAAATTTGCCATTAAAAATACAAATGAATACAAATTATTTCAAGAAAGCTATCCAAACAAGAGACACAAGCTCCACTGGCTAAATAGGGTTAAGCAATAATAATGGCATACATATACTTACAGAAATGTTACAGTAATATAACATTGATCTGAAAAAAAATCCTGTGTGTATATATGTACATGTATGTATATTTAATTACATATATGTGTGTGAATGCCTATATCAGGATTAGGGGTTAAATGCCTGATATGTTGTAACTAAATAATGTAATTAGATTATAAGGATCCACCTTAACGAGTCTCTCTCTCTCTATTTTTTTTTCTTTTTTCTATGATTATATTTTCCATTATGTATTTTCATGACCATTTATATGCCATTGTTTACAATTGTATGTAGGGGAAGGACCGATTCTAAGTTGTATGAACTTGTGGCCCAACCCCATTTCACATATATATGAAATAAAATATTATTAAACTAATAATAATGGCCTTAAAATGTTCGTCAGAATACCATAAGCCTGATCAAAATAATTCAAGTCACTTGATTTTACTTGGTTACCTTCAGCATCAACCTGATTCAAACTTCAGATAAAAACTTTTAAGATTATATAAGCAAATTGGCCAGTTCCTTTGAGGCCTCATTTTTCAAGGGATCAATTTGATTTTAGCAAATTATTGTAGAGGGCCATGAGGTGACCATTTGTGGCAAATGAAATTAATTTCTGGCAATGGAGATGATTCTTAAGTTTTTCGAAAAGAATGTGTTGGTTGCCATGGCAACCTGAGTCTACACTTAGATCAAGTTCATTTCAGCAACTTTTGTAAAGGGCTACCCATGGATCATTTGTGCCAAGTTTCATCAATTTATATTCAGTGGTTTCAGATGTCTTTTTAAGCAAATTGGGGAAGATTTTTTTAAAGTATGAGTAATATTACAAAAAAATGGCTAGGATCCTCGGTGACCAAGTGGTTAAGTCACCAGACTCTAAACTGGGAAACCAGGGTTCTATCCCCACATTCAATGGTCATGGTGAAGTGCCCTTGGTCAAGGCACTTTATCCTAGCCTAGTACATGTTTGCAACCTAGGGACCATGAATAATTGAAAAGCAATAACTATATAACTGAGCAAGAAGTATCAGGGAAAAGTGAAAATGAATTCACTGCTATGAAAAAATATAAATTCATAGAGGTTAACTAGAGGTGATACTACAAACAAACTATCAAAGTATTAAGCAAGTCGCGGAGTAAAGACACAATTTTTGAGTTGAGTCACCTAAAATTACACTTTCTTAAATTTAAATTTTTAAAAAAAACCTTAATTAAAGGGAAAATTTATTTTGCTGTAAAATGTCAAAGGAAACCCTAAATTTTATGAATTATGTATTAAAAACATTCAAATTAAACAAAGTAAGAAATGAAAATGATAAAAGTTCAGCATAACCTTGATGAATCAAAGTCGCTTTCAGGCATACATATTTTTACGAGGACTGTTGCAAAAATGTATATCATATATCAAAAACATGATACAACAAACTGCCTTTACATTAAACTTTCATTAAACTTACAACCATGTAGAGGGCATGGTAGACCCATGAAAACTTGTCTGAATGTGTCATGGCTGATCTGAAAATGTGCAATATGACCTACACTGATCATTTGGACAGAGATGCATTGAGAGAGGGTTTCTGGACTTAGTCATTGTCAATATCTCAACAAGAAAAAATGTCTCTGCGATTCTAACGCCACACAGGTATACGTTGGTCAGAACCAAATATAGGACCAATTTTACCATGCTCATCCAACCATGAAATATAGATATGATCCATGAAATTCATATACTGTGAAAAAAAAATCATGCAATGCCATGTTTCATAAAGATGCGAAGTCATCTTCATGGGCAAGAGCACTGCAAACGAAAACCAACATTCATCTGCTGTTGTTGTTGTTTTTAGGGGAAGATAAATTAGGTCAAAATGGGCCTAAGAGCCCTTGATGAGTATGATGCCCTTGTAAAAATGAACTAGCATGTTAAGTTTGATGAAAGACAGTTAAACAGTTTATAAGTTATGGCTAAGATTAAAGTGTGTCAGTATATTTTAAACAATTAGGGACATAACTTTCATCAAAATGGACCATAGAGTTATGGCCCTTGATTGGAATGTAGCCCTTGAGAAAGTGAACAAATATTTCAAGTTTGATTACAGAGGGTTTAATTGTTTAGAAGTATGCCAAGGTGAAAGTTTTTCACTGTATTGAATAAGGGGAGATAAATATAATTAAAGTGTACCTAAAGGTTATGGGCCTTGGTGGGAAAGTAACCCATTGTAATTGTGAACAAATATAAGTATTTTGATGACAGAAGGTTAATGGCTTAGAAGTTATGGCCTAGGTTAAAGTTGTTCATAACAACGTGAACGACAATGATGGCGAAAACGCCGCCGACAACATCAGAGTGATGACAATACCTCAACCTTTTTTCCTTGGAAAAAACAAACAAAAAAAAAACAGCTTTAACACAAAGGCAACCAGAGATATGATAGGCATTTTAAAGCACAGACCGCAAATCTATAAACCTTAAACAAAATTCACAAGGTAAATAGTCTTCTGTACTCTGAACTCCCTCTGAGGTTGTGTTTCCATACTTCAGAATGTCAATGATATAAATGAAATCGTCATTTCTCAAAGCATCCAATACATGTTCCTGTTTTGCCTGAGGTGCTGATCCTTTCTTAGATGGAGGTGGCAGACGTGCTATTGCTTCTTCAGCACTATGCGTTTTACTGCACATATGACAAACTACTTTGGAAAATAGTTTTCCACAGAAAATACATGCATGCCTCTTTGGGTAATCCTTCTTTATTGTATGATCCTCTTTATCATGGACTGCCATTACTTTTCTCCTACATTTATCTGGAAAAAGAAATTACCTAAATATTTAGGGAATAAAAAGCATGTTATTGGCAATACAAACAAAAGTTATTATTCCAATTAAAATTTAGTTGTTTTATAGTATACATTTAAATGTTAATGATAAACCTGTACACCCAACCAACATCAAGTGATAAAAGTCAATTTTGCTATAAGAGAAATTGCAATACCCATCAAATTAGAAATTACTGAGTCACTCAGTTTTGCACTTGAGGGATAAGTCATCATCAATTTAATTCTTATGTAATACACATTTATTTTGCCCTTTTATCCTGCTTTCTCCAAGAGATATTAATTAGATATAGTGAGGACATGTCCCCACATCTATTTCATCTCAGATATTGTGGGGACAATTGTCCTTACAAAATGGTCTCTCTTGTCCCCACAATGAAATATCTCTAGTTCATTTTTCATCTCTCTCTTCATCAAAATGTCTCTCAACAGATAATCATATTTGATCATATTAACTTAAAAGACTGAGTGTGTCTGCTGGGTCAGTGAAAATAGTCCCAGATACTGTTATACAGTCCCTATAATGATCATTTCACATCAAGAAATATGAACCTAGAAAGGGACCAAGATGTAGTTCACAGCAGTCAGGGGACATGCTTTTCTGCACTACCCATCGAATTGGAAATTATTGAGTCACTCAGTTTTGCACTTGAGCGATAAGTCATCACCAATTTAATTCTTATGTAATACACATTTATTTTGCCCTTTTTTCCTGCTTTCTCCAAGAGATATTAATTAAATATAGTGAGGACATGTCCCCACATCTATTTCATCTCAGATATTGTGGGGACAATTGTCCTTACAAAATGGTCTCTCTTGTCCCCACAATGAAATATCTCTAGTTCATTTTTCATCTCTCTCTTCATCAAAATGTCTCTCAACAGATAATCATATTTGATCATATTAACTTAAAAGACTGATAATGATCATTTCACATCAAGAAATATGAACCTAGAAAGGGACCAAGATATAGTTCACAGCAGTCAGGGGACATGCTTTTTTGCACCCTGATTCTAACTTAAGGTAGTGCAAGTCTAATTTGCACTGTTTCAGATCTTAATAAACTACATATATTCTAAATCTATATATACTTTTTATCACAAAAACAAACAGGTTTTTAGGGGGATTCACAATATTCTCTTCTTACAGAACTGATATACACCATAAAAACAGGCGGACAGTAGATCCTGCAGTTTTTCAATTTCTGACTTCCAAGTAGATGATGAGTCAAATGTTGACATATTAGACTGGAAGTGATACTTAATTATACTTCCTTTGATTGTCTTTTCTAATTTGTCCATCCTTTACTGTTAAGGATATACTAAGATTTCCTTAACGTGGGAATTGAATTAGCAGATTAAATAATGAAAAAAATACTTCGAATTGAAACAAAATTTTAGAATATCTGCCAATATTTTGTACAGATAAAACCAGCATGGACAATTTATGTGTGATCGATATTAGAGCAGCTCATTCACAGATGATCTGTAAAAATTATAGAAAATATCTTTCTTCTCCCTGTTAATGATGGTGAAGTCTGTGTCCTGACAAATAAACTCTGCAAGTTTAGGTCATATTACAATGGAAAATGCTATATTTGTTAATGCAACCTCAGCAAAATAGGGTTAATTATAGAACAGGGTATCCCCGAAGCATGTTCTTGCATGTTCCGCAACATGGTATCTTCACCAGTTCTTGGTAGCAATGTCATCAATTCAGTCTATGACGTTAGCGCATACGCGAAGACTGAATGTGATTGGCCAATTTAAGACAAAATGATAATAAATCTAAATACAGGTTTTTAAATTCTAAATATAACTTCAATACCGTCAGAGATGGTAATGCCTGTAATGGAGAAACCAACTATGTTTTTACAATCACAGAAGGTAGCATAAGGTGACCATGCATCTGTAGATGGATTATTTGATAGAATACACAATTTTAGTTTTAAAAAAATCTTAGTCAATGACCATCTGTGAACGAGCTGCTTTAAGAGTTATTTAACCTTAAACCTACCTTCACTCTCTGGGAAAGAAATGGTCAGCATTTACCACCAAAACAAGACTTAGCATCTGAAATGGGAATACAATTCATGTTTAATGCATCAAACTAGACGGCTCTTCCCAAAAACACATATCGCCTGCCATAAGTTTGTCACAAAAATGATATAAAGTCAGAGTGACCACAACCTTTGACAAATATCTAAATACTAAAATACTAAATCTACATGAATCATGAATGTAGGATATAACTTAAAAGGGCCTTGAGTTATTAAATGACAGAAAAAGTAAGCCCTATCGTGTAGAAGCTGCAGTTTAGTTTAGTGCTCTTGACAAAGGACAGTTTGTACAATACTTTTATTAAACAAGAGCTGTCAGAAGACAGTACGCTCGACTTTTCAAAATGCTTGTTAGCAAATCAAATGAAATTTTTTTTTCTATTCTTGCCTTTCACATACTCTGTATATAATATTAGTAAAAATGATACACCTTGATAGTCTGATACCACTGAATATGTATATGAGGTCTAAAATCAATCCCATGCCTAATTACTGAGACACCGTGCATGAAAATGAATGAAAGTACCTTACACGCAAAATTGTAACCGAAATTCTAAGTTAAAAAGATGCCATAATTTGAAATATATTCCATCAAGAGTTACCTAACTTATAGTATAATACCCCTAAATATATCTAAGATGTCTCAAATCAATCCAATGATTGTATACAGAGATATAAGCATGAAAGTACCTTGCATCCAGAACTTTAACAAAAATTTATATGGTAAAAAGTTCAGTCAAGAATTACCTACCTCGGTTGTCTGGAGCTCCTAAATATATTCATAAACTCTCAAGTTAATATCATGAATGGTTATTGAGATAAAACTTAAACTAAAAGCTACGGCGCCAACGCAAGGGTGACTGCAATTAATAAGCTCTCATATTCTTCGAATAGTCAAGCTAAAAAAAGGAATGCAAATGTACAACCCCCACATACACAAACACACATCATGAACATCATGCCAATGGAAATATTTTTCAGTGGAAAGATATATTTACATCAAACATATAATGAAATACTTTTAAAACTAGAACTACCACTGAAAGTTATGGAATACCTCCCACATATAGCTTTATCACAGAAAAGACAAAAATCATGTGGAGTAATGGTTCTTGGGCAAGGCATTTTAACTGCTTGCTATCATTTTTATCATTTTAAGTTGAAGTTAATGCCTTTAATAGTTTTCAAGCTATGCTCCATATAAAAAAAAATGTTATAACAACAAAAAGTGCCATAACTCTGTGATAAAAAACTTTGCAAATTTATTATGCTAATGATGTGTACAGCAAGACATGGTACCTATCAATCCTAGCAAAAGGTTTCAGAGACTAACTGCAGACAAAAATCTATACAGACATTATGTAGCTAAAAACCAACATAACTCTGTGATGATATATTATGCACAGTTAGATTTAATATCAATCAACCCAGTGAAGGTTTGTCCAATCCAAGCTAGGGGTTTTTGAGATGTGTGGACAAGAATCTGAAAGTTCATTATGTTGATAAAAAGGGGTTATAACTCTTATGTTATATCATCCCACATAAAACATGCATAACTAGACTTAATACTGATCAATCTTGCGATGTTTCATCCATTTTAAGCCAGGGACTGGACAAGCAATGGCAACAATTGATTTAAAACAATTTTCGAAGCTGCAGAAAAAAAGTCATTGACACTTCATCCCATTTCACCCTATGATAAGGACTTCAAAATACTACATGCACGTATAAGGTGTGCCTCATTTTTCGATAAAACTTGGGAGACACACTTTCATATGACGTTACTAGAGTTATTTATAACTCTATAATGCAACGCGGTTACAGAGAATATTGTAGGGACTCTCCATATGAAGGGGTACAAAAAATGTAAAATTGTGCCCCCAGTTTTAAAATTCAGTGGACAGTCCGACTGTGACCCTGCTCAAATCAGAGTGAAGTTGCATAGCTGCAAGAGGACAGACATGGTATTTAGCCAGAAAAAGTGCACAAATATGAAAACTGTGCATGGGGAGTGAATGCCTTTGCATTTCATTTAGTTATAGTCTTTGAATGACCTCAGAAAATCTGCAATCAGAGCATCTGTGCCCAAACGTATAAAACAAGGCTGGGAATTGAATATATGGCCTTGATATAATGACAAAGTAATATTTTTATATTACCTTTATTTTCTGGAAACCATTGTAGGTTGTATCTGGGGGGGGGGGTCCCTCAATCAATCTATCCATTGATGATGTGGTGATTTTCTTTTACTCAAAACTGAAAACAAGTCAGAATTTTTCATTATTTTCAATATCATGTATGTATGTATGTTTGTTTGTTTATTGGGTTTAACGTCCCATTGACAGTATTTCAGTCATTTGGAGACGATGTCTACTTGAGACAGATATAGTGCTGCCACACTGTAGTATCATGCCGTAGACATGTGGCATGATACCACACCAGTCATATTATCCTGACACCTGGTCATCCAGTCCTGCAACTACCCTTATATGCTGAGTGCCAAGCACGGTATCTATACCAGTACCATTTTTGACGACTTTGGAATGTCAGGTCCGGGAATTGAACTCAAGGCCTCCCGCCCCGAGGCATACGCTCTTACTACAAGGCCATCGGGGACGGTGTCAGGGTGGAGGCTCTGTCTTGTAGTAAAGCATATATATATTTTATAGGTGTGTATTTTTATTTGAGTTCTTATGCATTGCTTATGACAATGTTTTAAACATTCTGTCCTAGATTTAGCTTAACCACAAAATCTAGCCTATTTTTTTTCAACACTCAAACACTTATATCAAAGTTTCAATAAATAACACAAACATCATAATAATAGGTATGGGTGTGGAATCATTGCTTGATGATGTCAGTGTCTCTGGGTATAAATCTACTTACGACGTGACAGAGAGACTGTTGAGATCCGGTGATGTCTAACATTACCTCCTCATCGCTTTACACCATACTTAATCAGGGGTCCATGGTTTGCAGGATTTTCCCAAACAAGGGTCCTTTAAAATAATTGTAAGGGTCCATTATTTTTTTCAGTCAATATTTTACTGCAGTTTCATGTAAATAAAGAAATGAGTATTTCAAATCTATATAACCTTTGGTTCAAGAAGGAATTGCCCTGGAAACTCTTGTCTGATATGCAATACAAATGATAAATCTGCAAATCAATGTAAATGCACCATTTTTCTCTCATGTTAACTTTCGTCTTCTATAATTATTATCTTATTATAATCTGTTGTTGTTGAAATACTCATATAAAGCTATTATATATATGTTGTTTGAAATGTTTGAATGCAAGAAAATAATACATTTTTTTTCCTACCTACCAACCTTACCCTTCTTTACAGATTATAATCATAATGTTAACTTTCGTCTTCTATAATTATTATCTTATTATAATCTGTAAAGAAGGGTAAGGTTGGTAGGTAGGAAAAAAAAGTATTATTTTCTTGCATTCAAACATTTCAAACAACATATATATAATAGCTTTATTATTAGCATGATTTTTATGTTGGCTAAACATGTTTATATCAGTCTTAGTTATGCATATATGTCAGAGATTCATTGTTCAAAAATAACTGGCAGTGGTCATTGGAGATGAAAAATGACCTCCGTCATAGGTCAATACTACAGTCTAAGAAGACTCCTGACCTTTTATTGGAAGACGAAGACTTCTTATGTATAGAAAGTTAAGTTTTCTTTCAGATGTTTAACACATTGTCAGGCCTAAAACTGTTTAATGTGACAATCTGTCATTCCTTTCTGCCATTGGAAAATTAATTGTAAGTTCTAGCAATTTTAAACAAATATTGTTTAATATTTCTCATAAATGTGTTTGTATGACAAATTAAAAAAATACACTTTAAAAATTAACTAGTGTGCGTTTCTTACCAGTTCTTGTTATGTTTATTTCCAAAGGTGTTTTCAAACACAATCCCAAAACATCTCTCATGAATAGTGTGGGGGGGGGGGATGGACAGGGGGTCATAGTGTAACACATTCTTATAAAGCCATAAACTAAACATCAGTTAGGCAATATGGTCAGTTAACGAGGAAACATTGTATCAACAGGATGAGTAGATTTGGCCAATTTAGTGTAATAATTTTGGGGTCAGTTGTCAGTTATCTATTCTTGAGTGCTTGCCAAAGTGTCACCAAATACACCCCTCTGTGCCCCCTCAAATATTTTCAGATTGACCTTGTGTGACATCACCACTCTAGATTTACACACAGGAAGAAACATACTGCAGCAGTAGAGTTCAAAGGGTGTGAAACTTTGCCATTTGAAGGCTAGTTTGGGTTTCTCACTTGTTTGACTTGCCGCTAATCAGAACTTAAAAGAGTCAGAATTGTGTTAGTGGTTGTTTGATTTCTTTCAAGTATAGAAGAAACATACAAAAGTGCAGAAGAAACATACAATCGGTCTAGCTTTTCATATCTTTCCCAGACGAAAAATAAGGCATTTTCAGGATTGCAATAAAATATTTTTTCAGGTCAGTAGTGGGAGGGAAAACATTTTTATTTTTGCCCATGGTCAATACTTTATACAGAGATCATATTCAATAAATCATTCTTTATCATTTGATTTAAAAAAAGGTTAATAATTTACAATAATTTTCAAGGGAGAGATCCCCAAAAGCCTCCTTCCAGGAGACAGGACAACATAATAGCCCTAACTATTGCAATACGAACACCATTTCAATGTACTATTGGGTTTACTATGTACAGAACGAAGCAATGGGTTATCTATTTACATCTATCATTTTAACAAATGAGTTTAAAAAGGATAAAAATACCTTAATAGCACGACGACATTTTACAGATCGCCTTTGGACGCCATGACACTTACGATTCGCCCCCTCTTAAATTCGCCCTCTCTTAAAGCCGTCTCAAATCACGTCTGCTTTTATAATGCACATCAAAATATCAACGTATCAAATATTTCCGTGAGTTAACTGCTGAAGTCAGAACTATTGAAAAATTACAGGAAAATCCGAAAAAAAATGGTTGATTAGTCACAGTATTACCGGGTACGATACTCTGGGGTCGGAACCAAGTCTCACCTCATTCGGAACATTTCGCCTATTTTCGCTAGGAAAAGGTCGAGATGTTCCGAATGATATTTACCGCGAAAGCATTATTGGTTAAATACAAACCACAGTCTTGAGAGTGAGATAATTGATTCTGGGGACATTAGTCCCCACATACAGGAAAATAGAAATTTATTTGAAACACATGATGCACATTAAAAAAATCGACCGTAAGTGTGGGGACATATGGATTGTCCCCACATTCCAGTACCTGTCCCCACTTGGTGGGTAATAGTGTTATCATTTGTCCCTGGATAAACGGCTGAGGCATCCCTCTCTCTCTCCCCCTTTCTCTCTCTGCTTCGTTCATTGTCAAGTATACACCATTCAGTGAGAGTTATTGAAATGTTGACTTAAATCTTGTTATGCAGAACTGTGTCATTTGATTATTTCAATTATAACATGTTTCCAAAATTAACAAAATTTTGTTCATAATTATGCTTTATAAGTTTCACTTGTATTCCTCTAATTCTATGTTTCTTAAATATTTATAGTATACTTGTATAGAAATGTAGATTCTTTTCATAACTGAAATATCTGGCACGTGTCATGACTGTTAAGTGTATTGCAATTTCAATGTCTGACACCTTTGTAAATGTTTTCATTGATTATACTATCGGCACGATAAGTTTTATGACTTTCCAGTTGCTCCGCCTGATGATTGACATATACATGTACGTAATTGTTTATTCTGTAATTTGTCATAAAAGTTGTTGTTTTGATCATTAAAAAAAATCTAGTTTCAACCCTCTACCTAGTGTGCAGAAGTCTGACGTATAATTTGATTTCAAATATCGTCTTACACAGAATACTGCATGTTTATAACTTGTTAGGTATATCATGCGAGGATCCAGCTATTTATCTCAGAGAGAGAGAGAGAGAGAGATGTGCGGGGTTTGGGTCCAACAGGGATATATAAGCCAACTATGAAAAGCACTGGTCATACTCAGCCAACTCTGAAATTCTGACTGAAATTCCACATTGTAGGTGGGAAAGTGGGGGTGGGGGTTTCGAGCCATTCTTTGAAAAATTGCCGTACGGGGGGGGGGGGGGGGGGGGGGGGCGTTATGTGACTTCTACCATACTCCATTCTGCAATCCTGCATATTTTTCTCTTTTTCTTTTAAGATTTTACAGGGAAGGGTCACCGCACGGTGGGGGTCTTTTCCTTCTTTTCTCTTACTAAAAAAGCCAAATCCTAAGAAGATCATGACCCTACCCCTTCTGGATCATGATACATATTTTATACAACAGAAAGGTGTAACCTACAAAAGGTAAGTATTTCGGATTTCCCGGATATCTTCTTCCATTTTCACCGGGTTCCGTAAAATCGTATTTAAATCCGGTATCATATATAGCAAACAGTCTGCATCTCAGATTTTGCACACAATTTTCATTTCCAGTTACATTTGTGAAAAGTAAATAAACCAGTCTGGACCATTAGCCAATTATGAAGGTGCGCCTAAATTAATCTTTTTGATTGGTTATCCGGTGAAAAATCTGGGTTAATAGCAAAAGCATACAGCGGTCGCCGAAGGAAAAAACAAAAAACAAAAACAAACTGGATGATGACTTGGTAGCCGATGTCAGATACACGTAATGATGCAAGTTTTTGCCCAAGATTTGCTCTGCCTTGCTTTGGTACACGTATAAGAGAAGTAAATCCAAATCGACCAGGTACGTCCGTGGTATTCATCATAAAGTACATGCAAAACAAATGTTGTATTGTTGTATTGGGGTTTACCGTCGCTGCGATAGTATTTCAATCATATAGCGACGTCCAGCTAATTACAGGTGGAGGAAGACCCCGAGTACACAGAGGTACCCGGGTAGAACCACCGACCTACCGCAAGCCAGCTGGAAGGCTTCCTCACATGAAAAATCCGAAGTCCATACCGGGATTCGAACCACAGCGGTGAGGGGCTGAGAGATTTGTAGTCCACGACTGTAACCGCTCGGCCACGGCGGCCCCTGTAAAATAATTGTGTTCAGTCATCGACACCAGGACAGTGTGAGATTATATGTGACAACCTGGGCATTTACACGGGTCACGGGGTATCTGCATTGTTTAATTACCATACGGAAAGAGAGACCGCCCCGCGGTGGCCGATTGGTTAGAGCGTCCGCCTCGGGTGCGGGATCGAGGTCGTGCGTTGGATCCCCGGCCACGACATACCAAAGTCGTTAAAATGGTACTGTTATAGCTCCCTTGCTTGGCGCTAAGCATATAAGGGTAGACTGGTTGGCCCGGTGACAGGATAATGTGACTGGGTGTGGTGTCAGCGTGATACTGCAGTGTGGCAGCACTTTATCTGTCTCAAGTAGATATCGTCTCCAAATGACTGAATACTGTCGGTGGGACGTTAAACCTAACAAACAAACATACGGAAGGAGAGAGAGGGAGAGATTTTGTTCAAAATCTATTTTACCGTCCTCGGTGGTCGAGTGATTAAATAAAGCCACTGCCTCTGGATCGGGATTCCCGGTCAGGACATACCAAAGTCGTTCAAAATGGCTCTGGTATAGCTCCCTAACTATCAGCATATAAGAATAATTCCATGTCTAGATGGTCGCGTGTCTGGGTATGGTATTATGCCACATGTCTAAGGCGTGATACTGCAGTGTGTCAGCACCATATCTGTCTTAAATGGACACAATAATACTGCAGGCGGGACTTGAAACATAAATAAAAACAATAAACAAAATCAAGATATGTTTTATTTAGAAACTGTTTATGTATTTATCTATCTAACCCTGTAAACAGTGACAACCTTAAATACAGTTATATTCATGTTATACAACAAACCTTTTGTTCCTTTTGGCGACAAATCTGTATTTGTTCAGTAACTTTAAATATGCATATTCTTGTCAAATTATTTAATCAGTTTGAAACCATTGATTTCGTAAAATGTTGAAATTTCTTTTGGCAAACAAATTCATGGTCACGTAAATAAACAGGTTCATAAAACTCGCAGACAGTCCGAGCCACATCGCTGAGAATCTTAAAGTATTTCCGACACTCACTTCTAGTTCAAAAGAATAGAAGAGAGACCCATAAAACGGAATCCACATGACACAAAACACTCCTAAAGAAACAAAGCTTGATCGCACATGACTGGATGATACCACAAATGTTCTGAAATCCTTCTGTTCATCACCGCGCCCTTTCTTCTTTCTTAAGCCTTTCTTTGGGCCATTTCCTCTCCTTCCGCCCATTTCAACATTTGATGTTGAAGTTGAAAAGGATGAATCAGTTTCAATGATTTTATCTTCTAAATAAAAGTTCGCATGGGTCTTTTTTACATCTTCATCAGAAGCCTTTACACCAGTAAACGCCCTATTTGTTTTCACATTTTCGTTTGGAAATTCCACCTGCCCCGGCAAGAGAGTTGTTTCGGGTTCAGCTACATATGTTGCCATTGAAGCTTTTCTCTGAGGCATATCTAGCAATTTATTGTCTATGACGTTAACAAAATTTGCGACTGCACCAGTTGGTGCCTGGTCAACCGTAGATTTGCATCTCAGCGGTTGACAAATTACATTGCTGGTAGCAGATTCTATGCTCTTTGGAAAAGTATCCATCTGTTTTGAAACTTCTGTTTCACACCCAGAAGGTTCCCTTGGATCAGTAGCACTGACTTTAATACTTTGATCGCTTAGTTTTTCTTGTGAATTGCTTGAAGTTTTCCCCGAATCACCAGGAGCTTCAAGAAAGTCTTGGGCACACTGCGACGGGATCGAAGATACAACTGTAGTAGATAAATGTTCCCCCTTGTTTCCAGGTTTATCGTCTTGACTCTCTGTCAGTTGTGAGGTACGGTCAAACGAATCTTGAACGACAGACACTGAATTCGATATACATTCGAGTTCTATTCCAACGTTTGTCTGGACGTCAGTCTCTTGGTCTACAGTCCTTGCAGGGTTGATTTTTAACAATTTGTTACGACCATAGATAATTGTAGCTAGAAAACACACAATACTGACTAGAAGAACACCGATCATAATGGTGCCAACGACAAACAAACCATGCATATTTTTAAACTTAAACATGCACACACCGATATGACAGTCATATTCGTAGAAGCCAAATTCGGCTGTCAGCGAGATTATCTGTAGTGCAATGGCGCCGAACCATAAGAATATTGCCAAAGAGGACTTTACCTCATATGGGAAACTGCGCCTGTACGTTCGAGAAGAGAGCATCATATAGCCGTCAAATCCAAGAGCAAGAAATGTAAAGAGTGTGCATGTCTGTAGTGTCATGAAGCAAAACCCCTCAACAAAACAGGCCAAGGAGTCGCTAGGAATTGCATCATGCTTCACGAATCCGAATGCTGCCGTCACTGGAAATATGAAAAGTCCTCGTAGAATATCGGAAAGCGCAAGCGAGATTAAAAAAGGCTCCAAGGCGATCTTTGACAAACGTCTGTTTAAGATGGCGATCAGGAGCATATTTGTTGATAATGATAGGGCGATGAAGGTCAAGGACAGTCCGGATGCAATGTTGTAAAGATTTGTTGACATACATGCGCTGTAATTTCTATGTTGATCCGTGGAGTTTCCCACCCCTTTGAAACTCAGATTCATTGCGATCTCCATAAGATTCTGAGTGATTCCATTGATTATTCAATCAACATAACACTATATTTTTCCGGACTGATCTATTTCACACTTTTAAAGTTTAGTCCTTATGCACTTTGTCAAAAAACTCAAAATACTCAGAATATGCTCGTGTTATTTATTTATGTTCAGGATTTTCATCTGACAACATAGCAATGTCTCTTCGACATTCACCCGTGATAATAATCCAGCAAGCGAGTAACGATAAAACATACTGGATACTAAGATTACAGATATCCCATGACAGAAATACATGCAACACCACGACACCTAGCACACTTGTAGCAATATCTTGTTTTCATGACGCTTTCCGTCCATCGATAGTCAATGTTGACAGCTGGTGCCCTTTCTATAACATTGACATCAATGTCATTTGGTGTGTCATGAATAAACAATTAGAAATCTACCGGTACCTAACTCAACGACATTGGGGTCTCACAGATGGGGATCGAACTAGCCCCGACCCCCGCTGTCGAGGTGAACGTTCTACACAGCCACTCCTCAAATATAGGGGGTTGATTGTGAACCCGTTTACAGAGTTAAGTTCAGGTAACTGTGTTTATGAACACGAATATACTCAATACCCTTCTCCCCCCCTTTTTTGTGGGACTTTTAAATCATAATTCTAATATTTTTTATACATGTACATGTATTATAAATTGCTAGTTGAACATCGCATTTTCTTTTTGTTAAACGTTCGAACAGGTAAATTTTGTAATTTGGAAAGAGTGGAGTCCTCATTTGTTCAGGCTATCAAAACATACACACTTCACTCACTCACATATGGTCGGCTTGCACCAATCTTTTACAAATCATCTCCGAAGTTCTAGAGATGATTTGCTAAGCAACAGCTGGGCTGGAATCCCTTCCCTATAACATGTGAACGTCAAAGCAATAATTCAGCAATTAACACAAGAGATGCAATATAGCTTATCCACTGGACGGGTTCTTAATAGTAAATGCACTTCACAGTAGTGGCACGTACACATATGGAAGAGCCTATTTATTATTTTACAAGTATCGATGGTAATTACTACATCTCAGCATTTTTTAAGTACCCAGGTAAAAATGTAAAACACAACTACGCTCGTACCAAATTGTTGAGTTGATACGATTGTGTAAGGAGGCGTGTGTATGTTTTTAAGTGTGTTTTCTATGTTGTTTTTGTTTTCTTGCGGTACATTTTGTTATGTTTTTATTTTTCATATTCAAAATGCTTGTTTAAGCACATGGAAGAATGTTAGTGGGTCTGATTCCTTTTCAATTTAAAAAATCATCATAAAAAAAAAAAAAAAAAAAAAAAAAAAAAAATGAAAGCGCCTGAAATATCATTAACTTTATTGCAAGCGGCTATAAGCTCAGAGACCATGTTCACCAGAAGTTGGAACTTATTCTTTCACCAAATCGTATGAAAAATAGTATTCAAGGGGGATAACAATGTGTAAATTTTGGTATGTTTAGTCTCCTTTGCCCCGACTACAAGAAGTGTAGAAAAAAATAATAAAATGTGTGCGGAAAAAAAGTAATATCTCATCATATTAACACAATCATACTATTAATATTCCAATTACTATAAAGTATCATTAATTTTCATTGACATTTATTTCATTATGTATATAAGGAATTAAGAGAGCACAATATTTCGTTGATTCATGTTTTGGACATGAAAAGGTATATATGAAATAAGCAATCTTCATGAGGATTGGTATACGTTGATAAACCTCCCCATTAAGATAAAGTCCCTGTAATGGGTCCGCTTCATTTCGGACCTCATGGCCTTTCACGGAGATAACCAAGGTTTCCTAATGTTTCAATAGGGTACCTTGGTTATCATGGTAGAGGTTTAATGGTCCAAGACGTAGCGGAACCATTACAAGGACTTTACCTTAATTTAACCTTAGTTAGTGTCTCGCGAAAATAAATTATTTTGTAGTATCGTAATTTAGATGTACTTCGATTTCAGGATGCATACAAATCATGACAGGAACCATCTTTAGGAGTAAAGTCTTTTTTGGCACTTTATCCCAGTCACTGTCATTCATATATCCACAAAGTTTGTTTGGTTTTTCCTACTCTTAGAATCCATTTTGAAAGGTAATTTCAAAGTGTTTTTTTTATAAGAATAACAAGAATTGGAAATTTCTTTTTTTTAAAAATATTCTAACTAATTTAAGATATGGTCTTCCCAGTATGTAACTTATTTCTTTCAATGTTAATTGGAAAACAAGTTATTACTAATTAAATCAAACTTTCTCTGTGGTTGCCTCGTTACAAGTACTTGGCACCTTGGAAGGTTATTAAAATTTCTTGCCTCCAGTGGACTAAGTTTGTACCATAGACTTCGATTCCACAGGCAGGTACTTTACTACATCAAAGGTCAGCCGTAAATTTGATTAAAACATTGTCTTGAATGTGTCATCGTTAAAAGGGAACGAATACTGTGAATGTTGCACCTGCTGAAACGTGATGGAAAAAGTGTGACGGACAGACGGAAAAGTGACCCCTATATGTGTCAACACTGCTGAAGGGAAAACGGACAGACAGATGGACGATGGAAAAATGATCCCTATGTGTCACCTCTGCTTACTGCAGTTGACACAAAAACTGAGCTCCTACAGGCTTGAAGGACAAATGTCAACATTTTGTTGCACTATCTGACAAAAAACAAAACACTAGGCAGCATGGCAATTCCATTGTTATTAGATTAAAATGTCACCACGGAGGTCTCTATATGTAGGTGCTAAACATATTTGACTTTTGTTATATAGTGTTTTTGAACAGATCAGATAAATACTCAAACATTTAATATCATTACTTTATTTAGAACAAATTTACAATGCATTTAGTACAAATTTATTGACGTAAACCTGTACAAATCATCACATACATCCAATTCTTAAAGTTCTTCTTGACCTTTATTTTCCATTTACACATGGTTCAATATGAATGTGTGTATACATACAATGTACAAGAGAGCACACAATCAATTAAATTTAACACTGATTCTCAAAAGCCGCAAATAATGTATTACCCAGTTTAAGGCCATCATTAAAAAATTGTTTGTTTGTAGTGCTATGACATTGAATTCCAGGGGAGGGGAGGTAGGTATTCTTTTTTGGCCGTTAGCCTGTTTATTTTCACCCTGACTTCCTGTGGAACACACAGTAATGAAGCGGAATAAAATTAAGCTTTTCATTGGTTATTATACACTTTGCTAAATTCCTATTGGTCATTGTTAAATTAGTTAAAAGAAAAGAAAAGAGTTGCGGAAACGAGTTCTTTAGATCTCTGTTTTAAAAGTTGAAGTTTTCTTCCCCTGAGAACGACTTTGTCCCAAATAGCAAGACACTGTATCTTTTTAAGGTAAAATGAAAGAGTAGAAAGCTAAAAAATAGGAAACACATAGATTTCGGAATTGATTGTTCGACCCTGACAGATCCTAATATTCAACAAAAATGTAACATCTGGTTTCGTTTTGTAACCTGCGAAACAAAGTCTAATGCGCAGATGTTTTAAGGCTGTAAGTGTCTACTAAGATTGTACAAATTATTTGGATCCGTGGTATTTCAAAGAGCTGTACTGACACAGGAATTACACAACTATTAAACCAACAACAAAATCTATTACATGTTAAACCATTCAGACACTAATCATCAAGCTGGTTACCATGCCGAGTATCTTTTTTAAAGATATTTCTTGTTTAGTATATAGCTGAAAGTCAAAATAAAAATTTAGGGGCCATTTTGATGGGTCTGTCAGAGCACTACAAACAAACATATTTTCAACTTTGGCCTAATAAACAGGAATAAGATAATATTTTTGAAATTAAAGGTAATCAACAGCAATACTATATGTCTAAAATAAGCTCCCGGAGGAAAAATACTCAAAGAGTCATTAAAAAGAATTAATAACCTCAGGCATGAGGATTTCCCCAAGTTCTCCTAAATCTCACATGTGAAGAATCTTAGCCCATATAAAGTACTGTAAAATAATTAATTTTCGTTGAAAATTAAATTTCGTTGAATATGTACCTAAGGAAATTTTGTGGGTACATTTATTCATGGATCTATGTTCTAGGAAAATAGAGGTCTATATAAGGGACAAGTTTTCGCAGGGATTAATATTCATGGATAAAAACCACCACAAAATCTATGGAAATTTTGTCCCATGAATTAATGATTTCACAGTACCCTTAATAAATCACTCTGACTACTCTCCATGGAAATGCCCTTTAAATAAATGTTTCATATAAAAGTTAATATTAAGATCCATATAATTCATTCAGCTAAACAATCACAAATTTTCATCTTACAAATGATACATTTAATATGACAAAAAACAGTTTAAGTTTACTATATTCAACAAAATTGTGTGTGAATATTAAAAGGGTAAGAAAGGACTGTGTAGCTTGCGATTCAAAATATTGTATTTTATTTTTCACTTTTTGTGAATAACTTATTTAGAATCAGTATTAACTTGATCTGTTACATGGCTGATTTGACAACTCCGCCAGCACTTTGATTATGAACAAGAAGCTTTTCATGAGAAGATAATAAGAAGAGGATGCTATGTCTGGAGATAGAAAAAAAAAAACAGACAAATGATACCTGAATGTTAAGTCAGAAAAATATCTTTAGAACTATCAACCAGTTAAAACAAGAGCACTGGTTATCGCAAATTAAACCTATTATGCGATTTTATCAATTCAAGGGCCGTAACTCTGGAGTGTCTGGGAAATTTTGTCAGGTTAATCAAACTTGCTTATAAACAATGTGACAAAGTTTGGTAACGATCAGTTCATGTGAGCAGACAACCTAAGTGGAAGCCGCCTGCCTGTCAACCAGTCTGGCCACCGCAGGTAAATCCATAATAAGTCCTGACAAAGGACGGGCATATAAAAACAAGAATTACAGATAGACAGAGAGAAAAACAGACACATTCATACACACATGAAAATCATTTTGAGTCAATGATGTCAAAATTTAAGGAAATCCAAGACATTACATGGAGGAATGTCACACAAGAGAACAGACAGATATCAGGGCAGGGAGATAAGACAGAGGATATGATTCCAGATAACACCACCCTTACTGTACTGCCAAGGTATAAGAAGAGATAATTAGAAAATAATACACAGAGCATATCTGTATGTTTTTAAGGGATGAAGAAATTATTTCTCACCAAGAAGTGATACGATTTTATGCTTTCAGCATGAGTTGTTAAAATTGTATCACTTTGAGTGAAATATATATTTAAAAATAATCGATTCTTTTCATTTTATGCTTATTGGTGACGAAAGAATGGAACTATTTCATGTCTCAGAATCCTATTGCAAACAAAGGGAGGCAACTACTGGTAGCAAATTCTTGGAGGCTACATATCCCAATTAACTCCCATCATAAAAAAAAAATAAAAAAATTACAAATGAATGATATGAAATATATTTCACTAATAGAACACAGTATTTCATTATTCAGCATAACACAAAATGTATTTCTTCTTAATTAATTTACAGTAACTTCAATAGAAAAAGGGAATGGACCATTATTACTTGTATCTCCCTTTGTTAACCCTTTCCCTCATATAGAATCATTTTGTCGCACTCAGTAGGTACCATATTAGGCCTGATCTGCAGAAAGGCAAACTCAAACCTTACCAAATTTAATCGTAAAATCCTCATTACCAGACCACTGAGGAGCAGCGAACAGCATAAAACCTGATCAGCCTGCGAGTTACTCGCAGGCTGATTTGGTTTTATGCTGTTCGCATAGGTCTTTTCATGGTATCCTCTATGAGGGAAAGGGTTAATATAATTACGAGAGTTTTCCATACTGAATCTTACAATCAGGACCTGGGACAGTTATATGTCACTGTCATCATGAAACTTTACTAGCAAGTGTTTATTTCAGGAAATTTCAATGTGAGTGAACAAAATCAAGACTGATACAAGAATTGTAAACCTTGCTAATTTTAAGTTAAAAAGGACGTAATTTTTCATTGAAAAACTCGTCCAAAAATAGAAATTATGGTCAGAAGACAGGATGTGAACATGAATGCTTCTAACCCCAACCCCCCTCGCCCCATCAAACACACACACATACACACACACACACACACACACACATTTTATTCACAAAAGAATATTGAATAGGGCACACAGATCTTTCAAAACAGGGAAACCATGAAAATGTAACAATGAGTGAACACATAATTCGCTGGTGACTAATCCATGACACTCCAGCGTTATCTTCTGATGTTCCTATTTGGTTGACCTAGACCTGGCTGACCATGTCTCTGCTGACCTTGACCTCCGCCCCTAGCAACCTGTTGCCCGTTGCCAGGATATGGCATCTGACCTCTGTTGGCATTGAAGTTTGACCTTTGTGGCCCCTGGGATGGGGGGCCTTGACCTGTCTGACCTTGGGGTCGCTGATGTCTGTTGTTGAAGTTCTGTCCATTCCCTGAAATACAAAAAACACATCATATTACATGTATTTTTCTCTTT
>CM037777.1:92192985-92242985 GCA_021229015.1 Solen grandis
CAGACTGTTCAGATTTAAACATTTATTAAATGTGCAGAGAATTTATATTAATAACTTTCTGCATGCACATATGTACGGTAAATAAACAAACCGTTAGCGCACTGAGTATCTTAGAACCTACAACAAAAATGATGCGCCACAGGGGCGCATACATATTTTTTAAAGGGGCCAATTGAATATTAAGCTGGCCTTTGGAGCAAAAACGCAGTCTAGAATGAACACTGTTTGATGCTATATTTATGGACATTGTGGAAGACGATTCCTCATGTCAAGCTCTGTCCATCGATGAAATTTAATTTCAATGAAATGAGTAGAGCAGGAGTTATTGCAGAATAAAGAAAATGAGAAAAAAGGGCAATAACTAAAAAAATCATGATTCCTGTGTTTTGGATCTTGTACATGACAATTCCTCTTGTCAACAACTGTCCATAAATGAAATTTCATTTTAAAAGCATTTATTGCAAAATAAAGTAGTGTGACCGTACAAAAAGAAATTGTGAATGGAAAGGAGATAACTCAAATTGATACCAGAGTTATGGACCTTGTGCAGGACATTTTCACATGTCAAGCTTTGTCCATATATAAAATTTCATTTAAATAGCATGATATGAGCAGGAGTAAATTGCAGAATAAAGAAGTGCAACAATGTAAAAAAAAAAGAAGTGTTAAAGAAAAAGAAAACAACTCTAAAAAAAATGATACCAGATTAATGGAATTTGTGCATGACAATTCCCCATCTCAAGATCTGTCTATAAATGAAATTTCTTTTCATTTGCATGTTAAGAGCAGGAGTTATTGCAGAATAAAGAAGTGTGACGGTGAAAAAAACAAAAAACTTGTGAATAAAAAGGGGAATAATAAAAAAAAATGATACCAGAGTTATGGACCTTGTGCATGACAATTCTCCGTGTCAAGCTCTGTCCATAAATAATTTCAATAGAACTGGAGTTATTGCAGAATAAAGAAGTGTGACGGTAAAAAGTGTGACAGACAGACGGACGCACAGACGACTGAAAAGTGCTCCCTATGTGTCACCTCTGCTTACAGCAGGTGACACAAAAATTAGGTTGGTTTCCAAAATAGAGTTCTAGTTCAAAAGCATGAATTTCAATATAATCAAAGCAATTATATAACGCTGAAATCCATTCTTACAAACTGATGGCAACATAAGTATTCAAGTGAGTGCATTTTTTTTAAAAAAAGGGAGATAAATTTGTTCAAAATGGACCTAAACTTCATGGCCTTTAATGG
Source organism: Solen grandis (assembly GCA_021229015.1). Classification (NCBI taxonomy): domain Eukaryota; kingdom Metazoa; phylum Mollusca; class Bivalvia; order Adapedonta; family Solenidae; genus Solen; species Solen grandis. The sequence continues at coordinate 92,194,237 of CM037777.1, forward strand.
GGATGTAGTCCTTGTGATAGTGAACAAGACTGTGATGCTTAATAATAGTAGTTTAGAAGTTTAAAGTTTAAAAAAGGGAATTAAATTAGGTCAATATGGACCTAAGTTATGGTCCTTGATGTGAATGTAGCCTTGTGATAGTGAACAAGTATATATGAAGAAGTTTGATGACAGAAGGAGTTATGGTCCCTGATGAGAATGTAGCTCTTGTGATAGTGAACAAGTATATATGAAGTCTGATGACAGAAGGAGTTATGGTCCTTGATGAGAATGTAGCCCTTGTGATAGTGAACAAGTATAAATGAAGAAGTCTGATGACAGAAGGAGTTATGGTCCTTGATGAGAATGTAGCCCTTGTGATAGTGAACAAGTATATATGAAGAAGTCTGATGACAGAAGGAGTTATGGTCCTTGATGAGAATGTAGCCCTTGTGATAGTGAACAAGTATATATGAAGTCTGATGACAGAAGGAGTTATGGTCCTTGGTGAGAATGTAGCCCTTGTGATAGTGAACAAGTTTATATGAAGAAGTCTGATGACAGAAGGAGTTATGGTCCTTGGTGAGAATGTAGCCCTTGTGATAGTGAACAAGTTTATATGAAGAAGTCTGATGACAGAAGGAGTTATGGTCCTTGATGAGAATGTAGCCCTTGTGATAGTGAACAAGTATATATGAAGAAGTCTGATGACAGAAGAGTTATGGTCCTGATGAGAATGTAGCCCTTGTGATAATGAACAAGTTTATATGAAGAAGTCTGATGACAGAAGGAGTTATGGTCCCTGATGAGAATGTAGTCCTTGTGATAATGAACAAGTTTATATGAAGAAGTCTGATGACAGAAGGAGTTATGGTCCCTGATGAGAATGTAGTCCTTGTGATAATGAACAAGTTTATATGAAGAAGTCTGATGACAGAAGGAGTTATGGTCCTTGATGAGAATGTAGCTCTTGTGACAGTAGAAGTATATGAGTTTGATGACAGAGGGTTTAATGTAGCCACGTACTGGTGTTTAGAATAATTAATAGGCAAGAAGACATGTGGTTTGGTAGCTCAGTTGGTAGAATGCAGGAACGGTATTTCTGAGGCCCTGGTTTCAAGGCCCAGTCGAACTATGATTTTTATCACCACCTGTTACATTAATAGTTTAGAAGTTATGGCCAAGTTAATGGTTTTTATAGTGAGCATGTATGTGAAGTTTAAAGACAAAAGACTTAAAAGTTAAGAATTTATGTCCAAGGTTAAATTCCATCACAATGACATTGCAGAAAACAACAACAACAACAACACCAAAGAAATGTCAATACCTCAACTTTTTTCTTTGAAAATCAGCTAAAAAGAAAAACACCAAGGTGCAAAAAAAATATCTGGGTCTCCAGAGGAAAACTGCATGAATTTAAAGAAACTTTCAGAAAGAAAGAAACCTATGAATGGCCCCTGATCAAGAAGGAAAAACACCTGGTACCTTTATCCTGACTTTCAAAAGGCAGTGGGAATTAGGGCTGTAACGAATATCCGAACATGCGAGAGTCCGCGATTCATTGCCGAAATTCAGACACAAATATTCGCCAACCTTAAATTTGCATGGTTCGCGAACTTCATTTTTATAAAAAGACGACAATTATTAAAATTAAAAAGGCAAAATAAATGCGATTTTCATAAAGGTAAGTCTAAAATTCAAAGCTGATTGAAGATCGGAAGTACATGAAGCGGTGCGGCCATAGAAAACGGTGTCGAACTTCCGGTACATATAGCTTTACAGCCGTACATTCGAAACAAAAATACATAAAGCCATTAGCCTTTTTAATCCAATTTGATAATTGTTTGATTTATTTTGAGATATAAAAATAAGAAATCAATAGTCGTACTTTCACATTTTATCAAAGATTGAATTGAAAACTTTTTCTTATTTTCGAACATGTTGATCGCCTAATTTTTCTAAAGAAAAATTATAATGACTGCAAAGATAGGGATACTGTTCTAAAAAAGTTATAACTTTGTTTATTTTTCAAAGAGGTCCAGTGAGCCAAAGTTATGCTATTTTATATGTTTTAAGGTTCTAAAGCATATAGTATGTACATTGTACAATTTATTGTTGTTTTGTTTTGTTCAAAAGTTAAGAAGACATATTGAATAATAACCATTAAGAAAACCTTTTTTTACTATTTTTTTTTTGACTTCCAAATGACGGTCCAAACAAATGAAAATAAAATATCCTTAATAATTAAGCTGATAAAGTTCGTGAACCGATCTGTGAATCTCATTGCCGTATCGCGAACCGGTTCGTCTCGCGACCTGACTGACAAACCTCAGCCCTAGTGGGAATGCTGCAATATACAGTGCAGCCTCAATACAGTACCATGACAGACAAGTGGCAGGACACCATACCCAACAATGTAGTTCCAACATTTGGCTAACAAGTTCTGGAACTTCCCTTACATGCTTGCCTATATATGATACCGTTTTTTAATGCCTTGTCTGTTCCAATGAATTTTGAGTATATTAATGTGACATATGTCTTCGGCTCTAATCCGTAATCCCCAGGATTTTGCTTGTTTGCTTACTTTTATTTTATGTCCAACCAACAATATTTTAGTCATTTGAGGACTTTGCATATGATTGATATAGTATACTGAACCTCACCTGACAGCAAGTATGATACCACACCCAGTTATATATTATGACAGTAGGCTTACCAGTCCTAAAACTCCCCTTATGTTCTATGTAAGAAGCGCGGAAATTTATTGCTAAGTATCGAACCCACATCCAGAAATGACATGGGGATGGTTCTCTAACCACTCAACAACCCAGACTGATTTTCCTGGGCAGTTGAATTATTACTTTCCTTCAAGATGTAATAGAAAAAAGTTAAAATTGTTTCACACTATCAATATATACTAGAGTGTTTTTTTTGGAACACATTTGTCACCTGTTGATACGCGATGGAAAGACAGACTGACAACAAAAAAGTGATCCCTATGTGTCACCTCCGATTACAGCAGGTGGCACAAACTTTAAAGACATCAAGAAAAAATTAACAGGTACAGTATCAAGCCAAATCACTGAGTATCTTAAAACTAAGAATTCTATCTAGCACACAGGTGCATACATTTATGTTTATTTGTTTCTAGGGTTCAGTGTCCTGCAGACAGTAACTCAGTCATTTAAAGACTATTTCTACTTGACACAGATATAGTGCTGCCACATTGCAGAATCACGCCGTAGACACGTGGCATGATACCACACCCAGTCACATTATCCTGACACCGGACCAACCAGTCCTGGAACTACCCTTATATGCTGAGCGTCAAGCAAGGGAGCTATAACAGTACCATTTTTCACTACTTTGGTATGTCGGGGTTAGGGGATTGAACCCATTATCTCCCGATTCCGATTCTATTGTATACATTCATAAAAATGTTTAAGGGTCAAAAAGATATATACCTATAACTTGTTCACCTGTGAAAATGTTAGCTGATGATGATACTGACCAGGCTTCTCAGGGTCCAACACATTAGGGCTGCCAACACATGGGTATATCCATTCCACATGTACCTCGACAGTATATGGTAAAAGACAAGCCAGGCACCATCAACTAGAAGAATTCATTTGCATTCCATGAGTATTTTTATAAAACTACAGGAAATTTATCACAAAAGTAAAGTTAAAATCAAACAAAAAAAAAGGAAAAGAAAAATATATATGAACCAGAACTATGACCTTATTGTTTTAACCCTTTCCCTCATAAAGACTCATTTTAACCCTTTCCCTCATATAGACTCATTTTAACCCTTTCCCTCATATAGACTCATTTTAACCCTTTCCCTCATATAGACTCATTTTAACCCTTTCCCTCATATAGACTCATTTTAACCCTTTCCCTCATATAGACTCATTTTAACCCTTTCCCTCATACAGACTCATTTTAACCCTTTCCCTCATACAGACTCATTTTAACCCTTTCCCTCATATAGACTCATTTTAACCCTTTCCCTCATATAGACTCATTTTAACCCTTTTTTCTCATATAGACTCATATTAACCCTTTTCCTCATATAGACTCATTTTAACCGTTTCCCTCATATAGACTCATTTTAACCCTTTCCCTCATATAGACTCATTTTAACCCTTTTTTCTCATATAGACTCATATTAACCCTTTTCCTCATATAGACTCATTTTAACCCTTTCCCTCATATAGACTCATTTTAACCCTTTCCCTCATAAAGACTCATTTTAACCCTTTTCCTCATATAGACTCATTTTAACCCTTTCCCTCATATAGACTCATTTTAACCCTTTCCCTCATATAAACTCATTTTAACCCTTTCCCTCATATAGACTCATTTTAACCCTTTCCCTCATAAAGACTCATTTTAACCCTTATCCTCATATAGACTCATATTAACCCTTTTCCTCATATAGACTCATTTTAACCCTTTTCCACATATAGACTCATTTTAACCCTTTCCCTCATATAGACTCATTTTAACCCTTTCCTCATATAGACTCATTTTAACCCTTTCCCTCATATAGACTCATTTTAACCCTTTCCCTCATATAAACTCATTTTAACCCTTTCCCTCATATAGACTCATTTTAACCCTTTCCCTCATATAGACTCATTTTAACCCTTATCCTCATATAGACTCATTTTAACCCTTTCCCTCATATAGACTCATTTTGACCATCACCTGATCTGCAGAAAACCACAGTTAAACCTTACCAACTTTAATTGTAAAATCCTCATTTCCAGACCACTGAGGAGCAGCGAACAGCATAAAACCTGATCAGCCTGCAAGTTACTCGCAGGCTGATCTGGTTTTATGCTGTTTGCATAGGTCTTTTCATGGTGTCCTCTATGAGGGAAAGGGTTAAGGTATTGTGAGTAAAAGATGGAATAACAAGCGAATTCCCAAAAAGCCCCCCTCTTCATTAGAGTTTAGATCAAATGTTTGCTTGTTTGCAGGGGTTTATCATCCCACTGACAGTACTTCAGACATTTGAAGACGATATCTACTTGAGACGGATATAGTGCTGCCAGACTGCAATATCACACTGCAGACATGATACCACATCCAGTCACATAGTTCTGGAACCACCCTTATATGCTGATGGCCATGCAGGGAGCTTCCAGTACCATTTTTGATGACTTTGGTATGTCACGGTGGGGAATTGAACCCCACTACCTAGGAGGACATTCTAAGTTCTAACCTATCAGCCAAAGGGGACGGTGAGGTATAATAAAATATCCACCTGATACATGGATTTCATTTATATACTGATGATGCTGAAAATTAGAAAAATTAATTATGACGATGAGAGTAATTAATATGTAACATAACAGATTGCTCAAAGCAGGAAAAATCATTTGAAATCTGGATGTTGTACCCTGTAGATTGAAATACTATGTTTTATACCACACATGTTTCTGGCAGCTTCATTAGTAGAAGCATGCAGGGGTTCTAGGGTTTAGTTCCATTCTGTCTGTCATTTTCTTTTGCCCTGCAATAGATGAACATAAAATAAAATCCCTACTGCCGCAAACTGGAATCTAACTCAGGGCCCTTGGTATCCAAGTCTGACACAGTACCACTTAACCACAAAACTTAGTTCTATTGCAAGATAGTTCAAGTGCCATTTCATACCTCTACTGCATAGATGAATGATAAATTAAGATGAATGTAAACCAGGAAAAGCTGAAAAATTAACTGACCAGCAGTATTGACCAGGGTGGTGTTTTCCAATATAACTGCTGGTGAAAAAATCAGGGGTGGGGGTCAGTCGATTTGTGTCAACCCTGTCTTAATGTGCTAACAGTTCATTTCATCTCTTATGTTAAAATTTACGAAATTGTTTGTTTGTCTCACTGACAGTATTTCAGCCATTTGGAGACAAAGTCTACTTGAGACAGATATAGTGCACACTTCAGTATCGCACGGTAGACATGTGGCATGATACCATACCCAGTCACTTACCCTGACACCAGGCCAACCAGTACTGGAACTACCCTTATATGCTGAGTGCCAAGCAAGGGAGCTATACCAGTACCATTTTTTACAACTTTGGTATGTCACAACCTCCTGATTCCAGGGCGGACACTCTAACCACTAGCCCACCGGGACCAGTTTACAAAATTGTAGGAGCCCAGTTGATCCAATTCTACAAGTTGTTTCTGAAATTTATGATGTGCAGTCTTATGTTCATCAAGTCAAGGCAAAATAATAATAAGTTATGTAAACATGCGTATAGTACCATTCTACAATCGGCACACATTGAATGCTGTGTCAGTGAGTGCTCTACCAGCTGCTGGCTGGCTATGTCATCTCTGTCTCAGCATCCGTCTGGTGGTGGCTCGACCATCTCAGCATTCATCTGTAGTGGCTCAGGGACCATCTCCACATTCTCTCCTGGTGGGTCAGAGATGAAACCTCAGCAATCATGGATAGCTTCAGAGGATTGTGTACTGCAATCACAGGAGTTTGAAGTTCTGTCAATAAATAATCTATAGTAAAAAATAAGCCCCGTATATAAGAAGAAATGTACGGGACTTTCCTTTGTTCACTGTATATTACTTATTTACTGATAGAACTTCAAACTCCTGTGCCACAATATACACTGAGGTAGCAGAGTCAACTTCAATCAAGCCTCAGTGGATTTCTCTACCTGTAATAAAGGCCATTAATTATCACCTATCTTACCAAAATTATTGTAGGACAAACCCACCACATCTTTACATTATATGTAGCAAGGTAGACGAAATGGAGGTTGACAAAATATCCAACACCCTCTTATCCTGTGGATTCTGTACCAATTTTGTATTCATTTATACCTAATACTTTGAAATATATACATCAACAATGGTCCAACATAACACCAAGGAGCCATTTCTCTTAATCTCTACTGAGATCCGCTCCGGTTATTTTTTATTTATTTATTTTTTTCGTATTGGGGTGGATCTCAGTGGAGATTACCATTTCTCTCAATTTGTACAATTAATCTGGATCACACGACTTACCGAAATACCAAAATACTTCCGAAAAGCCGGAATACTCTAGATAATAGCCATATATTGTAGGGCTTAATAAGCGTTAGAATGCTATGTTATGAGGAATCAATGGCTTTATGATGTTTTTAATGTTTATTCAGTTGTTTTGTGTGTGTGTGTGTGTGTGTGTGTGTGTGTGTTTCAAATTTTCTCTTTTATGAGCCAATTGTAGCGAGATTTCCATAACCGAATGACTCGTCTATGGTATTATCCCAAGACCGGAATGAGTGTAGGACAACTGCCCCTTAGGACAACTGCCCCATAGGACAACTGCCCCTAGGACAATTGCCCCTGTGGACAACTGCCCCTTAGGACAACTGCCCCTTAGGACAATTGCCCCTACCCATAATAAAAGTTCAATATATTATATAATATTATAAATAAATGTATTATAATTTATAATACATATATTTATTTCATATTTTATTTTCTTCTTCTTCTACATTGTGTTTGAATGTTTGTGTGTTTCTGTCTGTCTTGCATGTATAGATATTTTTGTGTATATCTATCACTCCCTTATCACTCCCCTTTTCAATCATTCTGTCTGTCTTTCACTATTTCATCCTTATTCTCTCTCTCTCTCAGGACTCGGACCAAGAAAGAAAAAAAAACATGTTTCATAATTTTATTCTGTTTTGTTCAGCTTTAAAATATGTGCATGTATTTATGTATTTATTTATTTGTCATAAAAATACATTGGCAGTTGCATTTGCAAAAAGAATCATTTTGTCAGCTCAAATGTTCAACAGCATTATTTCATTTTATTTGTACATTTGAAGTTATATGTAATTAAATTAAAGAAAGAACCTTTGATCATCAAAAGTTCTAACATCATCAACTGCAAACAACCATACTAAAATGAAAAACATGTTAACAAAATTGCTGATTCCAATTAATCTGAGAAAAATTATTGAAAACAAGAAACGATCAGGTGTGAAATACTACCTATAAAAACTACTATTGTTATCTTGTTTTACTTAAAAAGGTTTGTAAACAGGGCAATGTGTCAATGATTTTTAATGATTAATCTATTGAGTAAAGATTTGTTTTCTTAATTACGTAATGAATTTCTTTATTTGTATTTAAAGCTTTTCTTTGATGCAAAGGTGTAAAAGAATTCTCAAACAGGTGGTGATAGCAACCACCCTCTCTAATTATACTGATGAAAGCAAAATAATGAATGACAATATATTATTTTCTATTATTAAAGCTATGCATATTTCCATGTTTTTATAATAAATAAACATGCATATTATAATTTTATTTAATAATTATCTGAGAGAGAGAGGGGATGGGAGGGGGAGAGGGATGAAGAATATTCAAAAACATTTCTTTTTTTTTTGCATACAGTGAAAAAAAATTCAATTGTTTATCAATGTACATGTTCAGTTCAATATACACAAGAATCAGTGGTACATAAATCTTAATGTATAAATATGTAATATTTTAAAAGTAGGGGCAATTGTCCTCTTTTTCATTAAAACTCAGGGGCAATCGTCCTAGGGGCAGTTGTCCTAGGGGCAGTTATCCTAAGGGGCTATTGTCCTAAGGGGCAGTTGTCCGTACCCCGACCGGAATATCCCTTAATGAACTTATTTTATTGTAATTATTATATTTTTTGTGTTTTTTTTTCGTGTGTTTGTTTGTGTTTATAGTGTTTTGAAATTCATCCCAATTATCTAGGGTATTCCGGTTTTTCGGAAGTATTTTGGTAAGTCGTGTGACCGATTAATCTTCGTGAAGCATGTTGCAGATCTTAATTTCGAACACATCTTCATGGGTACAATGAACTGTCATAAGAAAAATGGAGCATAAACTCACGTTTATGAAGTTGTAATTATGTCGACGGATCGATGTATTTATTAGTGTGGCTGGCAATTACATGGGGCCGATTACAAGACATAGACCCGAGTAGATACGGTTTCGCGATACGATTGGTGTCATTGCCTGAAATTAGGAACTACTTTTTTTGCAAACTTGCACATAACAAGAATTTGTTCGGTATCGGATTCATCCAAAAAAGCAAACCATCTTAGGGTGCTAAACTGGTATTTTGCCAATTTTTGCTCAGCTGAAATAGTGGGTTGTTTACACTTTTAAAAATGGCGGCAAAATCACGATAAACCCAAAGTATTCCAATGAATGCATCGAACATATAATTTCTATATATACTATATTTTGGACAGTGTTGACAGCAAGCCTCCGTGGCCCAATGGATAAGGCACCGGCCTCCTAAGCCGGGGATTGCGGGTTCGAGTCCCGCCGGAGGTTCACTTTTTTTTTTTTTTACTTCAAACAAATATATTTTTAATCTATATCAATAATCAACACTTTCATCCATTTTAATTCATAATTTGTGTTTTATTTAGGAAGCCTTATTATATTGATATATTATTCATTTTTAACTATAAAGATATCAATAAAATGTAAGTCCTCTCTGTGTTTTAATATAAAACGAGAACGGCATTTTTAGATTTATTTATTCAAATATTCTAAATATTCGTGTATATTTTATGGGAAAAATTGTCATTTTGAATTACTGCAATCTATTGCTTTATCTAGATATACCCATTTATAGGAATTTTCAAATGTTACATCAGAAGTATACGTAGATACGAGTTTAGTTTACCTTGATGCTATGATAAAAAAAAAAAAAAAAAAAAAAATGAAAACAAGAAAATACATTAAAGGTAATGAGTCATGCAAACTCATACGATCAATCAGACATTGTAGTGTGAAATTATTCAAATTAAGTGCATTTTTATATTAAAATTGATTTCGATATATCTATTTTCTAGAACACTTTAATATCATTGTTGTATATATGTGTGTAGTTATTGCTGCGTGTGATTAATTTAGAAAAAAACAATAACTCTGTTAAATAAAGAGAATCATGCCAAGGGAGGAAACCACTGACGCTAATAGGATTACTATTCCCCGCCGTAGTTATGTGGCATGATACCTCAGTCGCATTATCCCGACACCGGACCAACCAGTCCTGGAAATACACTTACCCCGGTACATGATGAGCGCCAAACTCCGCCGCAGTAGTTACCTCCCCTTACAGCTGCTTTTGCTTGCAAGGGAGATCACTGTGTGGAGTTTGGCTGAGCGCAATTCAAGAGAGCTAGGCCAGTACCATTTTAGCCGTTTTTGGAATGTCGCTGCCGGGGACTCGAACCTCATGAATCCGGTTCGGACACTCGGGCACCGGCTAGTTATTAGTTATGTGTGTGTTGTTGATTTTTTTTTCTTTTCTTTTAAATCGGTTTTCTATTGACTATTAAATGTGCTTCAAACAAATATTCAAAAATAAACCGAAAAATATATATCAATTAACCACAACCGCATTAACATACATATATACCTGGAATCAAGTCTTGTTAGTTCCTATCGACGCTTCATAGGTTAACTCACTACTGAATACCTGGAAAAGGTAAATAATTAATTAAGTAATTATATATTATAGTGACAGGCGCATAATATACTAATAGGAATATTTGACAAAATATCGGCACGCGGCCCAGTGGGATTATAAGTTTCTCCAATAGCAATTGTCAATAATATGAATTATGAATACTGGTCAATATCAGATTTTTTTTTTTTTTTTTTTTTTTTTTTTACTAAGGATCTCTGTCAATATACATGTGCTTAAATGTATATAGCATTATATACACTTGAGAAATAATCATCGATTTAATTAAAATTTAAATGGGTATCTAGAATGTAACCAGGCTCGAATTCCACCATACCAAGCTTAGCGTCACGTAATACTTAAATACTTAATTTTACCAGTCTTGTTTCTCTAATACAAAATACCAACAAATTTCATTTCTTAACAAATATTGGTAAGTTATTAAGTAAATTAATTGTGTCAACAAAGTCATGTACTTGCATAAATAACTCATAAACCGGGCGTGGTATAATGCGTTTCTACCTGATTTGTTAAGTATTTAAGTATTACTTAGCGCTAAGTATTGCTGGCGAAATTAGAGCCAGATTAATTACCGGAAATATATCGCAGTAAATGTCGGATCATTATACAGATATGCTTTTCGATACATACAGGGATCAAACGAAGAAAAAAAATCGGATTTGACGTCACTGGTCACTATATTATGTATTTCATGTAACAAAACACCCTTCTGAAAAACCATTATGAATTTTTCTCTCAGTTATAGTCCAACCTGCAACAATTCATTATATGTACGATTCTGTAAACATGAAGTCGAAGCAATAGCTATTGTATTGTATTGTATTGTATTGTATTAACCACTGAACTACGAATTTCTCCATTTGTTCTAACTTTTATTTATTCTCTTTCTCGCTCACTCTGTTGTTTGTTATTATTCCCCCCCCCCTTTTTTTTTTTTTGCTGCTGATCCAACACTGGCAAAACTTTTGACTCGTCGTTCTGGCTGTTCAAATTGACATTCCTGCCGATTGGATCTTATTACTGAAAAAGGTGGGGGTCACACTTCTGTGAAATAGATTCCATAAATAACTCTTGATAGGTATCAAGTCTCTGCAAATATTTTCTCCAGTTTAACTAAATCGATTCTGCTTTTTTTCACATTGATAATTATATGTCTTAATTTCCTCCCATATCGGAGAGTATTAACATGATACGTTTGTTAAACTTCACCTAGTATTAATTGAAATCAAAGAACAATGACTTAAGCAAGTTTCTTTAGACTCTTGGCCTTGTTGCTTAAATGGCATTGAGACAAAATCAACATCGTTAAATGTAACCACTGGTTCAGACCAATTTTAAGAATGAACGCCACTTTTGGAATGCTAGAGGAGGGCCCAGAGATTATTTATCACAATAAAAACAAAGAACCGCCTTATGCTGGCCATAGTTCAAAAAGTACTTCAACCTGCAATAGAAATTTTTACTTAACACTTAAATTAACGAGCGGATCTAAAACCGCTTTTCATCAGTCCGTTTTTAATTAGTACTTTCGCAGGACATAAGCGATTCTTTTCAATTTTCGAAATCATTAAGTCGCTTATCTCATCCAAAAATCGGTCTTCTTTCGTTGATGATTCATTTCCATCGTCCTTTGATCATTCATCGGGTTCCATTTTAAACAAATACAAAGATAACTGTCATCGAGTCAATAATTTATGAACAGGGCCCATAGTATTTCGAGGACAGACACCGGTAATATTTACCCTGGAACGAAACCGAAACTACGCTATGGTGTTCCTAATTAGGATTATAACGGTATATTAAGTATTTTTGTATAGCAATATTTAATTACTAACAAGCTCTGAATGAAAAAAAAAAAAAGTAAAAACTACTGTTAGTGTTGCCAGTACCTATAGATACACGATGTAACTCATTTAAGTGACAAATTTTCGTCAGGGAGTAAAATAATACGTGAAGAAAAAGTAAAATTTGATTAAGATTTTTTACTTTAAGTTTTTAAGAACATTTGGGGAAAAAAGCAAAAATACTTCAAAATTATTATCATGAAATGTTTTACCAAATTGATACATTTCAGAATTTTCAAAACCTCGTTAAAAAAAAAAAAAAAGTTAATATACACCTAAAAACAGCATAAATGATATCGACAGACAATAAATGACATCCGGGACTCACATAAATGGGGATTTCCATGTTGGTTCAAAAATGTTACTGAAAAACATGCAGCCCATTTATAAATCTATACTCATTCTTTGTAGGCATTAAATTTTGTTTAATTGTAAAAATGTGTGTTGTTCTTACAGTTAGTCTGGGAGGAACAAAAACAACGTTATTTGTTATTCCGGAGTCTATATCAACGAACGGGGTATTTCATTAAACTAATTACACAATTTGAATATTTATCTACACTGTTGAATAAAAGGAATAGAATCAATGAAAGTTTATACTGTGTGTTATTTAGATAAGAAAATGTGGAGTAAAAAAATCATGAATGTCTAGTAAAAGTACCATTTTAATACATAAAAAGAAAGAAATACACTGTCTAAAATAATACCGGCAGTCAAATAAATGTTAGCATATAATATCAATATCAATATGATATGTAATTACTTGCCAATATTAACCATGGTGTGAATAATTATATAGATAGGCCTACCGGCAGCTGGAAATATATTTCTCTCATACCTTTCCATGTTTGTATCATGATATTTACCTATATTCATACTTATTTGTACTTGCAGTTGAAAGTATTATCTTTGCGTTACAGTTGTAAACAACCATGTAAAAAGAGTTACAAGGGCCTTCGTAGACATTCGAATGTATTGCTGAAGTATCTCTCAAATCGATTTGTTAAAACTTTAGCTAGAGTAACACCGAATACAAGGATAAGGTATTAAAATATTCACCTACGGCGATACCTTGTGAGTAACGAATATGGAAGGCCACAAGTATAGAAGAAAAAAGAAATCCTGGGAAAAACAGGGGAGGGCAGTAGGAGATAGCATCGGAATGAGTGGCTAATAACAGTATACAGACATTATATACACCTTCACACAGCGCTCGACTCGACATCAATTACTGGGCGAGCAATCACTATCACTCCATTACAATACTGACAGTGTATCGCAAAGGTGATGACGACGATGCGAACAGGTCGAGATTTATACCTCTCCCATCCAATTGCTGACCACTAATTTTATTTTAACGAGCGTCTGGAGGACACTGAATTTTTAAGACGCTTTCATCAGGCTTCAGACGAATTCGGAATTAACCAGGAAAGGATGCGCGTATTATTTTTAAACGGAAAAAGAGCAACTATTGAACAAAAATATTGACCACGTTAATATTTCCAGCTACTGGAGTTGCGTTTATATATACCATTAATTTTATTTTATAACTTGTAAAAGTATTTATCATACACTTTATTGATGTAAGAGGTTGGAAGTTTTTTTATTCATTCGCGAAGGAATTTCATTAATGATTTTTCACTAAGTAGGAAGAACTTATCTGTGATTAAACAATATGAGATGTGTATTGCATAGGTAGGACGGGATGGTAGAATGTAATCAGGAAGACTTTCAAAAACAAATTATGATTCAATGGAAACGATTACTTCGCTGTAGGAGCCTTAGCGTACCCACTTGACGAGGATATAAAACTTGGGAGATATTTATATATAGCACGTAACATCAAGTAAGTTTGTTGATGCTTGCTTCTATATTTTTTTGCTTTAGAATCATTATATTCTCTATTCAATATACATCGTACATGTTAAATGTTTCGTGTTTTGACATAGCGGAAGATAATTGATATATTTTTCTTGTCTGTATTTAATCACAGGCACAAATGAGGATTCATTATTTTTTCTCGCGATATCTGAATTATCAAGGTTGCATCTATTCATCGTATTTATTTCCTATCTATCTATCTTTCTATCTATCTATCTTCACCTTCAGCATCTTCTTCTTCTCGCTGCTGTTCTACAACCCAAACAATATCTTTTACTTCTTCTTTCACTGCTATTTCTTCTGTTTCTACTACTCTAAATTCATTTTAGCAGTTGTAGTATTGTTGTGAGGTTTCGGTTCTTGTTGGATTTAAATCAGTTTATTTTATCTCGAGTTTTGTTATTTTTATTCTTATAATCACTTTTCTTTCTCAAACTTCTTCACGCCACAGTTTCATAATAGTATTCTCTTGATTCACTAAAATATCTCTACATTTCTTGTCAATGTTGTGATTTCTTTGTTTTGTTTTTCTTCAAACATTTTTAATAATTTTGAGCGTATTCCATATTCTATTTTTTAACACCTTCTTTTCATATCAAACACGTTATCTCAAGTATAGATATTTTCTCAAACTTTATAATGAAGCAAACATTTTGGCATATTTTTCCGTTGATTTACACTGGCATACCGACATGATTTGAGCAAAATTTCCCAACGTTTGTAAACATCCCCGGGTAAACTGTAATCGATACAGACCCAATCATAGATAGTATGTCATCTTAGGTTCATGTATCTTTTGCAGGTTATGTTTTATTTGAAACTTCGGATATTATCTTTCTCTACACTCCCTTGTCTTTCATTCCTTACATTTTCTTTCTTTTTCTCTCTCTCACATTCTCATTATTTTACATTATTTCCCGGTATACCAAGGCAAATCGCTACCACAACTAGGTTTTCTCTTCTCCACTTTGTCTTTACATTACATTTCATAATCAATTTCTTAATTAATTGATATTTTCTAATATTTTTATGTAGCATATACATTAATTATAGTTACGCATATTCTTTCTTTGTGGGATATATATATATATATATATAGTCAAAAATATATGCTCTATTTTAGCCTTACTAAACCAGCCCCAACCACTCTCCTTTTTTTTAAATTTTATATTTCATTTATTTATGATATTTTATATTACCTTCTTTTCAGCTTTTTACAGAGCTTCGCCGGTTAGACGTGACCTTTTGGATACACAGACGTGCTTATTATAACAATCAAAGTCAGTACACATACTGTCAGCCGGAGCATCAAAACCTTTAATAAATACAAATGGTTCGATGACATTTCTTGAACACCCCTTACCTGTCGTTCACGGTACACTATTCGAGATCCTGGATACCAGAACACTATGTTCAGACGGAATGACAGAAGAATGAAGATTCGACGCCACGCGAACCATGTATATACGTAGACACCAACTCTTCTTTCTATTCTACCTGTTTGTCTGCGCACTGCAATTGGTGGAAGGCTACTTTGGGTGAGTAGTAGAATAGGTATTTTATATCATATATTATATCATGATAAGTATTTTATATCATATATTATATCATGATAAGTATTTTATATCATATATTATGATAAGTATTTTATATCATATATTATGATAAGTATTTTATATCATATATCATGATAAGTATTTTATATCATATATTATATCATGATAAGTATTTTATATCATATATTATATCATGATAAGTATTTTATATCATATATCATGATAAGTATTTTATATCATATATTATGATAAGTATTTTATATCATATATCATGATAAGTATTTTATATCATATATTATATCATGATAAGTATTTTATATCATATATCATGATAGGTATTTTATATCATATATCATGATAGGTATTTTATATCATATATCATGATAAGTATTTTATATCATATATCATGATAGGTATTATATATCATATATTATATCATGATAAGTATTTTATATCATATATCATGATAGGTATTATATATCATATATCATGATAAGTATTTTATATCA
Organism: Solen grandis; assembly: GCA_021229015.1. Taxonomy (NCBI): domain Eukaryota; kingdom Metazoa; phylum Mollusca; class Bivalvia; order Adapedonta; family Solenidae; genus Solen; species Solen grandis. Next base: position 92,210,509 of record CM037777.1, read on the forward strand.
TATATCATGATAGGTATTTTATATCATATATTATATCATGATAGGTATTTTATATCATATATCATGATAAGTATTTTATATCATATATCATGATAAGTATTTTATATCATATATCATGATAAGTATTTTATATCATATATCATGATAAGTATTTTATATCATATATCATGATAGGTATTATATATCATATATCATGATAGGTATTTTATATCATATATTATATCATGATAAGTATTTTATATCATATATCATGATAAGTATTTTATATCATATATCATGATAGGTATTATATATCATATATCATGATAGGTATTATATATCATATATCATGATAGGTATTTTATATCATATATCAAGATAGGTATTATATATCATATATCATGATAGGTATTATATATCATATATCATGATAAGTATTTTATATCATATATCATGATAGGTATTATATATCATATATCATGATAAGTATTTTATATCATATATCATGATAGGTATTATATATCATATATCAAGATAGGTATTATATATCATATATCATGATAGGTATTATATATCATATATCATGATAAGTATTTTATATCATATATCATGATAGGTATTATATATCATATATCATGATAAGTATTTTATATCATATATCATGATAGGTATTATATATCATATATCATGATAGGTATTTTATATCATACATCAAGATAGGCATTATGTATCATATATTATATCATGATAAGTATTTTATATCATATATTATATCATGATAGGTATTTTTTATCATATATCATATCATGATAGGTATTTATATATGATATCATGATAAGTATTTTATATGATATATTAATAATTAATTCTAATCTTTTTTAAAATAAATCAGGTTCACATTTCACCATTCTAGTAATTAACCAGTATCTGTTATGAAATGAAACATTTCAATTTTCTTATTACGGAAATATGAAATATGCACCTAATTATTTAAGAATTGCTAAACGCTATGAAGTATTTATTATTATTATTTTATTTAGAGTTTATTATATATAAGCCATATGAATACGATAGTCTGTGTATTTTTCTCGAACAAGAATCACATCATCTTAAAGATATCATAGTTATTTTTTCAAATGAATGTGGTCGTTCCAACGTTTCCATGGTATTAGTAAATGGATTGCGGTCGTTTTTCTTACATACCTCTTAAATATCAGTATTACAGATACTAGACACGAGACAATCACAAGGCAATCTCCAACGCAGGAGATTCCGCACAGATCTTTGCCACAGTGAGTTGAAAAAATAGCTGAGCTTCAGTTAAATTGCACATCACGAATAGCGTGACTTTTGGTACACACCATGGTCACGTGGTAACTCAGTGTGGCAGTGAATGATGCGGAGTTTGACTCACAATGACCTGTACGTGGATGCACACATTTTCACTTATATATATATCAAGTTAAGGCAACGATTTGTTGATATATTTATATATACGTATAAAATCTAGACATCTAAACAACGAAACGCATGTGAAAGACACATCAATGGCCATTTCTCGGTATAAGAAAGAAAGAGAGAGATTAACAATTTGACATGCATCACATGTATATACAGATTTTTTTTAAACATTATACAAGTTAACAATGAAAGTGAAAACACATGACGATTGAAGTATTGTAACTTAATTTATGAATTATACCGGAGGGACTTGCAGAGGCCGTGGTCGGATAGCAAGGTGTCAGGACAAAGTGACTGGGTATGGTATCACGTCAGTTGTCTACGATATGTTATCACAGTGAGACATCATTTCTATATCTGTCTCTTGTAGACAATATTACCCAGATGACTGGGCAACTGTCGTCGACTTCTTCTTCTTTTTTAAAAAAAAAATGGGGATGATACCGGTGTTGTTTTTTTCTCTTCGGATGTGAGTGCCATGTGTTCAAATCCTGACTTGGGGTTTTTCTTACCTATAACCCTTCTTGTAGGCAGAACGAACTATTCAGGACGATTCGGTTTATATGATACAACTGGGGTCCTTGACGATAAATAATAAAACTTGAAGTCCTCCGTGGTCGAGTGGTAAATGTCGCTGACTCACTGTTACTAACACTCTCGTTGGTTCGAGTTGTTGTCTATTAGATATTTCCTATGAGGAAACTTTCAAGTTGTCTTACGGTAGGTCGGTGGTTATACCCGGGTGTCTTCGTACACTCTTGGCTTTCCTTTACATGTAAATAGCTGGACGTCGCTTTAAGACTGGAATACTGTTAAGACGGTAAACTCAAAGACAACAACACATAATTATATTTATATGGTGGCATATTTCTGCCAGCCACTTATCCACTAAGCTATGTCGAAACTTTTCTGAAATAAATGTCGCATATTCAGTAATTATCTGGAAAGTAGAAAGTTTTCAAGTTACCCACTTAGGTATCTTAACAGAACAAAACTGTCTGTTAGTGCCCACTACTGTCAACCATATGGTCACTAAGGTTAACAGGATACCATGCTTTTTCTCAGATACTTATGTGAAAAAAAGTTTCCTATCCACATAATTTAACTGACTAACTTGAAAAATAAAGAAGAAAACACGGTATCCAGTTAACTTAGGTGAATATGTGCTTGGTTGTAGTAGGCACCAACAGGCAGTTTTATTCTGTCAAGATACCTAAGATAATAACAAAATGGTTTTCTACTTGCCAGATACTAACTGAATATGTGGTAATTTTTCAAAAAAATCTTTCGACATAGCTAAGTGGGTAAGTGGCTGGCAGAAATATGCCACCATAGATTTGCTATTTCAAAAACGTTCCAATAAATATGAATAAAGATTCGAGCTTGTGTATCTTACCTATGTTTATATATGCCAAACAGGGATTCTAGTCTAAAGATAACATGTTCAGATTCGGTAGCAAATGCTAAGTCAATACAGTTTTTGACCAACATGGAATCGAACCCCGGTTGCAATACCTAAAAGTCATTGCCTTCACAACTATGCTACACTTGATAAACAGGGTATACGTTTACTTTGCAAAATGAGGGGAGACTTTACAAAATAGCAGTGTTTTTGAATTCCTATCGACACATCATACTGAACTACCCCAGTGTCAAAACGTTCTTCATCGATCACAATGGGCTCAAGAATGATTTCATTGTCTAATTGTTCTAAAATTGATAGCTAAAGACTAGTGAAACTGAATGGTGTGCGGCTGATAGATTGGTGTGGGCGAGAGAATCGAATAAATTATCTGTTAACACGCCTCTGGCTTAAGTCGGCCATATTTTATTGGACGTTGTTGTTGTTGTGTTCGAGTTTACTGTTGCGGTGACACTTTTGTTTTCAGTAACATATTTACGCCCAACATATAACAACATTTTTGGACAAAAATGTAACTATCATGATACCCATATTATATGCATTACATATGTATGTATTCATTATCCAAATCTCACTCTTATGTGTTACATTTATTCTTATTCCGTTTAAGTGTATAATCTCTAATATATCAGCTAGATAGAAACGATTGTTACAGCTTTTTGTTCATGCTCTCACAGCATGTATAGACCATGTAGAATGGGAAACAATACTCAGTTCTCTAGATATGATTTCAATGCATGTAACATAATTAAAAATATACAATTCATGCAATATACAATATATACAATATATAATACATGCAAAAAAGCAATATATAACACTCGTAAAATATACAATACATGCAATATATAATACATGCAATATACAATACTCACAATAAACAATACATGCAATATAAATACTCGCAATATACAATACATGCAATTTACAATACATGCAATATACAATACTCACAATATACAATACATGCAATATAAAATACTCACAATATACAATGCATGCAATATACAATAATCACAATATACAATACATGCAATAAAAATATATTATACAATGAATGCAATATACAATACTCACAATATACTCCATATGCAATATACAATACATGCAATATACAATACTCACAATATACACTATATGCAATATACTGCAATATAAATACTCGCAATATACAATGCATGCAATATACAATAATAGAAACGATTGTTACAGCTTTTTTTTATGCTCTCACAGCATGTATAGACCATGTAGAATGGGAAACAATACTCAGTTCTCTAGATATGATTTCAATGCATGTAACATAATTAAAAATATACAATTCATGCAATATACAATATATACAATATATAATACAAGCAAAAAAGAAATATATAACACTCGTAAAATATACAATACATGCAATATATAATACATGCAATATACAATACTCACAATAAACAATACATGCAATATAGCAATATTTAACAGTCGTAAAATATACAATATATACAATATATAATACATGCAATATAACATACTCAAATATACAATACATGCATATATATAATCAATATACAATACCACAATAACAATCATGCAATATAAATATCGCAATACAATACATAATACAATACATGCAATAATACAATACTCACAATATACAATACATGCAATATAAAATACTCACAATATACAATGCATGCAATATACAATAATCACAATAATACAATACGCAATAAAAATATATACATGAATGCAATATACAATACTCACAATACTCCATATGCAAATACAATAATGCAATATACAATACTCACAATATACACTACATGCAATATACTGCAATATAAATACTCGCAATATACAATGCATACAATATACATTAATCACAATATACAATTCTCGCAATATACAATACTCGCAATATTTAATATATGCAATATCGAATACATGCAATATACAAAATATGCAATATACAACGTTACCCCCCCCCCCCCCCCCCCCCCAAACAATTCAAAATTAATGCTTATTATACCGGTGTATTTGTCAAGAAGACATTAAAGTCTGAATCCCAAGATGTTCAGAATCGACCCGTAGCGACGGTTCAGATTTTATAAACTTGGTTTCTAGGGAAATGTGTGACTGCAAGCTTGTTACCTTTGAAAGTTGAGCGAGGAAATTGGATACTACTGATTACAAATAGAATAGATTGACATCAAAGTTGAAAAAAAACACATATAAATAAACACGTGAAATATCCTCTCAAAACTTTCACCCAAGTTTCATTGTCAATTTTATCTTTGATTGTACCCCCTTCTGGGATTAGTTCATTTTTATATACTGGAGTTCTCATAGGACCTTTTATGTGTTTCATTATTAAGTATCTTATAAGGGTTAAGGGAAATATATGCATTTCGATATATCATTTAAAAGATAGAAAAGATAGAATTTATATATTTTTGGTTGATTTCTTTTATTTTGATGATAAATAGTGGCTCATATAACAATTTCAAAACATATTCAACTCGTGGGCTCTTTTTGCATACTATTTTCTGAAGTTTATACTATTTATACTATTTTCTGAAGTTTATACTATTGAACTATTTTCTGAAGTTTATACTATTTATACTATTTTCTGAAGTTTATACTATTTTCTGATGTTTATACTATTTAACTATTTTCTGAAGTTTATACTATTTTCTGAAGTTTATACTATTGAACTATTTTCTGAAGTTTATACTATTTATACTATTTTCTGAAGTTTATACTATTTTCTGAAGTTTATACTATTTTCTGAAGTTTATACTATTTATACTATTTTCTGAAGTTTATACTGTTTTCTGAAGTTTATACTATTTTCTGAAGTTTATACTATTTATACTATATTCTGAAGTTTATACTATTTTCTGAAGTTTACGTCCATCTAACATTTCAATCCATTTTTTTTCTGAAGTTTACGTCCATCTAACATTTCAATCCATTCACGGGATTTTGCTCCGGGCAGACACATTGTTGCGATATCTATGGTCGCGATTAGGCAATTGACTCGATAAAGATCACTCACTTTATTATATTCGTATGCATAAATCAAGGTGATTACATAGAGCCTGTTTTCTAAAATCGGTAATCGCCTTCGCGAAACTCTGTTGTTGTTTTTTTCCTTCTTTGTTGTTGTTGTTGTTGTTGTTGTTTTGTTCTCTCGTTATTTGATTTCCCTGAACTATGGTCAACCAAGGACTAATCTTATGTCATGGTTTATATGATAGATTCTGAAATAAGTAAAACCTGACATATCTCTTGATGGGACCAATTAACAAACTTCTTGCCAGCTTTATGATTTTGTAATTTGTATCTGTCTTCAATAATCAATATTTTTTGTTAATAAAAGACAGGTAAAATACTGAAGGAACCAAATTATCAACATAGATTTAAAACACGTACATACCAGTTATACCTGAAGCTATACAATGCTATTTAGAAGTACCTACAAATGATTTCCTTGATTTTAATATTTTAAGATATTTATATCTTCTATCATAATAACATTGGTATGTTTCTTTTGCTTCTTTGTGATACACAGATGCTATTCTATGTGAAATATCTACAGAGAGAAAGGGGTGAGTTTTATATATTTCATACATGCATTTTATATAAGGACGATTATAGTTTTAAATACATGGTTTATTTTCTCCATTTAAATGAATAATAAATAAATAAAACAAAAATACTGATCAAAATACTCTCTTTGCAAAGTTTTATGCATATACATGTACTGGCAAACTTTTATAGGAGAACACTTCACTTGTATGACTGTATTACACTAGTAAAAAATAGTTGAATTGCAATGATGCAAAATGCGTTCAGTAATGAATATAATAATGAATTCATGAATCAACCTAATAAGCTGTTTCTATATAACAAGTATGAATATGTGCGGCCATATTTGTTCCAATAATATAAAAATGTTAAATGTTGTGTTAAAAAGGATACTTAAAAATATATATGGATAGACTTAAATTGGAAAATATAAAATGCTTGCTTCCATTGTCTTTTTTACAATGGAATGTAATTTACTTTTTAATGATATGCACCGGTTAAAATAAATTAAATACTCTATATATTAAAGTATGCAAGAAACTTGGAGAAAGCCGAAAAGTTATTGTAGCTTTTCGTGACTTAAGAGCTATATATTTCATGACCTTCAAGCGCATTTAATTACTGTATCCAACACTAAACATTAAGCTAAAAGATATATACATATCCTTGGGTCATATCCTCATGTGTTGTGATTTTTTGTCAATGATCAGGAACTAGACAGGCTTTGAAATCACTGCCCTTGGGGGAAAAATCGAACGAAACAAATCACTGATTGATGATAGGTCTCCCTTTACTTATTTCGTTGTCATCGTTACGTGCGAATAGAGGTGTGGTGTAACATTTTGAAATATCCCGCCCATCCAAAATATGTGAAGAATGAAGGGAAGTTTTAACGTTAAAATCAGTGTACCCTTTTCTTGTTTATTCTAATGAGTATAATATCTTAAAACACTAAGTTAAAGGTATGTCAAATGTACACAAAATAAGTTTAAGTTAATCATTTTTTATATATTAAAACCATTAATTTAGATTAAGCATATTTCTTTTTACGTCAATTATTAAACAAGTTCTTATAACTCATATTTATTCCTCTCGATGTTTCACGTGTTGGACCAGTACTCTGCACTTTGGAAGGCCATGAAAGAATCTTGCCCTGGGGGTGGCGGGGGGGGGGGGGTCCGGATCCGCAGCCGTGTCTTCCGCTTGACCTTGTCGTTCTTTTAAAACATTAATTTGGAACCAATCTCTGGAATATTCGAGAAAACTAGTCTCAGAAGTGCAAATATTTTCATCGGTACAGGTGAGTAAGTGCGGCAGCACTGTATCTGTTTCACATATATATATAGACAATGTCCCAAAATTACTGAATTATAGTTGATGGGAAGTTAATATCACATATGTTACAAATCATCACTTAATTATATCGGAAAAACTTAATGCGTCTCTGATATATAGGATATATTAAATAATTAAACCACTTGTATAGAGTTACATGAATATTTATCTAAACCATGCAGTGAAATATTTATAGATGAATTAGATGTTATTACTACCGTAATTTATTCGCTGATTTTCGACAAAGTGTGTTCATGATATCCCTAACGTGTTCGCGGTTACTTTATCTAAGATTCAAATCACATACCTTTAAGTGTTATGTTAATACTGTCTGTTTTCAAAGGTACGAGGCTCGATAAATAAATCATCAACCGCTGACAACATCTACCTCAACGGTTTTTCCTGTCTTATTGTGTCTGTACTTTTGTTCAGTTTTTTTTGTGTGTGTACTCTTCGTCTACTATTAATTGGATACAATGCCATCTTATCATACCAAACTACCCATCTATCTACTGATTAGCAGGCCTGCCTAACGCATGATTAACCAACCTACCCTCACTTCATATAGACGCATTTTGACGCATTTGCAAACAGAGAAGACCAGACAACTCCTTCCAGGTGCTGTCTGATCAGGGTCTCCTCTGTTTACTCATACAATAGTGTAGCTAAAAACGTACACACACTGCATTGTTTTATATACCTCTGAAAGTCAGTTAATTGACTTTCATTAATCATAAGTCATAAATTGTGCATGGATTTTCATTAGGTAAAGGGATACACGAGTCCAAACTTAATCAAATGTCAAGGCCTTATCACACTGTTTATCTTTTCCCGATTTCTTACCGTTGTTCAAAAACGATCCACAGGAAGACCGAAAACAGAATCTCGAACCTATCATCCAACTTCACACGCCAAACAACCTATCATCCAACTTCACACGCCAACCAACCAACCTATCATCCAACTTCACACGCCAACTAACCAACCTATCATCCAACTTCACATGCCAACCAACCTATCATCCAACTTCACACGCCAACCAACCTATCATCCAACTTCACACGCCAACTAACCAACCTATCATCCAACTTCACACGCCAACCAACTTATCATCCACCTTCACACGCCAACCAACCTATCATCCAACTTCACACGCCAACCAACCTATCATCCAACTTCACATGCCAACCAACCTATCATCCAACTTCACACGCCAACCAACCAACCTATCATCCAACTTCACATGCCAACTAACCAACCTATCATCCAACTTCATACACCAACCAAGCAACCTATCACCCAACTTCACACGCCAACCAATCAACCTATCATCCAACTTCACATGCCAACTAACCAACCTATCATCCAACTTCATACACCAACCAAGCAACCTATCACCCAACTTCACACGCCAACCAACCAACCTTTCATCCAACTTCACACGCCAACCAACCTATCATCCAACTTCATACACCAACCAAGCAACCTATCACCCAACTTCACACGCCAACCAACCAACCAACCAACCTATCATTCAACTTCACACGCCAACCAACTTATCATCCAACTTCACACGCCAACTAACTATCCTATCATCCAACTTCACACGCCAACCAACCAACTATCATCCAATTTCACACGCCAACCAACTACCTATCACCCAACTTCATATGCCAACCAACCAACCTATCATCCACATTCACATGCCAACCAAGCAACCCACCATCCATATTAACATGCCAACCAATCTACCATCTAATTGGTATGCCAACCAAGCAACATACCTTAAAACTAAACACGCCAATCAACCTACCTACCATCTAATTAATATGCCAACCAAGCAACCTACCATCCAACTTAACATGCCAACCAACCAACCTACCATCCAACTTAACATGCCAACCAACCAATCTACTTACCATCTAATTAATATGCCAACCAAGCAACTACAATCTAACTTAATATGCAAACTAGGCAATCAACCTACCATCCATCTTATCATGCCAATCAACCAACCTACAATCCTACATAGCATGTCAACGAACCAACCTACCACCAAACATAACATGCCAACCAACCAACCAACCAACCAACCAACCAACCAAGATTGTCAATCTCCACGACTGTTATCAAATTCGAACCATTCAACCTAATATTAAGTGTTGGTTTTCCTCTGTTTAATACAGTGTCCTATCTCCATGATTTCTTTTTCATGTGTGTGTGGGGGGATCTTCTTATTTTATCATTTCTGGTGTTAGTTCTTTTTAAACATATGCTGGATAGCACAAAGAAGGACCTTTTTTGTGTTTCCTTATAATCAAAGTGCTGATCTAAATGAATGCGATAGGGCTTGATAAATTACATGTAATTAAATATACGTCGTGTAAAATATATTTATTTGAAAGGGACTGCGTTTCTCGAAACGTCTACAATTAAGATTTTTTTATTGAGTTAAGTATAATATTTGTTAAATAAGGTAAAAGTTATGAAACTACTAATAATAACAATAATGATAATACAGTTAAGTTGCGATATTTCGAGGATAAATGGGAAACATTAAATGATCGTATAATCGCAAGTTTCGGACCTCGAGATTATTTTCCTTCTTCATTTTTTTTATTTTCCGCAAAGAAAACGAAACTGCGTATGTACCGCGGAATATACCCTATTTTCGTAATATCGCTTCTCGAAAATTTGCTGTTTTACTGTGGTTATATTAATCAATACCAAAGTTGATTTTAAGTATAATTACCACATGTTCTGAAATCATACTTTGTGGATATGTCCATATTGAAGTAAGGACGAATATTCAACATTCGTGCTAGTTTATAAGGATTTTGCATAGGAACACAATCTGCCTTTTTGGTTACACTTAGAATAAGTACTTAGGATGTTGCTTTATATTTCTTGATAACCTTTCAGAAAGTGTACCAATCACTAATATGGATATTCTTTTATTTCTCATTAATTTATTTAGTCACTATCCATTTTATTTTGTGAAAGGATATATCAAATAATAAATATCGAAACGAAGAAAGAAATCTGTCTTCGAAAAACCATTCTCCTTTGTTTACAAGCAGTAAGATAAAATGTTGGTAACCAAGGCAACCTAGCATCCTATTCTGAAGGTCAGTAATTTCAGTACTTTTATAAAACTCACGCAAAAAAATAAAAATAAAATAAAAATAAAAAAATCGGCAAATCATTCAGTTAGACGGAAGTATTTGAGATTTTTGTCATCTGCACTAAATGCCACGCACGTTTGGGTAGCTCAAAACCTTTAAATATATACAGAGCAAACGTCTCGGATTTCTTTCACTTAAATTCTCGTTTCTTACATACGGTTGCCTTTGATTTTAGTTACATACATTATTCTTAAGTTCCATAAAGGTTACATTGCCAGCCATACAACCTCACCGCAGCAAGAATTCTACTACACAGCGAAAAACTGTTTAAACCAAAAAACCAACCAACTACATTGAACCAATTAATCTACAAGGTTTACAGACGAACCAATTAATCGACCAGCTATACACAGCGAAACACTTAATCGACAAACCATATAGTCGATCAGCTATACACAGCGAAACACATAGTCGACCAGCTATACACAGCGAAACACATAGTCGACCAGCTATACACAGCGAAACACTGAATCGACCAATTTTACACCGCGGACCACAAACACTTCATTATACATAGTAAATCATTTACTCGACCATCAAAATAGCGAACCCTTTAATCGACAAACTAAACATATAGCGAACTACTTAATCGACCAAAGGATGTCCCAACAGTCATAGTAATGTACAGTGATACAGTTTTTTTGACAGGTCTAAAGGTTGAGCCTTCGATGTTAGGCGCAAGCTTTGAGATTGATTGGTGTAAAACTTATTTCTCAACTAATTAAAGGGGATACTTTTGAATGAAAAATGATTATTTGAATATCTTACATAATCATTATATTTACATAAACCTTATAAACTAGCTTACCATCCAAAATACGTGTTCGTGTTGGTATGTTAACCCGAGTGGTTTGAATTGCCTAAACATATACTAAATTTCATGAAGATTCTCAAATCTATTGTAACTTGTGCAGCTTCCGAGAAACTCGCTAGAGATTTAATGACCTATTTTTGTACTTATTAATAGTGCTGCACCAGGATTTATAACGTCTTTAATCAGACTTACATTCTAAAAAATATACATAACCCATTAAAAATGGGGATATACAATAATTATTGTTAGACATTTAAGGGGGAAAAACAGCCAAGCAAATAACAGTTACGGTGACTAATGCGCAAATTCTGGGATTTTTATGAGCGTGTTGAGGGGAATATGTTTTGCAGTTGGCTTGGGTACTCAGTTCATATCAAAATAAATGAGTTTCGGTGTCAAACGGTAACTCCATTTTAATGCTTGAATTAGTTTCCAAATTTAAAGGGATCAATGCAATTTTATTTGTGAAAAAATATCTGTATTCATTCTGAAAAAATAAATCAAATGTCACTGATTTTCTCCCTGAACATATCGAAACTGGATATTCATCTTGTTTGTTTTCAATTCCGTTAATAGAGCGATTGAAACATTAAATTTACTTTTACAACGAACAGATTGTATCGCATTTTCTTATTAGAGTTTATCTCTTTCCACTTAATAAGCCGAGATATTGCGATGGTTGCATTTCATTCAATTTAGATGCAGGTTTACGGATGTAAAATGCTAACTCTTTAGCTTAAAAGGCAAGATCATATCGAATTGTTCTAAGGAGTGAAAACTATACTATTCAGAAATGAATTAGATATATTTGCTAATTAAGGAAATCCTACCTGTTTCCAAAACTTCAACTAAGAAAAAAGGTATTTGAAATGCACCTCAAAAATATTTGAATTAGACCTAGTATCAATAATTTAAATTGGTTAAAAAATGAAATAGGTAGATTGTTGGTTTTGATCGGAATCAACCTATTTGCATTATATATGTGTTTAATAGATATAATAAAAACATATACACTTACATGCTTTGCTTTGTAATATTTACTTAATTACTCATGGTTAAAGATGGTGAGCGAGCTGGTTATCAAGGGATGGAGACTCACCGTGAGAATCTTTGACATGGGCCCATTATTATTCATTCTTGGAGGTTTTAATCTTCAATACGTTGCGAACAACTTTGATACAATTCATTCCGTATCTGTATCATTTGAAAAAGTCACACATATTTGTTTACATTCAAATGGTATGAAACCCACGATATAGTCTTAACGCGGATTAATTGATAGGCTGGTCAAAGAACGTGTCTATTTGTTTAGTGAAATCTTGGCTCGCTTTTTTCTTTCATGTTGTCGTATGTCTTCAATGGGTTCCCTGCATAGATTGTCCGAGGGAGGCCTCAGCGTTACTTAATAATCTAGACTCCTATGCCACCACCCCACGCATTCATAGCCGTTATTTTCATTGTAGAGTTTAAGCACCATAGCTTCTTTTTTTCACACTGCAATAAGAGCTAAGACAGTTCAAGATCCACGGCGATATCGGTTGTGTTTTGGAGCTATATTTTTTGTAAAGTGTGTGTTTTTTTTATTATTAACATTGGATATTGCGATATGGAAATGTTTTGTTTATCAGACACGGCTTGTTCCGCTCCTACTGAATGATATTTCTAAATACCTGAAGGGAAAAGAAAAGCCACATAAAAGTGTGAAAAGGGGTTTATTTTTATATTGGAGAATCACGAGGATGTGAAAGTCTAAACGTGTCTAAAGTTCATAACATCATATAAGCCTACAAATAATCTTATTGAAAAGAATAAATCGGGATCTGACAAAAATACGATAAAATAGTAATAAAAAAAAACAAAAAAAAACAACAACAACGTTTTGGGTTATTCTAAATTCGACTAAACCTACAGTAGTTTCCTCATTCAAAAATAATCAAGTAGAAAGTGTTTAATTTTTGAGTGATTTTCATCAGAATAAAAATCTTAAAACGTGATGATTTTGTTGTAAACTAAAAGGATGCGTGGTATTTTATCTGTTGATGCCACTTGCTATATATAAAGTTATTTCCCATTCAGATTGCTCAACAACATATAAATCCGAATCGCTTGAATTCTAAAAATTTTATCTACTTTTAAAACATATTTTGGTAGAAAATCAATCAACGTAATTTTCAATTAATTTTAAATTTCTACGGTAGGACATGTATTTCAATGGATAGAGAGTATAGATTTTAAATTAAAAGCATTCTTTTCGATCGGTTCTGACAAACGAACAAATAGTAACCGTATTTTCCTCTCCTTTTTTTTGCCAAACGGTGTAAAAGCTGTAATTATCATTTCATATTTTACATCTATTCTTTCCATATTTTGTATTAGTGGTTGCACAATTGCGCGTTAAGAAACCAAAAGAGATATTCGCTTTTTGTGTTATTAAACAAAACAGTTTTGTTGGCACCCTAACTACATTAGAACCGTCTAGACTCTAAATTCCTTTATAAAACACACAAAAGAAGTGAAAAGTAAAAAGTACCATTTTCGAAATATTATTCTATTTTACTGTCTAGACATTTGCCATCATCTTCGAGTTTATATATGTCATAATGCTAAATCTGTCGCGCATTTTTATTTTACTTTTTTTCCTTCAAACTCGCATTTACAGAATGACCAACTGAAATATTTACGTGAAGTTTGTAGAAACAGCTTAACAACGTATTGTTGTTAAGTATCGTTTTATTGCATTAACAGATTATTTTTCTCCATTTTTTTTATTCTTTTCGAATGATTTCCGTCATCTCTTTAAACGATTTTCTCTTGAAACACCGGTTTTATAAACTACTTCGTAGGAAGCTTCGCTTTCGTGGATAACATTGCCAAATTACTCGAACATTTAATATGTTGTAAGGGTTCATTTATGAAAACACACACTACAAAAAACATTTATTGTAATTGGTTTATGAAAAAAAGAAGAAAAAAACGCTTGTTAAAACATAGATTCCTACAAGTATACAATAAATGTTTAAGTTATTCAATAAATTGTTTTAGGTTTAGGTACCTTCATTACTGATCAGCAAAAGGAATTAGGCACCGTCTGGAAGGTGCTTTCCAAGGATATCATACACTGCAAACTGATGTGAAATGCGAATTTCTGTTCACTTAGGTATTTGAGATTTACGGTGAATATCCGAACATTTTAACAAGGAGGCTTTATTTACTCAAAAAGGTACAAGAAAATGAATTGTCTAAAGAAGAATTGACGGTAAGATTGTGATGCCGATGTGATTTGAAAATTAATATTGCAGTCAGTTTTGTTAACTTTGTTCTTTGAATATTCAGCTTGTATTTTATTATTTGGATTTATCAAAATGGACAGACTATTGTAAAACAAGGTCAGTGGTCATATGAATGGACCGCACGAGTTGTTGATGTGATAAGACTCAAAGTTGATCTGTTTGATTTGATACCAGTGTTGCAAATAGTTGTGTTATTTCGCTCAGAATCTTTGTAGTGTTGAACTTACCTGGACCTTCCCAGATGGACCAGTTATCCTAAACCAGCTACAACGATTTCATGAAGAGGTTTCTTGCAAGCACAATGAACGGCGTTCGGAAGAAGTTACTTGAAGAGCTAAATTAAAATGAGGGTGTTGATAATTTTGACAACACTTCTCTGGTTTATACTTTTTCACAGACTTGCCGCTCGGAAACACATTCTGATCGCCAACCTTGGCCTTCATACAAGTATGGCCGACGGGACCGACGACGCCTACACTGCCGGCAAACTTTGCGACATGATGTTGCTTCAAAGGAAGCAGAGAAAGATGTGTCGTCGGGATCGAGGTGTGGCCGACACGTTAATAGAAGCTACCAATTTGTCCATACTAGAGTGTGAACATCAGTTCAAGCGTGAGAGATGGAACTGCTCGCTTGGCGACCAGTTTAGACTTAACATATTGAAAAAAGGTAAGCAACCATTATTTATAACTGTTTCTGTAGATGATATCAGAAGGCCAAACTTGGTCATATCAGTCTGTATAAATGTCATGAATTTCTGAGAGTAATCCTAAAATGTATAATTGTGTTCGTTTCACTTTGCTTCTTTTCTCATTAACAAAAATCATTTAAAATGATTAATTGGTCGATTTTGAAATATTGTTTCTTATATATGTGTCACACTTGTATTATAGGAATCTGCTGCCCTGAAGTAAGGCTATATTCTCTTGTTTTTGAATACTTTTATAACTGAACTGATGGCTTAGTTTGGTGGTGTTTATATGTTCTTCCTAATCACTTTTAAATTTGAGCCTTAAAACATTTTTGTCATGTATTCTCCTTCCAACCATCAAACTGCAAAATTTTAAAAGTGTGTTAATGTAGGACAGATTGTCCACCTCTTGAGAACAATTTGCACCTGTGCCTTTGAAGGACGTGTTTTTTTTATTTTCATATACATTTAGAAAAGAAAAATGTGTTAAGTTCATATATTTAATTTCACTAGTATAACCTAAACTGTAATTAACTTTAAATGCCAATAAACATTTAACGTAATGATCGAAAAAAAAATCATTTTCCAGTAATCAATATCTTTTTCTGTATTAAGATGTGTATCTTTTAAGGTATGTGCATGATTATTTCAGCTGAGTTATAATCATTATGGCATTGTTTTTTCATATTACTATATATTTAGGGAAATATGATATTGTATAGGTGTATATCTGTTCTGCTCAACTTCATGTAGTGTATTTTCTAATTAAAAATTAATTAGTTGACTAGTCATCAAATACATCAAAAGACACCCACGCAATGACGTCAAATGTTCTTAATGCAAAGGACATGCATTTGATGTCCCTTTGACGTTTTCTTGATTTTCTATTGTAACTGCAAAAACATATGTCATGCTGTTAGAATCGACTAGTTTTTTGTCCTTAGCATCTATAAATATACACAGATTATATATTTATGGAATTCTGCTGTCACGATTTCTGTTAACCAAGATGTGAATCCCATCTTTTTAACCCAAGTCGGTATACACAAGTAAGCGTGTTTAATACGACCCGTGTCGAATTACCTTGCATCTTTTATTGCACGATGCACAATTGAGTACACCGATTTTAAGATGACGGAACAAGTGGCACTTTTGGAACCACGTAATGATAACACCGAGTACAACACCGCCCGACTTTTTTTTGGATGCAGGGGTAAAGAGTTTGAACAGCTTGGTTTCTATTTTGATCGCCCTGTGAAGATTTCATTTACGATTAAGCCATACTTCAAAAGCAGAAGATCCGTGGATGCTTGTAGAAGATAGCGCCACAAACCTGGCCGTCTCTACCTACTTCACTTCCCATTTCTGCTTCACCATTACATCAAAGACTGGGATAACATTTCAAAAGAAATGGTGTATTTCGCGTTATATGAACCATGAATTCGTCAATCCTAACATTTTGCGTTTTATGCAGTTTTTTTAAATAGGCAAGACAAAAACAAATAAAACAAAGATTGTTATCAAAATTAG
Source organism: Solen grandis (assembly GCA_021229015.1). Taxonomy (NCBI): domain Eukaryota; kingdom Metazoa; phylum Mollusca; class Bivalvia; order Adapedonta; family Solenidae; genus Solen; species Solen grandis. Next base: position 92,227,793 of record CM037777.1, read on the forward strand.
GGATGGGGATTTTGCCAATATCAATACCCTTGTAGTGATACCGATTAAACGTAATTATAAAATCATACACGCCTAAAAACAATTCAATCATAAGTGTCTAATATACAAAATACTTTTGTATTGCATAAACTTAACATATGCTCGAGGACGTACACAAATTCTTTTTTCTTCATTTTTATGCACAGATTTTCTTGTTTAAAACTGAGATGAGTTTTTTGCTAGTTACTGTTCAATCTTCTCAAAAACAGGCATAATTCGCCTGACAATTTCTTGATTTTCTGTTATAAAAAGAAAACATGCGAAAGATCTGTGTCACACCGTTATATTTGTTTAAACTGACTGTCCTATGCAGAAATATTAACGGAAAATGCGATTACCTGCTCTGCTCATTTTTTCGTCCGAATAGCAAGCGCTCTATTGGCAGCTCTCGTGCATTCCGGCATTGTTTTCTTTTTTTCCACAAAAGAAACCTGTATATAAGACGACAGTAACTGGTCGTATTCAACCAACTACATGCTTCTTAGCTTTTTTTGGCTACTTGTTTCAACCGTTTGCTTAATTGTTACTAAAATACAGCCTAACCTGTCTTAAGCGGTCAGTCGGGGGAACAACAGAGGTGGCCGTAAAATGAAGGTTAAATATGTAACAAAATGCTATAGTTGGTAATATTAGAATTGACCGCTAAATGCAGGTTAGCTGCTTAATACAGGTGACCGCTAACATGTTCAGCTGTATATCTTGAGTATTTTTGTTGATGTTTGAATATGGACAATTCTTATACGTTGTAATGTGTATAATCGCGTATGCGAAGTTGTTCAATTCCAAACGTATGACCTTCGTGTTTACTTGTTTAATTATTAAGTTTAGTGTATTATATGAAATTATGTAAGACGGGTTAAACGCAAGAGTCCAAATTGGAGTTAAATTCCATAGAACCAGGACGTCACCCTGCAGCCTACCCTGCCGGAGGGCTACAGACTTTGCTTCGTTCATGACACGGGGCTCCCGTGCTCTGACATCCACAGAAAATGTACAGTCTGTCTCCCTTACAGACCGCGGCCGCTATCTTACAATAACACAATGTACAAACTAGAAGTATCCAAGATAACGTGTCAATAGAAAGATGTCAACTACCGTCGAACACTTGTAAACAGGTTCGTTACTTCGGTAACATGTTGCAAACACTTTCCGCTGCCCTCAGCTCTTATCCAACCATACAGTTCATTCTTGCATCCTATTGTATGGTTTTCTCGATAAATGTACTTTCAGACATTTTTTTTTATTTATCTATATAGAGCACCATTATTTTCCATATTGGTATTAATAAACTTTCAACTGTTTTCTTTATTATTGTCATAATATCATGTTATGAATCAAATATTTTTAAAGGTAGAATTTGCATTGTTGATAAGCTGTTGCATAGTATTTATTTCCATTTTTCTTTATTTCAAAGGAAAGGGTATTTCAAAATGAATGTCTTTATTCAGTCATTCTTTTTTCTTCTCACAAAAAAAACAAATGGTGCATGTTTTTATCTTAATTTTTATTTTATGTCGAAGATTGGCTGAACAAAATGCATTGCCAAGACTACAAAGGAAAACATTTTAGACCTTTAATACGCATTAGGTATCTCACAATTATTATGTTTAGCCAGTTTACTAAAGTGGACATACAGTTTTCTTTTAAAATGTACAATATATGACAATCTTCTTAAAAATCTAGATATAGATACATATGTATTCATTTTGATACTGAAAACTGCGCGGCAATTTCCGTCACAAGCCGGGAGATTATTTGAAGAAATCACAAGAGTGGTCTGAATAATAGATTAGTCATCACAAAATTAGCATAGAAAAGGGAAAATCGGGTAGAAACTGCGATCATTCGAAGCTCGAATGAGAAATATGAAGTCTCGGAGAGAAATACAAAGTTTCGGGAAAATCGCGATGCTCTGTTACGCGAGCAATCTCAATAATTCATGGAAATAAACCTCGATTTGTGCATGTATTCTAAATTCTCTTCTTTCACTGTTTACACTATTTCCTTGATAGATGTTGAAATATAATGCTTCACTTTTTTTGTATTCTCACACATGAAGAATAAATAAAGTGTCTAGATAATTTCCTAACATAAATTAATAATAAAATTATGATTAAACGCAGATTAACTCCATTTCTTGGTGATATACACATTAAGTTCTCCCCATAAAATATTTGAATAAATTAATTGATTTATTTTCTCATGATTACAATATACTGAAAGGATAAACAATTTTTTCGACCTATCATCATCAATTGATATATCTCTTTTCAAGTCATACCTACGACGTGTCTATTTCTAGATCCACCCAGAGCAAGGTATATTAGTAGGTACGGGCACCGTAAAGCGGAATATGACATGTTTATGAGACAGGCTACTGTCATCAAAGCAGAAAGTACGTCATAAAACACAACAAAGGCTTTTAATGAAGCAACATTTTGAAACACTCTCCAAATTAGATAAGCCGTGTAGTTTAGGTATTGCAAACACGTCTGCTGGGTACCACACAGCGATCATCCCTCAACAAGGCATATTAGAGAGATAAAGCTTGATTTAATGACATGTAGTTGTCCGCTTGAATTGTTAATACTAGATGAGAAGGCAGTTTATCAAGGTTTTAATGAAATCTGTGTTGACACGGGTGTATATTACGGATACTATACCGGAGATACGGACTAACACGGCGAATGTTTATCCAACGCTTCCCCTTATAAAGCTACCAGTTTACGGTTGTCGGGTTAGCGGGACTTCGTATGGCTGGCTTATCGAAGGAAGGAACGCCCCATTGTGTGGATGCTAGTCTAGGTTGATGTGGTCCAAGGTCTACTTAGAAGGAAAGCCCCATTGTGTGAAAGCAAGCCATATTTGATGTGGTTAAGATATACCAATATTTACTCAATTGCGCAGACAGTAATTCACAATGTTAAAACTACATGTAACTAAACAAATTTGGTCCTTTTTCAACCGATCCCGGTGGCAGAGTTTGCCTTGTAACCGGTAGGTCTAAGTTCTATCCCCGGCCTTAATATATGTCTTAAAATGGTATGGTATATCTCCCTTGTACTTGACTGGCAGACCAAGTGTCAGGACAAAGACCCATAAAACAAAGATTGGCAACTAGTCTAAATCTCACAAAAGCACGTAACAAATTATCCAATTATCGCCAAGTCACGTTTTTAAATATCTCCTTTTCTATTGAAGATATGTTAATTAAATTGTGTTTTAAATTGTAAAATTACATTACCATTAAATTGATACCGTATGTACTAATATAAATAAAAAAGTATTTTATGTAAAATAGAAAAGGACCTGCATGATGATTTTTTCTGCTACACTGCTTGAATTAAAATCATAATTCCAAAGAATTTTTAAATTAAATTTAATTGAAAATAATTCCTTGCAGAAGAGAAATGATCATTTTATAATATGGTTACATTTTCCTCTGTGATTTTTCCATATTCTTTTTTTTTTAATTTGCATTATTCAATGATCAGCTGTGTGTCCAAACAATAATTTCCACTGGTTTTCAGGAGTTTTTTTATATATGTTTAATATGTCCTTGGTCAGGATAATATTACTGGATATGGTATAAGTTTGTCTACGACATGATATCACAGTGTGGCAGCGCTATACTTGTCTCTTATAGGTCAAAGTTCCTTAAATGACTAACATTTTATCGGCGAGAGGCTCAACTCAAGCATCTCAAATTTACATTTTTTTTATGTCTCATCTCATTAAACCGTTCAATTATTTATTGTTTTATTGTTATTTTGGCTGCCTTTGTTCATATATATCAATGTGTTTTTTTTTTTTTTTTTTACTTTTACTGTTTCTCTCTCCCTTTTTTAATGGCAATAAAACAACCTGTATGTCTCGGATTATCTTGTATCCACGCCTATTATTTCTTGTTGTCTTGAATGCTGGTCCAGATTTTGTCTGTGTAAAATATGACCTTTGCTGACCTTCTTATCACATTGTGGAATTTTTCACGACCATGTTTGCACCTTTAAACAATGTCTGCGGCAGTAAATACGCCATAAATCGCAACATTTATTGTGCTTATACCTAGATATCCAAACCCACAATATACTGTTCTTGTATAGTGAACACGCTCTCTTACAGAATCTCTTGCACGTGCTTACATGGAATACACGCGCTGACATGCTCAATCCGATAAATAAGGAAAACTCTCAATGTCACAGCATGATCCCTTGTCCAATGCCGCATCCACAACTGTTCGTGATGTCTGCATTCCTGCCTTTTTTGTATCTTTCTCGTCACCGCCCTGTCCTAACGTCTTGAGTCTCTTGTTGGGTTGACCTTTACACGGTTTTGCCCATAGGTTCTGTTTCAAGATAAAGCAGCTACTTCACAGATGCTCAGACACGTCGTTTCAATCGCTGCATACTTTCTGGTGATTTAAGAGTGTACGTAAAACATATGCTACGCACTTCCATTTTATTGTAAACAAATGTCTAATAAAACTACTGTTTTACAAATCTTGGATACCGGTATCATACTTCTTTAATTGGCGTATGATATTGTTACCTTACATTTCAAAATTTATCACTTTGTAGTAATTGTTTGTTACCCCTATATTTTTAAGTCGTAATTTGTCCATACTGCAAAGTAGTTCTGATATTCTTCCGCTGATTTTGAGCAACATAAAACGAGTTGTGTCTTTACGATGACTGAGAATCGAGATATCGATTTAAGTCCCTTTAAGTTTCTGGATTGGATTAGAAAGGTCTTGAAAGAAATGTACCCCTCCGGGTTTCATTTGACCCCATTGGTGCAGTTGTTTTCTAATTCCCGTAATCATTGGCTAATTTAACAAAAAGAAGAGATATTATCCAATACTTGGCAATCATGTGAGACTTTTCGTCGAGAGAATAAAAAAGTGATAAAACAAATAACGCGACGGGGTATCTGAGTGGAAACAATCGGATCAAAAATATGGGTCATATTCATCAGTGCTCCAACCTTGCTACAGTCCAAGTAATGTTGAATTAGCTGACCCTAAAAATGCGATCAGACATACTGTATCCGTCATGACTACCCTCGGCCAGTTGCTTGAAGACCTTGTACGCGAGTTTGTGTACGTTCAATGTAAGCAACGGGCTGGCAGAGATTCAACGCTAACGGAGATGGAGTAAATAGGTCCATCTCTCACAAACACCTGCTCACGTATCCTCTAACCATGCCATAGAGTCGGCAAGGCGCAGTGGTAACGCACTTCGCTTCTCCCCAAAGTGTCCCAGCTTCGATTCTTAGTTATGCACGTGAGAAAGTAATGAGGCGCGTGGATCTTCGCTGGATACTGGATAATAATTGCCATATACCAACAAGAGTGACTTATAACAGTTTTGATTATATTGTTTGCTGTTGTCGATTTAAATATATAGACTATCTATAGCTTAATTTAGCATTAATAAAGTTTAAGTGTGACAGTTTGTTTGGAACTCTAAAACAAAACAGAATTTGTATAATACATGCATTTTTGAAACCTCGCACCTACTATTCCGGTAGGTTTTGTTCCGTTCGTCTGTTTATTTTTCAGAGCAATGAAAAAAAAATCAAACTTGATAAAGGTAATATTGGTACATGAATTGAAAAGAAAAGAAAACAATTAAGAAATCTGAATACGTTCAACCCTTTAACAACACCCGTGCTTACTAGATTTCTTAAGGTCGACAAGTCTCATAAATGTATTATATTTGACACTGCTTGAACTTTCGTAAAGAATCTTGATTATACTATATTAAGAAATTATTGCATTATTTCTACTCCGATTTCATCGAATTAAACGAGAAACATCACCTTCCACCCGAAAAATAAAATAAAAAGTTAAGCTATTCTTGTAACATTTCCTATTATTGAAAACCACTTGTATACATACTTTAACATTCAAAAACCACATTACTTCACCAGGTTGCAATAGAGCATTTTTGTAAACTGTATTTCTTGTTTCAAAACTCGCCCATTTATTGGTTTCCTTAATTAGGTGTATCGAGTCAGGGATAGTTGCTACTTATCCAGTCATTTAAATGCATCTAGACGGGTACCCTCTTATTATCTCTTGGCCCCACCATGTGATAAACACATAGGATAGTTTCGGGTACCAGTCTCTGATACCCGTCATTACAATGATGTGGTTAAAGCGAATGTCATCGATAAGACTGGACGAAAACTAATTCTTTGACCACGTGAGAGTTATTTTCCTTAATTGGCTATTTTATGCATCATCCCGCTCGACGCAGAGAACGTCGAAAAAGTTTCGGGGTCTTGACGTCTTTGTGACAAATTTCTCCTTGCCACACAATTGACAACGGACAATGAGGGCGGTGATTTACTATTTGTTCTTCAATGACACGCCTTTCCGCCCAAAGGTAGGAATGAGATGAAGCCCAAACTCATTCTGGATGGCGCAGTGAAATCTCTCAATTACCCTTAAACCCGTGCTTTTCCGTATTCTGTCAATCTAATCGAGCAATGTGTGAAATCACAGAAAGCGTTTAACCCTCCTTGATGAACTCTGCGGTCAACGTCACTCGGGCGCTATTTAAGTGGACAGTACTTCTCGCCTCCACAAATGAAGAGCAATTGTGGAATTTTGACTGGGCCACATTTCAACTGCCAGATTAAACACGGAATCCTGTTTTCAAGTCACACCTAGAGCTATTGGGACTTTTTCAAGTGAAATTGATGCGATTCAACCTTTTAATGCTAAGTAGAGAATAACGAGGATGTCCGAACAGTGGACCACCAGCCACGTGACTTATTGCTTAGTCACGTGGATAGATCTTTTCAATATGGAGTCTGGACAGAGGCACTTGGCTGATTCAGGATGTGAACTCAGGAGTAAACACTATTTTATTCTTGCGATTGAAGAGATACTCTGCATTAGCCCTATGACACAATGGTACACTTTTAATGCCGTTTAAGGCAATACTAACACAGGAATATCCTGCTGAGGATGTCTATACAATGCCTTTTGCATGATACATATCAACATGTAAATAGATATGTTACACTTTAGGCAAACTACTGTTTACGGATTACACTGGACCTAATATGCTTCCTGCAAAGGAACATGACAAATTGACTTATAGATCAACTACTATAGAATTATCAATTTTCGCGTGGACTTATTTTACACGAATATTAATCACTCGAAAACTCTTAATTTAATTAAACCCCAAATTTTTAGAACATGCATCCACTTAAATATGTAGCAAAGAAAATTGTCCATATTCAAGATTTCACGAAATTAAATGCCAACGAAATTTAGTTATTTCACAGTATATATCAAAACATTTCCCCCTTTGTTATTTTTGCTTTATATGTCAATCATGTATCATATATTCTATTTACATGTCTACATATCATGAAAAACAGTAGTAACTTTGTATTTCAAACGGAAGAAGATAATTTGCATTCTATTAAATTCTTTGATTACTTGTAAAAAAATAGTGCCCTTGTATTCGACAATAAATAAAATGTTGAACTAAAACATACATGTATTCATGTGAAGCAGTGAATTATACAGACAACCTGTTTGTACGCAGTGAACTATTCTATACAGTTTGTTTTAGTATACAGCACGACAAACAAAGGGAAACACAATCAAAACATGGATAAAAAAACGTACTTTTTTCTTTCAGGTTTCAAAGAAACGTCATTCCTGTATGCAATAAGCTCTGCAAGTCTCGTGCACACTTTTGCACGTGCTTGCAGTCGGGGAACCATCGAGAGATGCACGTGCGATGAATCGAAAAACGTGCAACAGAATCGGGAGGCGTGGCTGTGGGGCGGATGTGGGGACAATATAAAGTTTGGTCTGAAATTCTCTCGCCGTTTCCTCCGTGCCGGAAAAAGACGAGGCAAGGACATCAGGGCTCGGGTGGACCAGCATAATATCCGCCTGGGTAGAAAAGTGAGTAACGTAAAGAATCGTGTAAACATCACTTTAGAATTAAGGCACTCTTACCATTCTTTTTTTATTTATTTACTTTTGTTTTGATTGGTTGGTTATTTGGTTGATTATATGGTTGGTTGGCTTTATGAATATTTTATTTATTTATTCATTTATTTATTTGTGTTTATTTTTTTTTAGAGGTTTAACACCAATCATCTTAATATTAAGAAAGCCTTGCGATTCAGACCAGTATCAATAAAATGATTGATTGATAGATTGATAGATTGATTGATCTCGATCCATTGATTGATTGATTGATTGATTTACAGCTATATAAATATTAAAACAATTTCGCCATTCATGCCCCTATCAAAAAATATTTTTACGTACCAGCAGTCTACGAGAAATGTTTAATATAAAAGGTAAAAACTTAACTGAGTCGAGTCAGTGTCATTTACAATAGCAACAACAAAAAACAGATTCAAAGAAGTTTGATATATTGCACCATGGAAATTTATTTATTTATTTATTTATTTATTTATTTATTTTCAGAGTGTTTCTGTTACAATGCTGACATTTCAACTACACACTTCTGTATAAAATCTGATTTGACTTGAAGACATTACCATTTTTCAAGCTGAATATGTAAAAAATAGTATGTTTGTCCGACACATGTAAGAGCGATAGTAACAATTCGGCCGTCATGTCAAACATTACTAAATCCGGTGCATGTTTATTAAGCCCTGCTTATAAATCACGTCAGGAAGCCGCCGCTGGATACGACGTTATTGTCCACATACATGTGTACATGCGCGCGCATACGACGTCGAAAACAGCATCTCACTTTACCATCAACCATAAACATTAAGTTCTTTTTTTTTCTCGAAACCGCGAAAAGTAGTGACATTTCCGATACATTTTTTGCCCCGTCTCTCCGACGGTGAAAGCAGGAAAGTAACCAGATTGTTTGTATAAGTTTAGATATGTTATGTCCGGATGACGTGTAAAATATGTCATACATTGTTATTGCTGATGTTTGCGGTTAAATATAGCTGTTAGTAATGATACAGTAATGATGTATAAATGCTGAAAAGCCAGTGTAAAATGTTTTACATTTGAACCAAATAACTTGATAATGAAGAGTGTATACTGGAACATTTTAGCCCTTCAGTGATAAAAGTAAATGAATTGTTCTTTTAAGTATTTATTTTTTCCGTTATTTTATGTATTTTAAAATTAATTAACGAGTAAGTGATACTTTCTTCTCCGTATTTTTACAAGAGCCTTGTTTTTTTTAAAAAGATTAACTCAAGTGTTCAAACCCAAGCCAAAAACAAACTTAAATTGTGAAATCCAGATTTTTCATATCAAATTATATAGACATTTGGCAATTCTACTAAAGTATTTCAATTAATAGGTGAATCCTTTATCACCAATGATGGTGAAAAGCTCCTAATTCAACAAACAATTATTTTGACTATCAGCTTTAGGTCTGTCTTTTTTTTTAATTTTGTCTATCCTCAAGCATACCTCACTGCCCACTTGTTTGCGCTCCTGAGTATTTCGCGTTTGAAAAGGTACTTGAGCAAACGCTTAAACTATGCCGCTCTTACGTCAAGTATTTGCAAATTCAACGGACATGATAGTCAGGTATTTGTATAAAAGATAAACCTGGGTTTGTTAAGGATATCCTTAGACAGTTCTTGTGTTGTAGCTACAAGAGCTTCTGTAATTGGGTGACGGTATGGCTGGATAGGGAGACTGTATTCGAGAGGATTGGAGGGCAGGGTCAAGCGCGTATTGCATGCCTTTTACTGTGGTTTTAATATATAAATACATAAACTACTCGTTAAGAAAACCGTTCAAGAGGAAAACAAGCCTGTTTGTTTGACAGTAAAACATACACGGGACGGCCTGTATTTTGTATCATTCAAATGATTTTAAGTACTACGGCATAAGTCTTTTTTGTTGACATTTAATTTCGTTGAATATGTAATACATGTTCAGCCAATTTTGGAACTAGGCATGTTTTTCGTGGATTCATGTGATAAAAAACTGTGAGGCGTAATAAAGAAACAGTTTAAAGGGGTAAACATGAATGGATAAAATCATCCGAAGTTTGTCCCTCGCGAAAAATTTGTCCCGTGAAAAGTGGTCATCCGAAAACAATGCCTCATCCGATATATATTCCTAATTCTGAAACAAATTCCATTTTCCATGAATCTAAAGATACAACAGACCATTTCACTCCGAATTGACACGTGAACCTACGTAACCAACGTCCGAAACACCTAATCTACAAGCCGGTGTGTATAAACCTATATTTGAGATTTTTTCCCCAGTCACTGATTCGTCAGTTTAAACCAGCCAATTTTACCGAGTATTGCCGATCCCCTGGTGAAATGGTCGGATGACCGGCGCAATAACTCAGTGGTAGAGTATTCGCTTTGCGTTCGTGGAGTCTTGGGCTCGAATCCCATCGGGGCACTTTATCCGGTGACTGCTTCAAACCAAAGACCAAATGCGCCCTTGCCTGGCACTCGGCAAATCTGGGTTGCTATGGGAACTGATAGTACTCAGTACTGGTTCTACCCAAGAACTTGTCTCCTGTGTATCGGTGCTACACAATAGGCACGTAAAAGAACCAATGGATCTGTTCGCAAACTGAGCTAGGGTATCGCACCCGTATCCAACCACCGCCTCTTCCGATGCTGTCTCTTCAGCAAAAAATATAAAAAAGGAAAAACTGGACCCACACGTGGGAAATCCTTGAACGCAAGGTCTAAAATGTGTCCGAGGGAGGATGTCCGAGACTTGCGATTATTCGAGGATTTCGAATAATCGCGATATTGCTGTACAGATGATTTTGTTGAACTGCTATAGTTTTAAGCCACTGGATTGCAATAAAGTGTTGAGTTCTAAACAGTCAAATCACAAACGATAATATCACTACAACGGTAACCGGACACTTAATATTCTTTGTTTTACTTTTTTTAAACTTATGTAGGACAATTACGGATGATACATACTTAAGGCAAGAGATGCGCTACTTAAATAGCATGTGCAGGAAAGTTCGTATTCTTTTGCCGCGGAAAAGTGACGTCATTTTGAATTTTAAAAAAAGCCGTTATAGTCTATTATGATATGTACTTTAAACATATTTATCGTTTAAACATCATTTAGACGACATTCGGTAAATAGATAATCTTAACCCTTTCCCTCATAGAGGAACCATGAAAAGACCAATGCGAACAACATAAAACCAGATCAGCCTTCGAGTAACTCGCAGGCTGATCAGGTTTTATGCTGTTCGCTGCTCCTCAGTGATCTGGAAATGAGAACTTTAATTAAATTTGGTATGGTTTAACTGTGGTTTTCTGCAGATCAGGCTTTATATGGTACCTATTGAGTGCGTCAAAATGAGTCTATATGAGGGAAAATAATGTGTTAAGCATGGATGCATTTTCTTGGAAGAATATTATGGCTGTCGCTATAAAAACAAGACCTTTAGAATCAAGTTAAACAACACTTTTTTATTTGTAGTTAAATTTTTGTGCAGTAAGTTTCCCTAAACTCAGGAATGATATCAGTATAAAGTGAAAGTAAAATGACACACATACCTAAGATAATTCATAGTCGCAATATGTTTTAGGATTGAATAATTACACTTATTCTAACTTGCAACTCCGAGACTTCGCGACGAGAGTTTACGATATCTGTCCGAGTAGTGCATCTTAGGTCTTTGGCTCTTAAGATACCATTATGAGCTTTTGATACGGTATCGAGTTTGGTCGAGAAAGGTACTCTCAGGTGATATGTACAATCAGCAACAATTATTTTAGTATTTATAATGCTACCATTTAAAAGTTTAAATATCATTATAAATAAATCCATGCCGTTTCATTCGTATATCATAAAATAAAGAAACATTTATAAAAATATCAGTTACCGAACTGAAATAATAAATATTAAGATTATATTTTTACATGACTACCAGTTTAGCAAGCTCGCAGTTTTGGGAATTCACATTTTACCTGAATTAGTCCGAAATACTATAAGTACTCGTTGAATATTTTTGATACAGAATTATACCGTGCTAAGACAGGCAACCGCTTTTTGCGACTCTTTGTTTCCCTAAGGTTCAGGGACCCGCTTTTCTGTATACAACTGTTTACAGGTTTAATGTCCTCGCTACAATACGGCAAACTTGGGAGCTGACAGACAGACGACATCTGTGCCGTGTGTTTAGTGGTTGAAAGACTGGGTCAAAATGTCGGTCTTATGTTTGTTATTGTAACAGTAAAGGATGCGGTATGGTGGTCCAGTTTGGGTTCTTGGTGAGAGAAAAAGAAAATAATGCGAGGGTTCATATAATGTTATTACAATGCGTTTTGCTGTTGTTGTGTTTTTCAAAAATATATATGTATATCTGCATATTTAAGCAAATTTTGACTAAATTAATATAAATTTAATGTCACAATGCTTTTTGGACAGGTTTTTAAACGAAAACACCCATCCTTAAATTATTGATGTCCGGGCGGGCGTCCGCTCAGGTTGACCTTTTTCGTCTGCTATAAATTCTAATTGTTTCATTGGATTGCCCCAGTATTTAGACAGTTCCTTAAGTGGATGGACCTCTTCATTATGCATTATGCAGTATATAGTATGATAAAAAAAGTTGCCGGTTCGATTCCTGTCGGGTTTAGAATTTTTCAAGACCATGCCAGGCGCATTGTACTGGTACAGCCCATGAACTATCGGAAATGGATGTTAATGGTTTGTTTCCCAGATACAAAATTAATTAACTTTAATCAAGATACATCAGCGTTGTTGTTTCCATCATCATTACCAGACTACTACTACTAGTAGTAGTATAATCTGCGCATCATCATCATTATTACAAGTATAACTACCACCACTACTACTACTACTACTTTTCATTATCATCACTATTACTACTACTACTACTAATACTATCATCATTATCTCATCTTCATTATCATCACTACTACTACTGCTACTACTACTGCTACTACTACTTCTACTATCATCATTATCTCATCTTCATTATCATCACTATTACTACTACTACTACTACTACTACTATCATTATCTCATCTTCATTATCATCACCATTACTACTACTACTACTACTACTACTACTAACATCATTATCTCATCTTCATTATCATCACCATTACTACTACTACTATCATCATTACCTCATCTTCATTATCATCACTGTTACTACTACTACTACTACTACTACTATCATCATTATCTCATTTTCATTATCATCACTACTACTACTGCTACTACTATTTTTACTATCATCATCATCATCATCATCCCATCTTCAATATCATCACTAGTACTACAACTACTACTATCATCATTATCTCATCTTCATTATCATCTCTACTACTGCTACAACTACTTCTACTTTCATCATCATCTCATCTTTATTACTACCACTATTACTACTGCTACTACTGCTACTACTAATACTTATACTACTACTACTACTACTATCATCATCATCTCATCTTCATTATCATCACTGTTACAACTAGTACTACTACTACTACTACTATCATCATCATCTCATCTTCATTATCATCACTGTTACTACTACTACTACTACTATCATCATCATCTCATCTTTATTATCATCACTGTTACTACTGCTACTACTACTACTACTACTGCTACTACTACTACTACTATCATCATCATCTCATCTTCATTATCATCACTGTTACTACTGCTACTACTACTACTATCATCATCATTTCATCTTCATTATCATCACTGTTACTATACTACTACTACTACTACTACTACTGCTACTACTTCTATCATCATCATCATCTCATCTTCATTTCATCACTGTTACTACTACTACTACTGCTACTACTACTACTACTACTATCATCATCATCTCATCTTCATTATCATCACTGTTACTACTACTATTACTACTACTACTACTACTACTACTATCATCATCATCTCATCTTCATTATCATCACTATTACTATTACTACCACTACGACTATCCTCAACAATTTTTTTTATTGGTGGTGATTGTAATGTTGTTACTGCTACTGTTGTTGTTGTTAATTTGTTGTCATTTTACAGTGAAAGAAGCATGTGCCCGTGATACAATGTTCCTAGTATCATTTCAACGCGGCATTTACAGTTACTAAACAGCAATGGAACATCTGGTCTAGCGCCAAGTAGCGTTAGAACGTTTGAGCCAATCCACTAATAACGATCTCATCCCTGTTGATCAGAACTAATTTAAAAAAAAAATTCCTCGATAATTGCGAAATTGTGTTGGATTATGGGTCTTATGTAATTGGGCAGGTAATACTTAATAGTAAACAAGTTGTATATCGAACTGTAATAGTAAACAAGTTTATCGACTTTATAGTAACATTTTAATCGAATTAGTAAACAAGTTGTATATCGAACTGTAATAGTAAACAAGTTGTATATCGAACGATAGTACATTGTATATCGAACTTTAATAGTAAACAAGTTGTATATCGAACTGTAATAGTAAACAAGTTGTATATCGAACTTTAATAGTAAACAAGTTGTATATCGAACTGTAATAGTAAACAAGTTATATATCGAACTTTAATAGTAAACAAGTTATATATCGAACTGTAATAGTAAACAAGTTGTATATCGAACTGTAATAGTAAACAAGTTGTATATCGAATTACAATACTAAACAAGTTGTACTAAAATTGCAAACTAGTAAACAAGTTATATATCGAACTGTAATAGTAAACAAGTTATATATCGAACTGTAATAGTAAACAAGGTATTAATCGAACTTTAATAGTAAATAAGTTGTATATCGAATTACAATATTAAACAAGTTGTACTAAAATTGCAAACAAGTGATATATTGAACTTTAATAGTAAACAAGTTGTATATCGAATTACAATAGTAAACAAGATGTACTTCAAATGCAAACAAGCTATATATCGAACTACAATAGTCAACAAATTATATATCGAACTGTAATAGTAAACAAGTTGATTAGTTGTATATCGATTCCGAATCTTTTAGATTCAGTTACAACCGTTTCTTTTTTTGTGTGTGTGATTTTTACATATTTTTTTTTTATATTTCATATTTCTCAAACCCTAGAAGTGGGCTTTAACTTTTATGTCACATTCTAGAACCAATTATTCATATCTTCTAGTTTTTCTCGAGTT
>CM037777.1:92243085-92287748 GCA_021229015.1 Solen grandis
CAAAATACATTCACGATTATACACATCTACTTCATTATTATTTGAAAATAGCTTGACACTGACTTTGTCATTCTTTAAAGGCCTTGACAAGTTCTTTAAATAGCTTAAGGTTTCATTAGAAGCAACACCTGTGGACACTTCTCTAATAACATCAATAAATGTTTTCTCTGACTGTCTTACAACCTCTTCTAACGAGATTCGATGAGGGAAAAGCTTTGAAAAAATATGGCTTTCAAAACAATATTTTCCACTGTCATTACATAAGGCATTTGGAACAGGTGGTAATTGTAAACAAGAGGCCCATGATGGCCCTAAATCGCTCACCTGAGATAAATAGGTTGACCCAAGGCCAGTAGTTTTGAAGAAGATGATTTTTAAAGTTTTCATATTTTTTTTCTTTTTGTAGCCATGGCAACCAGAGTTCTATATGGATCAAGTTTATTTTAGGAACTTTTGTGAAGGTTGACCCAAGGATCATTCCTGTCAAGTTTAATCAAATTCAGTCCAGTGGTTTCAGAGGAAATGTTGATTAAAGTTTTCCCTATATACATATAGGGCAAATAAGCCCCGCCCCTGGCGGCCATGTTTTTTACGGATCGGAAGTTTTTTTAGCAACTTTGGTAGAGGTTGACCCAAGGAACATCTGTACCAATTTATTTTAAAATCTGGCCAGTAGTTTTGAAGAAGATGATTTTTAAAGTTTTCATATTTTTTTTCTTTTTGTTGCCATGGCAACCAGAGTTCTAAATGGATCAACTTTATTTTAGCAACTTTTGTGAAGGTTAACCCAAGGATCATCCCTGCTAAGTTTAATCAAATTCTGTCCAGTGGTTTCAGAGGAGATGTTGTTTAAAGGTTTCTCTATATACATATAAGGCAAATAAGCCCCGCCCCTGGCGGCCATGTTTTTTTATGGATTGGAATAATTTTAGCAACTTTGGTAGAGGTTGACCCAAGGAACATCTGTACCAAATTATTTTGAAATCTGGCCAGTAGTTTTGAAGGAGATGATTTTTAAAGTTTTCAAATTATTTTTCTTTTTGTTGCCATGGCAACCAGAGTTCTTCATGGATCAACTTTATTTTAGCAACTTTTGTGAAGGTTGACCCAAGGATCATCCCTGCCAAGTTTAATCAAATTCTGTCCAGTGGTTTCAGAGGAGATGTTGTTTAAAGGTTTCTCTATATACATATAAGGCAAATAAGCCCCGCCCCTGGCGGCCATGTTTTTTTACGGATTGGAATAATTTTAGCAACTTTGGTAGAGGTTGACCCAAGGAACATCTGTACCAAATTATTTTGAAATCTGGCCAGTAGTTTTGAGGGAGATGATTTTTAAAGTTTTCAAATTATTTTTCTTTTTGTTGCCATGGCAACCAGAGTTCTTCATGGATCAACTTTATTTTAGCAACTTTTGTAGAGCCTCACCCAAGGAACATTCCTGCCAAGTTTCATTTAATTCTGTCAAGCGGTTTCAGAGGAGATGTCGTTTAAAGCAAATTGTTGACGACGGACGACGCACGACGGACGACGCACGACGACGGACGCCGGACGAAGGGCGATCACAAAAGCTCACCTTGAGCACTTTGTGCTCAGGTGAGCTAAAAATCACCAATAAGAATAACCTGAATACCTCCAAAAGGTTTATTCCCGTCTTTTATTTTACACACCTCGTGTAAAGATTCTAAAAAACATACACTCATCATCGAACATTCATCAATGAATAATACGTTCGCGCTGGTAATTCTGTCTTTGGCGTCCTGATAATGAACATTATGTTCAACGACGTTCCTTATTTCTGAAGAGTCAAATCGACCATCACCTATTCCAGCCCATTTATGAATTGTCATGGCTTTGTCGTATACACAGCACGCTATTCCTGTTGTTGCAGTGACAGAAACGTTTAAATTGCGTTTTTCCAACATACTCACGGCTGTTTTTACTAAAAAAGACTTCCCTGTTCCGGCTGCACCCTTAATGACTAAATTATGTCCTTCCATAACACAGTCGACCGCCGATTGTTGCAGAAAATTAAGCTTCAACATCTTGTTAAACTGTTTTGATATTCAATACACAAACTTCATTACACACGTTTAATCGCTTGTTACCGGATTCAATAACTCGGTCAACGTGAAGCTGGGGACAAGAAGCAGCCAATGAGAATGCGTCTAACAACAGAAAAAAATGTGTACTTTTGGTTTCGAATTTAAACAAGAAAACGATTTAACGTTTGTGTAGCGGATTAAGACAATATTTGTGCACCAGACTTAGAGTGATAGTCATTTACATGTGTTTTAAACGATTCGCATCGAAATCTTTCACGGATACCGTCGTTATGAACTGGTTTAGTAGTGAAAATTCCGGGGAATGCTTGTTGCGACTTCGTGATGGACTAACCAGAAAAGACGACATCGGTCAGAGACGATTGTCATTTGTGGACAATTGGTTTAACTGAGTCATCTAAGGTGAGTGTTTCTTGGTAGAGGCATGTATAAGCTCTGTGATACTTATTGGTTTTATTGATTTATCGGAATTTGCTGTCTATGGGAGGCCTTCATTTGGAGTCATATGGCGATTCTCCGTGTTTGGAGACGGAAACCTTGTTAGTGTATATATATGTCTATACCACCCCAAAACGTGTCGGCCACCTATGATTAATTCTAAGCCAAAATGAATCTAAAACTTTTAAATGTTTGCCTAAATTCAGTTTAAAATTGCAGGTGTTTCAAAGGATGAGGGAACATCCGGATTGACTGAGTGCAAAACTATAACCAAACTTAAGCTATCACTGAAGGTGATTAATACCCCCGCAAAAAACTTTAATGCAGGAGAAGCAAGACTTCAGGCAGAGCATAGATAAGAACCTGTATACATAGTATATTGGTTGTGATAGTAATAAGTAAGTAAAGTTTTTATTTAAAGTTGATAGAGAGTCAATAATGGTTGTTTGTCACAGTAGTTTAAAAATATAAGGTTACAGTTCTTGGACACTGTACTTCTCCTAGTCGCCATCTGTTTACATTTTAAGTTTCAAGTATATACCATGTATAATATTCGAGTTATGTTCAGGACAAGAAAAACAAGGAAAAGTAACAAAGGGAAATAACTCTGTAATTACTCTAGATAGAGTTATGGTTCTTGTGCACTGCACTTCCTCATATTGTGGTTGACCATTGTATGAAATTGTTTTGAAATCCAACCAGTAATTAACAAGTTATACTCTGGACAAGGAAAAGTAACTAAGGGCAATAACTCTGTAATTCCTATAGATAGAGTTATGGTTCTTGTGCACTGCACTTCCTCATATTGTGGTTGACCATTGTATGAAATTGTTTGAAATCAACGTACTTTCAAGTTATCTCGGACAAGGAAAAACAAAGGAAAACTCTGTAACTATTCTAGATATTGACCATTGTATGTTATGCTCCGGACAAGGAAAAGTAACAAAGGGCAATAATAATCAAGATGGAGTTCTTGTGCACTGCACTTCCTCTCCATGTGCTTGATCATTGCATGAAGTTGTATTGAATTCCAACTTATGGTTTTCAAGTTATGCTCCGGACAAGGAAAATGCAACGGACCGCTGGACCGACCGACCGACCAAGCGACCGACCGACCGACCACCGGGTGACTCCTATATACCCCCCCCCCCAAACTTTGTTTCGGGGGTATAATAATCTCTGTAAAAATATATTACCTTTGCATTATGCCTGAAATTTCCTTCATTCTGTAATTTGATTGAACATTTTCTTCTGGCAAGGCTTCCTTTAGACAGCATAAGCCACTCCTTAACCTGATCTCTATCACTGTGAACAGCTTCGTAATGTCCCGAGATTTTCGATTTGAACTTCTTTTCACAGAAAACACAATAGTCAATTTTAGTGTAATTTCTCTTTTCTCCTTTCTTTTCATATGTAGGCACAAGTACTGAAATAAACAATATTTGATTTCACATTAGTTTCAATATCACCATATCATGCATGCAAACAAAACTTCTGGTTCAGAAATACATCAAAACTGCAAAGTGTTTACAGCTGAATTGTTACTAGAAAACATGGTTCAGGAACTACACAGGGCAAAAGAAAAGCTTACACTGAGTATGCTCTGCTAAAGTGAGGTAAACAAGAGCTGTAGGCGCCAATGCTTTTTATTTAAAGCTATCCTTACACACTTAGAAGACAAGAGGGCCTAGTGGCCCTAGAAGGATCACCTGATTACATGAAACTAAAACTTTAAAAGACAACATCCAGCTAGTATGTAACAACATTTTTTTTAGTTATCCCCATAGACATAATGCAAAAAAAAATTTCCCCCTGGTAGAGGGTCACCCAAGGAACATCTATACTTAACTACATTTAAATCCAGACATTCCGAAAAGTATTTTGACATTAATGGACATTCAGTCCGGCAGTCTTGGAAGAATCACTGGACCAAATCAGTTTTCCCTGGACCAAATGAAAATCAGAAAAAAGACACTTTAAATATTTAAAATTTCTATTCATTTCGTGTGGTCGCGAAATCTTATAATTTTTCAACCAGAAGGAAGTATTTGTTCGCGCCCCGTACCAAAACTTTTTTTTTAATGATTTTATCACGATTACTTTGTAACAGCAAATTTATTTATGAAAATTATTGATTTGAAGTAAGTATTACTGATAATTACAGTTTTGAATATTATTTGGATGATCATTTATGTAAACAGTGAATGTAAAATCTTTAGATTGTTACCTGACTGTCGGACCGGCTCGGACTGAATTTTTCCCGGTCCAAACGTAATTTTACCTGTCAGGTCCGACGGACCGGCACTTTTCAGAATGTCTAATCTAGCCAGCAGCTTTGGAGGTCAAGATTTTGAAGTTTACATCTTAATTAACTTTCCATTGCCACGGCTACCAGGGTTTTGTGTGGATCAAGTTTATATTAGCAACTTTTGTTAAGGCTGCCCAATAGATTATCCCTGTCAAGTTTTATGGAGATGTTGTTTAAAGAAATTGTTGACACAAGATGCACTCACAGACGATGGAAGCTGGACAAAAAGCAATCACAAAAAATCCCCATGATTAGGTGAGCTAAACAAGAGGGCCATAATGGCCCTGAATTGCTCACCTGAGTATCATTGCTACAACTGATTTCAAGGTTTTTAAACACACAAGAATTCTGATATAACTCAATCTTAAACATTTTACACCTGACAATAATACATACCAAATATCTAAGCACTAGGTCCCATGGTTTCAGCAGAGAGGACGTGGTACTGTGTCATTTATCACTGCAGGGCCACGATTTTAACAACCATAAGATGATACTACATATCAAAAATCTAAGCTCTCAGCCTTGTAGATTCATAGAAGAAGATCTTGAAAGACTTTCCTATATAACTCTATGTAAAACGAGTAACCCCTGGTGTGGGGGCATTTATCACCATAGGGCTATGATTTGTACAATCTTGATTATGAACAATTATATGATGCTTCATACCAAATCAAAATTTTTTAAAGATTTTCCAATGTAACTCTATGTAAAACAAGTGACCCCTGGTGCGGGATCATTTTTCACCATAGGGCTATGACTTGAACAATCTTGGTAATGAACCATAAGATGATGCTACATACCAAATATCTAGGCTCTAGGCCTTATGGATTCATAGAAGAAGATTTTTAAAATATTTTCCTATATAACTCTATGTAAATCAAGTGACACCTTGGGCAGGGAAAATTCTAACCCCAGGGTCATAATTTGAACAACTTTAGTAGAGATTCACTAGACAATGCTACATGCCAAATATCTCAGCTCCAGACCATGTGGCTTCTGAGAAGAAGATTTTTCTAGATTTTTCCTATACAAACCTATGAAAAATAGAGTGACCCCTGGGGCGGGGTCAATTTTGACCCCAGGGACATGATTTTATCAACTTTTGTAGATGTTCATAAGATAATGCCACACCCAAATATTAAAGCTCTAGGCCTTACAGTTTTGCAGGAGAAGATTTTCAAAGATTGCATTTTAAAAATCTATTTTTAGCTCCTGTGACCTACTTATTCACCCAATCAAAATAATTTGTACAACCTTGATAGAGGGCATGATATGAATGATTCATGTGTAGTTTGGTAGAAATCCATCAAGCGGTTTAGGAGGAGAAGTCGTTTAAAGGAAAAGTTGACGCAAGACGCACGGACAGACGGACGCTGGACAAAAGGCAATCACAAAAGCTCACCATGAGCACATTGTGCTCAGGTGAGCTAAAAAACCCTGCTACATCCACCTACTGACTTTGTGCAAATTCAATAAAAACGAACACAAGCCGTACTGTAATTCCCTTTCCCCTTTACACATACACACGCACACTAAGACTAGGTAAAATTTATAAGATGCAAATAATTATTACTGTTTATCTAAATAACAAATCACTCACTTGGGATAAAAAAAAAATCATCATACTCCTTCTATACTTCTATTTGTAAACTTCAACTAAAATGTAATCATCAACAACAGACCAGATATGACAATAGCCTGACCTTACTTTCTTAAAGCGAGCTATAAACAGGAGACAGAAGAAAAGACGCAGACAGACATTTCTTACATTTAAAATTTATACTTACTGTTTCTAAACTGCCTCAACTGACCGTAATTCTTCACAGAAGGAGCATCTGCTTCAGCTGAAATTTGTGATAATCTTGTTTCATAATGGTCTTTATCAAATAGATCTCTACATTGTGACAAAATGTTCAGACATATTATTCAATTATAAGATGAATTAGAACTGCTACTGTCATGTCTTGAATACCCCCTGCAAGCGACTTTGTCAAGAGGTGGTTGACTGTACAAGCTTTTTGCAATTAATACAGTGGTGCTAACGTATCAGTTGTCAAAAAATACGATTGGAATACGATAGAAATACGGACAATATACGATCTGCGATGTGGGATAGCAAGTCTGATTTACCTTAACGATTCGTTACAATGCGATGCGTTCTTTATCTGAGACTATACGATATACAATTTACAACTTGGATATACATTATGCGATATACGATACAGGATAAGCATGGTATACATGGCATTTACAACTGTATACAACTTGATTTTACAATGAGTTCAGAAATATAAAATATCAACTAAACTTTTAACAATATATATCACAAGCCGTGTTTTCATCTGAAATAAACAGCGGTAATAAACAAAACTGGAAAAAGGGACAAACTAAATTGCGGTTCCTCCATCGATATCAACCTAAGCATGTGTAATGAGAGACTGATTTTTTCTTAATGAAGACTTATAAACAAATGTATTAATAATACTTTGTTATTATGTGTTTGGATATTAATCACATAAAAAACAAAACAAATGATACCAGTAATTATCTAATATCTAGTACGCTGTCATTTGTGCTAATTAAAACAATATCATTTTCACACTTTGCATTTAACACCCATCAAACATAAATGTATATATGATTTTTTTGATGTATCAAATATCAAACGAACGCGAGTGAGTGGAGTGGGAGAATAGCACCGTATCTATTTTCTTATTAAAATATTCGTATATATTACAAGTAGGTAACTATTATAGGTATAGATTTAATACAATTACGTTTTCATATACTTTAACCAGAAGCTCGGAAAATCTGCTGTTGATTTGAAAAGCCCTAAGCCCGAAGAATTGTTGTTGGAAATTGACCTTGGTAATTAAACAATTAAATACATAACAAGTAACTGGTGTTGTATGCAACACATAAAGTCCCCTACCGGCTCCACCTTGACTCAATATGGTAATCAATCCCATTTTTTGCCATATTTTCACTATTTCCGTTACCATAGCAACCACAATTTTAGTCGAAGAACAAAAATAAAATGACGTGCATAATCTACACATTGCCATCTAGTCATATACCAAGTTTCATCAAGTTTGCTTGCTTAGTTATCGCGGGATCCCATTTTTTACCATATTTTCACTATTTCCGTTACCATAGCAACCACAATTTTAGTCGAAGAACAAAAATAAAATGACGTGCATAATCTACACATTGCCATCTAGTCATATACCAAGTTTCATCAAGTTAGCTTGCTTAGTTATCGCGGGATCCCATTTTTGCCATATTTTCACTATTTCCGTTACCATAGCAACCACAATTTTAGTTGAAGAACAAAAATAAAATGACGTGCATAATCTACACATTGCCATCTAGTCATATACCAAGTTTCATCAAGACCATACCCTGAGGCGAAATATGGAGATGCGTTTATGAGTGAGAAAGAAAGGAGTGAGTTGTGTGAGTGGTTGAGTCAGAACGAGAATGAGACGTTTGATTTTAGAAAAGAAATGTTAGAATATTGTAGGAGTGATGTGTCGATTCTGAGAGAAGCAAGTTTGAAATTTAGAGAGTTAATGATGCGTGCGACGGGTGAAGAAATAGAAGATGTGAATGATAAAGGGAAAATAGAAAAGAAATGGGTGGGTGCCGTGGACCCATTCGATTCCGTCACTATAGCCTCTGTCTGTATGACCATTTTCAGAACTAAATTTTTAGAAGAAGAATGGAAGGTACAGTTGAATAGTGACGAAACCGAATGGTTTCCGGCCAAAAAAGTGGATGGTAAAATGACTGTTTTATGTGAGGGTGAATGGGTGGGAGAAGAAAGGTTAATTATTTCAAATAAAGAGTTTGTAAGGTCGTCCATTGCGAAGATTCCTCCCAGTGATTATAATGAACAATATAGCAAGGTATCCATAGAATGGTTAGAGTGGAGGGCGCATCTCGACAATGTCTGTATTCAACACGCGTTGAATGACGGTGAAAAAACGATCCCTGGAACCCGCTACAAGTTAGACGGGTATTGTGCGATCAGCAATCTGAAACGACCATGCTTGAGTCCACATGGGACTCGCAACAGTTTCAGACTGTATCATACACATTTACTGACTGGACTACCAGTGACTTCTAGGAAAGACTAGATGACAACAGAGAATAGATCTGTGACGCTGGAGAGACAGATGACCAACAGGAACAGACTGGAACCGGGGCACTAGGGTTAGCAGCCCGATGTGCAGTCTTCGTGAGAGGACACCCAACTTCAAGCTACAGACTCCAATACAGAAAGACACCCCCAGAGTCTACCGAGAGGGGGGAGGATGATAGACTCAAATGGACGGAATTCATGGAATCGACACGGCCTGCTCAATCGACTACGAATACAGCACCAGGAACAGTAACCTGCTCGTGTGGAAAGGTGTGCAAAAACCAACGAGGACTCCGAATCCATCAAGGAAAAACTGGGTGTCAACGTGTGAAGCCACGAATGCAGCGCTTAGTCGCTTTGACTAGTGAGACGCAGGAGTACCACAGTCCGGACGAAACCCACAGTACTGAGGAACTCTCTGTAATCGAGACAACACATGATGATATCTTCCAGGACCCAGAGATGGGTGTAGAGGACCCCCTCATGGAGCTACTTGAGCTCGACCGCAGCCACGAAACACAACAGGAAGCTGATCTGGATAGACCACGCTTAGACCCTGCTACTAGAACCAAGAAACAAAGGATCAAGTGGCCCAAGGCATCAGACAAGAAAACCTGGAACCAATTCGATGAGGACCTAGATGCAATCCTCGAAGCGTCCATGCAAGGATCAGTGGACCGGAAGCTGCATACTCTTACCACGTTAACCTACTCAGTGGCAAAGGAACGGTTTGGTCTTGAGGAGGCAAAGGTACAGAAAGAGCCTCCAAAACCCAACAGACGGCAATCCCGAATCAAGAACCTGAGACGTGAACTTAGGCAGTTAAAGCGCCGCTACCGAGAGAGTTCATCATTGGGACGTCTTGGAATAGCCCAACTTAGGGAAACAGTTCGCACTCAACTGAAGTCTCTGCGGAAAGCCGAAACTACAAGGAGAAAGGCAAGGGAGAGAACCAGAAAGAGAATGGCATTCACAGCCAACCCATACAAGTTTGCGCGCAATCTTCTAGACAAAGAGCGGTCCGGAGTTTTAGAATCACCAGTTGAAGAGGTCCAGAGACACCTTCACGAGACACACTCCGACGCCATAAGAAACGACGCACTAGGGGACTGTGAAAGGATTGAACCAGCACCTCCTCCAGAAGTTGAGTTCCCGACATCAGAACCAACTCTGAGTGACATAAAGGATATTGTCAAGAAAGCTAGATATGGTTCTGCTCCTGGACCCAATGCCATCCCGTATAAAGTTTACAAGATGTGCCCTCTCATACTTAAACGGTTATGGAGGATCTTTAAGGTGGTTTGGAGGAAAGGGGAAATACCAGAGGCCTGGAAGGAAGCAGAGGGAATATTCACTCCCAAGGAAAGGAACTCTACAACTATCAACCAGTTCCGGACCATCTCTATGCTAAATGTAGAAGGGAAGATATTCTTTGCTGAACTAGCCATAAGGTGTACGACCTACCTCACAGCCAACAAGTACATCAATACCTCGGTCCAAAAGGGAGGAGTTCCAGGATTCTCCGGCTGTGTAGAACACACAAGTGCCATAAATCAACTAATACGAGAGGCCTTACAGTGGTTTGGCTCGATCTAGCCAACGCATATGGCTCCATTCCTCACCAGCTGATCTACACAGCTCTCCAGCACTACCACATACCGCAGCATGTACAGAAAATCCTCACCAGCTACCTTGACGGATAAGACTCAGGTTCTCTGTTGGTGACCAGCTGACAGACTGGCAGAAGTTGGAGAAAGGAATTGTCACAGGATGTACAGTTTCTGTGGTACTTTTCATCATGGGCATGAACCTATTGATCAATGCAGCCCTCAGAGAGACACGCGGACCAAAGACGGAATCAGGGATATATCTTCCATCTGGTAGAGGTTTCATGGACGACCTCACTCTAACAACAGCTACACATGTACAGGCAAGATGGATGCTAACAGCTCTGACAGACGTCGCGTCATGGGCTAGAATGAAATTCAAGGCCGCAAAGTCCAGATCTCTCATCATCAGGAAGGGCAAACCAACAGACAGATTCTCTCTTCGTGTACAGAATGAGGAGATCCCATCAATTACCAACAGTCCAATCAAATGCCTAGGGAAATGGTTTGATGCAAGCCTTGAAGACAGAGATGTCAAAAAACTAGAGACCCAGTAGAAGAGGGACTGAAGAAGATAGACCTAAGCAACCTACCTGGAAAGTTCAAAGCCTGGATGTACCAGCATGCCTTACTACCTAGGCTGATCTGGCCCATGATGCTGTACGACATCCCAAGCTCAACAATAGAAGCCTTGGAGAGGATCACCAGTCGTCATCTAAGAAAGTGGCTAGGAATTCCACCAAGCTTTTCCAGTGTAGGGCTATATGGAAAGAGCAATAAGCTTCAACTCCCGCTTTCATCACTGGTCGAGGAATTCAAGACAGCCAAAACGAGACTGGTACTTACTCTAAGAGACTCCCCAGATGAGCAGATTCGAGATGCTGGTATTGTTACACGTACGGGCAGGAAATGGGCAGTCACAGAGACGGTCGGCCAGGCGGAGAGTGATCTCCATGGACAGGAAGCTGACCTGGGAGGACATATGGAAATATGAACCATTAAGACTTTCCTTCCTACTCAGGTCAGTTCATGACCTTCTGCCATCCCCAGCTAATCTTTGCCGATGGGGACTCACAGATGATCCAAAATGCCACCTCTGTGAACGTCCAGGCACCCTAGAGCATGTTCTTTCTTCCTGTTCCACAGCACTATCTCAAGGAAGATACAGATGGCGTCATGACTACGTCCTCAGAGAGGTGGCTGACTGGCTTGAACAAGAGAGAAAAAAGGAACGCAGGAGTAACTCCCAGAGACAGCACATCAATTTTGTGAAGCAGGGTGAAACTGCAAGCGCTAAGTTCCCACAGAAATCATCAATCCTGGATGGCACAAGTGAGTGGAACATGAGGTCGACCTAGATAAGAAGCTGGTGTTCCCAGACATAGTGCACACAAACCTAAGACCCGACATAGTACTGTGGTCTGAGACAGGAAAGCGACTCATCGTGATTGAGTTGACAGTACCATGGGAGACCAGATGCGAGGAGGCCTATGAAAGAAAGAACGCCAAGTACACAGAGCTTCTGAACGGCTGTAAGCAACTAAGTTGGCGTACATGGCTGTTCCCGATAGAAGTAGGCGTCAGAGGGTTTTTCGCTCAGTCTATGTGTCGACTGATGACAGCGATTGGGACTACTGGCAGAGACAGACGGCGGCTTATCCAGAAACTGAGCCAAGCTGCAGAGCGTTCGTCTAGCTGGCTGTGGCTACGACGAGAGGAGACAAGCTGGAAGAAGTAAGCTATCGACGTTCACACCGTGTTGCGGTGGGCCCCACCCTCCATCAGATGTCTATGGTTCAGGGGCGAAACATCGATGACGGAGGGACACCATACTGAAGAGAACGTCGATCAGCAATCTGAAACGACCATGCTTGAGTCCACATGGGACTCGCAACAGTTTCAGACTGTATCATACACATGAAGAAACAAATACGGTCTATGAATATCACGGATTTGTGTTTCATGGTTGCCCTATTTGTTTCCCAGAGGATCGTGAAGAGACGCGTCATCCACTCACACACCAATCTCTGAGCGAGTTGTATGCCTTGACTATAAAAAAGAAAACTCACCTAGAAAGTTTAGGAATGAAGTACGTTTGTATTTGGGACCATGAATTTTTAAAAGAGAAAAAACAAAACCCTGATCTTCAAGCGTTCATTGGACAATTGGACTTGACAGACAGACTAGACCCAAGAGAGAGTTTCTTCGGCGGTCGCACCAATGCCAGTCAACTCTACTATCAAACAAAAGAACACGAAGAAATCAAGTACGTGGATTTCACGAGCTTGTATCCGTGGGTCAACAAGTATTGTCGGTATCCCATTGGTCATCCTGAAATGATAACCAAAGATTTCGGAGACATAAATGATTATTTCGGTATTGCCAAAGTCAAGATCTTACCACCCCGAGGACTGTATCATCCAGTCCTCCCGTATAGATCCAATGGTAAACTGAAATTTCCTTTATGTAGAACCTGTGCGGATACCGAGAATCGTGACTCATGTACGTGTTCCGATGACGAAAGGGTGTTGACCGGTACTTGGTGTACACCGGAGATTCAGACGGCGGTTAGGTTAGGTTACACAATTCAGAAAATATACGAAGTATACCACTGGGAGGAATCGACTCAATATGACCCGAAAACCAGAGAAGGGGGGCTATTTGCCAAATACATAGACACGTTTTTAAAGTTTAAACAGGAAGCGAGTGGCCCCCCTGACTGGATTAAAACGAAAGAGGATGTTATGACTTATATCAAACAGTACTTTGAGAAAGAGGGAGTTTCATTGGATCGGAAGAAAATTGCGAAAAACCCAATTTGTTCTTTCAATTATTTTCCGATCCAATGAAAACACCTCTTGACTTTCACATATTATCTAATGAAACAATACAGATTGAATGGATATACAAACAGGACTGCCAGCCCGAAGACAATAAGACCAATATCTATTTGGCCACCTTTACGACATGTTGGGCCAGACTCAAACTGTACAGTGTGCTAGAACAAATCGACAGACGCGTACTCTATTACGATACAGACAGTGTCATTTACGTAAGTAGACCCGGGGAATATGATCCACCTCTTGGGGACTACTTGGGTGAATTGACGGACGAGTTAGGGGGAGGAGAGCACATTGTAGAGTTTGTGTCTGGTGGCCCTAAAAACTACGCATACAAAACCAATAAAAACAATGAAACATGTAAGGTGAGAGGTTTCACATTGAATTACACAAATAGTCAACTGATAAACTTTAACAGTGTGAAACAGATAGTGACAGATCCCAAAAGTAATCCAAGTATAACGATAACTAATCCTAGAAAAATATGTAGAGATAAACGAAAACGAAAATTGTACAACAGAGAAGAAAACAAAAATTATCAAATGGTTATACCAAACGAAGAAGATGACATTTTGATACTGTACCATACGGATTTTGAACTTTGGTTGATTGATTTTTTGTAAGGTTTAAGCGTAATTTCATATAGATTACTAATTCATTTTTTGTCACTAGATGATCAATTTTTTGTCATTGGAAAATCAATTTTTTGTCAATAGATGATAAGTTTTTTTTGTCATTGGTCAGTTTTTTGTCATTGTCTGATTGATTTTATGTCATTGTCTGATCCATTTTTTGTCATTGGTTGATTGATTTTTTGTAAGGTTTAAGCGTAATTTCATATAGATTACTGATCAATTATTTGTCATTGGAAAATCAATTTTTTGTCAATAGATTAGTTTTTTGTCATTGTCTGATCAATTTTTTTGTATGTTTGCTTTACGTCATGACTTGATTTTAGTTAAATTTAAATATGTCTCATCTATGTGAATAAAATTGTAAGAATAAAAGCTCTTTTTTTATCTATACTACCCAGATATACGTAAGAATATGAATACAAACGAAGATATTACACCCGAAAGGGAAACGTTTATTTATTTACCCCATGACGAAGAGATTCGATCTAACGGGGAAAAGTGGCATTTGTTAGGTACCCGAGTACCTCAAGCCGAAATTGTCTACTTCTGTCAGATGATTATTGTCTACATTATAATCATCGTTTCCAACGTTAATTTGTCCCTACAAAACGGAAGTAGCGAACTGTGGATCAGCTTGTTAAGTAGCTGTATAGGATACGCCCTCCCCAGTCCTAAACTTAAGAAATAATGAAAGCTCTAGTACCTTTTGAACCCTGCTCAAGTATTTGTATCAGTGGTCAAACTGGAAGCGGAAAAACGCAATGGGTGTACAAGTTTTTAAAACATTTGCCGGATATGTATACTAATGACCCGCCTTCTCAAATACTGTACTGCTATGGGATACATCAAGATGTGTTTTGATCATATGGAACGGACCATTCCCAACTTTTACAGCAAAGAAGGGCTGCCATCAACAGAAGAACTGAACGAGTTTACCCATGACCGACGTCATAAACTGATTATCATTGACGATTTAATGCATCAAGTCATGCGAAACAAGGACATGGAATTGTTATTCACCCAGGGATGCCATCACAGAAAGATATCAGTAATACTAATAACTCAGAATCTATACCCGGGCGGGAAACACGCAAGAACCATAGCCCTTAATACTTGGTATATGGTGCTGATGAAAAATGTAAGGGATATATCGCAAGTAGGCATTCTAGGTCGACAACTCTACCCCGGAAAATCCAAAGGATTTTTGAAAGCGTATGAAGATGCCCTGACATACGGTTACTTATTGGTCGACACTAGTCCTCATGCCAAAGACAAATACCGACTAAGAACGGATATCTTTCCGGGAGAATATCCTATTATCTATCGACTAACGTAAGAATAACTATGGTAGAATTGATAAAACAGAAAGACTACTCAGCACAAAGTAAAGCTTTATTGCATACTATTACCAAACAACAATTGAGAGCGTTAAGTCAGATTGCCAACAATATACTCAAGTTTAAAATACCATTGACTCAGTCAGAGAAGAAGAGTCTCAAGCGTCAACGCCGTTTTGTATACTCGTTGGTGGATAAAAAGATCGGATTTGAAGAGAAGAAGATAGCGATACGAGACAAACAGAAACTGGTGTTTACGTTGGTAAAAATAGCGTCAGTCTATTTAGACTCTGTGCTTCAGTAGTCATGGAAAAGCTCGTGCTTATTCCTTACGAAAAATATCAGAGACTACAGAGAACTATAGAAGGATTTGGTGAGCAATCCACGAGTGACGAAAAAAGGACACACATGCCCGTAAGCGAAGAACCAAAGCCGTCCTCAAACAGACCTCTTTCACCCTCTAGATTACAAATGAAGAAAAGACACAGGGTAGCTCACCCTCCCCCTGGAATACGTGTTCAAAAAAAGAAGGAGAAACGTTCAATTGACTGGATTTCGTATTAAAAACAGAGACATTTTTCTTTTTTATTTCAATTTTATTATGTCTATATATCTTCAAATAAAATACAAATAAGTATACATTTATTGTTTGTTTTTATTACAAAGTCACAATTACTATACAGTCACTGTGTACATCTCGCTGTCACTTTCTCGATTATTCATTTCACAAATATGGCCCTGGCTTCGTTAATGTTGAGAATTTCCGGAAAAGTGGCATACATGATCAACGTGACGCTTTCTGGTAGGGCGGTGGTAAACTTCAATTCTAGGCGGAGGTGTCCTCGTCTCTTACTGTTAAACGTGTAGAAAGGATCAATATTCAATAAGTAGAAGCAAAATCCTTTCTTATATTCTTCCGAGGTGATATTAATGTCTCTTCTGTGCTGGGTGAGCGTACTATAACAATCGATATACTGGTCCGAAGCGTAGTTGGGTTGCAGGGGCTGTGTGGGGATGGCTTGACCGTCAATGTATAGACCCAATGAGTTGAGGTCGTAATGTTGAAAATGAAAAGGGTTCTTGGCATAGTCCCCGTTGTACGCGGCACTAGACACCAGTCCAACAATCAGTTTACTGGGTAAGAGACATTGAAACATGTCATCCGCATTGAAACTATATTGCCCCGCGGCTACAGACACTGTTTTTATATCCGATCGAAGGTAGGGATATTTGGCAGGTACATCCCGGATCATTTTCTCATTGGCAAGTAAAATGGCGCTCGAAGGTTTTATTACGCATAATTTGAAACGTGCATCAACTATTTGGACTTTGTAATCGGGTTCAGGGCATCGCTAATAATTCCAAATGAACCGTGTCCTTGCCACAGTTTTAATCCTATAGATACGCCATTCATGAGCAGTCGAGGTTGTTGAAATATGTCCACATGTAATGGTCCTTCCATATCAATGATTGCACCGCCCATGGCCTTATTGAATCTTGTTTTTAACCCTTCATTGGTTCCAGATTTGCCATCAGTAGTGTCTACATTACCATTATCTTTGTAAAAGAACTGAGTGGTCAATGACCCCTTCTGTTCGTTTTCATTAGAGTTCAATATAGTGTCGCTATAGGCTTTATACGGGTAGCTAGTGCCTGTATGTGGCAATGGTGTTTGTTGAAATGTCACGTCCACCTGGCGAAAGATCAAACTTAGAAAAAGGTTCACTGGAGCAAACACTTCAGTATCTGTAGGGTTTGATTTATCTCCCTTAACGACTTTGCTTTTACGCTCAATACGCTCCTCTAAGATCGACATAATATGCAGATGGCCCGGTATGTAAATTCTAGCACCGACGTATCCGCGACTTGATTCACGGGTCGAAAGTCGATCCATTCTCTCGAGACGATAGACGGTCAGTAGGGGACGGAACAAACATGACACATGTTCTTGATGATAATCTTGACGATACATGTTTAAAAGGCGTTGTCTAGGGATAGACCAATCTTGGCTGTTTTGGTGCGATAGTTTGAGATGTGTTCTTGCGTTTTTTGCCGGCGCTATTCTTACGCTTTTTGTCATGCTATTCTACGCTCACGATCAATCTCCGATTGCGCTATTGCATTGGCCTGTGCTACGGGTGTCACTAAGTTCACGGTAGGGGTTTCTTTTTGTTTGTTCATTTCGGCTATTTGTCTATTAAATCTACCGCTCCCTATAAAATACCGTCCAAGGTGGTCGGGTTGAACGTACCCGTCCCTCAAATCCTTCAAGTGTTGATACAACTCCTCGGGGTCAGGGTTATAGGAACCCATTTTGTTGGTGATGGTCATATACTTCTATCGAGCCCATGATTTCTTGAAATGTAGAGGCAATGCAGTTCGTTGGTCGTGAATGTGACTAAATTCAAATGTTCGTCTCTTAAAAACAGTCGTATTGTTGTCAGCTGAGACACAGTCATGGCTTATAAATAAGTTGATTATACTCTGTAGTCAGCAACTTCTTATATCTCGAATTGACCTCTACGTTTCTAAGCACTGGTATGAGAGAATTTCTTACGTAAGATTCTTCAATCAAATCGCAGCACAGGTACAATCGTTTTGACTTTGGTGTAAAATCACAGTTTAGTGTGATTTCTGTTAAGGAGCAAGACCACTGTCCATCCAAATGATACGATTTCGGTAGTTGAATCCAACACTCAGATGGGTTGTTATTCTTACGTATGTCGAGAGAATCTTGACTATTGAATAGAGGTAGAAGCTGTCCATAATTTTAATGTTCTTTTCTTTGTCTCTTCAGTCTTTCTTACGCGTATACAGTTCCAACTCATCATTGTAGGGTAGACGATATCATCGATTTGTTTCATCGATGTTCACTCCCGTAATGACCACTTTCCCACTATGAAAACAGCAGAAATTGACATTTTTTACTTTGAAATTGGCGGCAGGAAAAGTTCAGGTTCGTAAACGATCGAAACTCTCTCTTTTACCAATTGTTCCAAATCCAGACGTTCGCTCAAGGTGTATGTTGCTGAAAGAGTGATCCATTTCACTTTTGTGAGGTGTACTGGGTACCCCATTCGCTGTAAACATCTCGCATATTGTCTCAATCGCTGACGTCCTTCTGCCGGACATGTCACTTTTCCGTTGCAGTTGATAACTCCGTTGGCAAAAATCAAACAGTTGCCACCGATCGTTTTGTGTTGCCATATCAGACCTGGAAATGTCTTTGGTCAAATCTTACATTGGTTATACGGTAGCATAGTTTTTTCAAGTCAATAGAGCATCCGATATTGGCGCTAAACACGATATAGTGATATACATGGTGTTGTCCACTCGAAGTCTATAGCACAAATGTGAAAAACTGAGGAAAGTCAGGTTAATATAGTGAGAGGGTCACGTGACTATGAATAGTTGATGACGTCATTTTCCGGGATCCAGCTATCGAACTGTTTAGGCCAGTGCAACCAACGTACAAAAACTTTTTTCTGTTTATTTCCACCCTTTTCTTTAGAATTTTTTTCAATGTGGTACTCGGTTGTAGCGTCCACAGTCACAGCTTGGAGCTCTTGATTATTAAATGTGCCTTTGACAGCTTGTCCGTCCCAATCTTTTAACTTTGAAACGTGTATCCACCTTGAAAATTTCACCGGTCCATTTTTGCGAATATCGCGATCAAATATGCCTCGAATGTGGGAAAGACGAACGGTTTGGCCTATTTTGAATTTGTACTTCTTTGTCGATTTAAGATTTCTTTTATTTCTCAGTAAATATTGTTGCAGCCGGCTTTCGCCTTCATTCTCTAGGTAATACTGTTAGGCACAACGCCTAAACTACGATTACTGTTGCATTGTAGCTATGGACCATATCTTCTAGGACGTCGATATACCTCTTTGTCCTTTTCTTTAACAGGTACCGGAATATCTTGTGTTTCAAGGTTTTGATAAATCGTTCGGCGTAATTGGCTTTTGTCTCTGTATTATACGCATAAAAGTGATGAATATTTAGACTAGTTAAATATTTATTGACATCCTTGGATCTAAATTCCATACCCAAGTCGCTCCGAACTGTGTTCGGTCTCCTTGATCCTGATAATATGTGTTGAAGTGCACGAGTTACATCTACACCTTTTTTACTTTTTATTGGACGAGCGCTAGCAAAACGTGAGAAAATGTCTATTGTCACCAAAACGTACTTGCGATCGTCATTGTCTTTTGACAAATCAACCATGTCCATCAGGTCTATATCCCATTGACTGTCCATACCATTTACAATCACCCTTGAGCGCGGAAACTTCCGTCTTACGCCTCGTGTCAGTGAATAAGATTCTTGATCTTGCAACAATTTTCTAATACGGTGTCTACCGATTTTAAATTTTCCCTCTGTCTTGACCAACTGATACTTTTCGGGACCCAGAAAACTAGCTGGGGACTTAGGGTTAAAGTATAAAGAAGACAAATACTGTTTCCAGTCTGACATTTTGTTTTTATTTACAAAATAGAGTAAAATACATTCTTACAACAATACATGTATAATTTACGAAATGACAATCCGACATTGTTTATTTACAAAATAGAGCAAAATACATTCTTACAACAATACATGTATAATTTACAAAATGACATTTAAATGTATATACGCAGTACATTTGTAATTCTCTGTTTACAAAAACAACATTTTCCTCTTCACGAAATCGATTCCCACAACATGACATAACGTGTCCGCAAGGTATAAGTGCAATCGATTTTGTCTCAATTGTACATATAGTACACATTATTTCTACTTCATCTAGGGTCACTTTTTGCTCAGTCCACCACCTACGTAAATCATCAATCAAAGCACCCATCATAAACAAGAGTCCAAACATATCTGAATATCTGATTCGGTACTTAAATAGACGTCCTCAGCCAATCACATCGACACTCTTAGAAGGTATGCATACCATTCGGATATAGACACAATGAGGTGACCATTTTTCGTGTTCGGTCCAAAGTTCGTCTGAGGGTTCCCATAATGCTACATTCACCCCGCATGAAAAGCAAGTCACTTTGTCCGCAGTGCCAGTATAGTAAAAACCGGCTTTAGCCAGTGCTTCTTTGGTCGGTCTTATTTGTTTTGACCAATATTCAAACGTGTCTAGTCGATCTTCATAATACATCAAATTAGGCTTTGTGAATCTGTTGACGATTATAGAATTGCTCTGGTCCATACTATCGGTTTGGTGTCTTTTATTGAAGTGAAGCTAACGTGTAGAAATCTTCTTATATAATTCGTAAATGTCTTACTCTTGTCTGCCTAAAAGTTAACATCTAATATTGACAACTGGAAATGTTGTTCTATGTAGGGATCTTCAGGTCCTAAATGAAATGATATACATCCTCCATTTTTCCAATCATGTATGAGGTTCACTACTCTTACGTTATTTATGACGTATCTATACCACTCTGCTATGGTGAATACTTTAATACTAATACGTACATGGTACTTGCTAGATAACTTCTTTAAAGACTCTTTAAATGTTTCAAGCGTGTCTTCTTT
Organism: Solen grandis; assembly: GCA_021229015.1. Lineage (NCBI taxonomy): Eukaryota > Metazoa > Mollusca > Bivalvia > Adapedonta > Solenidae > Solen > Solen grandis. The sequence goes on from CM037777.1 coordinate 92,263,995, forward strand.
GCATAGCCACTGCTGAATACACACTTTAGTTTTCAAATTCATTTTCCTACATGAATCGTATAAGGCTGCTTTAAACAACTCATAATCAACTATATATTTCAAAGATATGTATGGCTCTTCTACCATGTGATGGTAAATCAAATTACAGATGTCCTCTGGTAAAACGTCCATCACTATTAACAACGTGCAATGTATTAGACCCTTCACGTAATTAAATAGTCTCTTATGTCTATTTTTTTTTTTTTTTTTTTTAGAAATGGATCGTCATTGGTTGCTAATTTTACTTCACCAATTCATGAAATCGTTAGGGTTACATTCATAGCACGTTAAAAATCCCAACATATTCATGTGGTCACTTTGTAGGTTGCAGGGTACCACTCCGTCCAGTTCTGGTAGATTTCTCCCGATTTCTGGTAACCATTTTTTCAATTGTATATATTCAGTAGGTCTTAAACATATACCCTTTTTGGTGGGAACCACTTCTTCCTGAGGCTTCCAATATTGACGAATGTACACATAGACGCTGTTTTCGGTGATATTACAATAAACATTGCCACCGAGGTGACTTTCATACGTCTGTTTGTCTTCCAACGCTTTGTCCACATACTCTAACCGGTCCACCAGATTCTTATATCGCATCAGGGGTAAACTGATACCCTTCTTTGTCGGTTTACCGTCTTGCCATTCTCTGATGTCCACCCTAAGTTCTCCTCTCCATTCGCATACTTGTACATAACGATTATTCTCGAGACTGTACTTACATCTGTAGTTTGCCATGTTTCTTGTTCGAGTGTCAGAACTCTAATGACATACGTGATCTCGTCACCGTCTTTTATAGATCAAAGTCTCCTTTGATTGGTCAATTTATTCTTGAATTTGATTGGCTGATGCTCACCTTCAAAGCCTTCTCTGATTGGCCAATTTATTCTTGAATCTGATTGGCTGCTACACCTCCGTCAACTCTAAGAATAGAAAGACGTGTCCAACAAGCCAGTTATTCCGCTAGGCAACGGGGAAAGCAGTTATAATAAAAATCACCCTTTTGGTCCTGGTAAATACGACTTTGATTTTCTTGCTTGGTGTATTTGTATATCCCAAAAGTCCAATAGGGTCATTAAACGTTTTTGTCACTTCACATCCGAATAGTTCTGTACATGACACGTTCACTAAAAACATGAGACATTGGCATACAAGTGCTTTTCGACGGTATGTGTCGAAAGTTTAAACGTTGATTTCATGGTCAAGTCGTTCATAAAATGAATGAACAAAATTCCTAAAAATGTCTTTTAAATACGAATTGTTTATGACGTCATATCAGATTAACAAATCAGGTGTGCTTTTGAGTTTAACCAATCAAATTCAAGAATAAATTAGCCAATCAATATCTTTGTGTGTGTGTGTGTTGTGTGCTATAAACAAGTTTAAATGGTTACTATGGAGTGAAGAAATTTCAAAATGATGTCATTTCCGTTGTGGAATCATTGAACTTCCAATTTATTATTTCATCATATAGCTTGACTGAGACCTTTCTATCGATACCAGGATTATGCAAATTCGGTCAAGAATGACTGAAATATAACCTAAAATATGATTTTTTGGAGAAAATTTGAATTTGGCGCCATTTTCTGGTCACGTGACTTTTTTAAAACTTAAATATCTCGAAACGAATAAAGATAGTCCATAAACTATACATTTTCGAAATCGGCATGAACGAGACCTTTCCCAACGGTTATGAATCACAACTTTTGAGAAAGTTGAAAATTGGTTTAAAATCGCTGTTACGTCATAACTCGATAACGGTTGAAAATCGAATCGATAACCCTAGGTTCAAAACGAAAGGTTTTTAATATTCTAACATTGGTGACATAAAAACAGAAATCGATATCGTAAACGGTTGCACTAGACAGGAAAAAACTGATTTAAAGCTTTTTTCAAACAAAATTAATTAGATTATTATTTGAAAATTTGAATAAAATCCTACCTTTATGATGCGTTTCCATTGTCACAAATTTTGAATAACTTCTACCTTTTTGATACGTTACCAATACACAGAACATATCGATGTAATTTCGCTTCATATCCCTAATTCTAACTCCCTCTAAAAGCCGTGCAATTTGACAAAATTTAATCCTTTACCTAGGTAAAGGTAAAGCTAAGGATTAACGTAAACATTGGCCAGCTCCCTTTATGGGGCTATCTTAAACCGATCTCAAGTCAACCAATATTTTCTTATAAATGGTACTGGACCCTAAAAAGGAACTGGTGTCGTGTATAAACTTGACCATTCATGTCTATTTCTGTCCAGTTTTGCTCTGTCATGTGACTTAAACATTTTGGAAAATCTCAACAAAAAAAAAACAAAAAATGCTTCCTGTTACTTTTTATGTTTTTAGAAGATGTGATTTGTTACGTTGTTACGTTTTTAAAAGGAAAATTGTTTTATAAAGATGTGAAAATTATAGTGATGGGGGAGAAGACATCAGTTGTCGTTCCAAATAACTGTGTCATGATGGAAAGTGTTCCAGAGACATTTGTTCCTGTAATGTACAGTAAAGGGACAGGAGGCACCCTGTATTTTCGGAGAAAAGTGCGATCTGTCCTACAAGAGCAGCGGATCTTGTCCACCAGGTTAGTCATCTTTTCTATTACAATACAATTTGTCACAAAAATATGTAAACAGAATGAAGACTGCATCTAAAACATTCTTAATTTCTTAGATGGTTATTTTCAGTTTTTTTTTTCCTTTCACAGATACTTGCGGCACTACAGACCATAATGGTGGGGTATGGTCAATTTTATGACTCTGACCATCCGATTAATGACACCGAACATCCCACCTGTTATGGATATACTAACTAGTATGACGACGGTGTAGAAGAGCGGAAGTTTTTCTGTTTCGAAAACCACCAGAGTGAGATGCATCTTATTTCGACATTAAACCCATGATTAGGTCCGCTCTGGTGGACGAAACAGAAAATGGTGGACACACGGACAATTGGTACTTTATAACTGCCAAACTAATGACAATAACTAGTCAAATTTCTAATTTAAAAATAAGTGATCAAAATATGTATAAAATGTGTTTCGAGAGAGTGTGGGGGTGAATTTAGTTGAAAGGTAGTGTGTGGTGTTGTGTGGTGTGTGTGTGTGTGTGTGTGTGATTTGAATTTTATGAGTTAATTACTTTTTACATAATATGTCTCATAAAAAAAACAAGAAATATCTTTAAAACAAGAGGCCATGATGGCCTGAATCGCTCACCTGAGTACCATTGCTTCAACTGATGTCAAGGTTTTTAAACAGACAAGGATTCGATATAAGTTACTAAAACATTTCCCCTGACAATACTACACACAAATATCTAAGCAATGGGCCATATGGTTTCAGAGAAGACTTGGCGGCAGGGTCATTTATCACCGTGGGCCAAGACTTTGAAAATCTTTGTTAATGAACCATTAGATGCTACTACATACCAAAAATCTTAGCTCTAGGCCTTATTGATTCATAGAAGAAGATTTTTTAAGATTTTCCTATTTAACTCTATGTAAAACAAGTGACCCTGTGTGGGGTCATTTATCACCACAGGGCATGATTTGTACAATCTGGTAGTGGCCCATAGATGATGCTACATACCAAATATCTAAGCTCTAGGCCTTATGGATTCAAGAAGAAGATTTTTTAAGATTTTCCTATATAACTCTGTGTAAAAACAAGTGACCCTGGTGGGGGGTCATTTATCACCATAGGCTATGATTTGTACAATCTTGGTAGTGGCCCATAAGATGATTGCTTTCATACCAAATATCTAAGCTCTAGGCCTTATGCATTCATGGAAGAAGATTTTTTAAGATTTTCCTAATATAACTCTGTGTAAAACAAGTGACCCCTGGTGCGGGGTCATTTATCACCATAAGCTATGATTTGTACAATCTTGGTAGTGGCCCATAAGATGATGCTACATACCAAATATCTAAGCTCTAGGCCTTATGGATTCATAGAAGAAGATTTTTTAAGATTTTCCTATATAACTCTATGTAAAACAAGTGACCCTGGTGCGGGTCATTTATCACCATAGGGGCTATGATTTGTACAATCTTGGTAGTGGCCCATAAGATATGCTTCATACCAAATATCTAAGCTCTAGGCTTTATGCATTCATGGAAGAAAGATTTTTTAAGATTTTCCTATATAACTCTTGTAAAACAAGTGACCCCTGGTGCGGGGTCTTTTATCACCATAGGCTATGATTTGTACAATCTGGTAGTGGCCCATAAGAGATGCTACATACCAAATACTAAGCTCTAGGCCTTATGGATTCAAAGAAGAAAGATTTTTTAAGATTTTCCTATATAACTCTGTGAAAACAAGTGACCCTGGTGCGGGGTCATTTATCACCATAGGGCTATGATTTGTTACAATCTTGTAGTGGCCATAAATGATGCGTCATACGAAATATCTAAGCTCTAGGCCTTATGCATTCATGGAAGAAGATTTTTTAAGATTTTCCTATATAACTCTGTGTAAAACAAGTGACCCCTGGTGGCGGGTCATTTATCACCATAAGCTATGATTTGTACAATCTTGGTAGTGGCCCATAAGATGATGCTACATACCAAATATCTAAGCTCTAGGCCTTATGGATTATAGAAGAAGATTTTTTAAGATTTTCCTATATAACTCTATGTAAAACAAGTGACCCCTGGGCGGGGTATTTATCACCATAGGGCTATGAATTGTACAATCTTGGTAGTGGCCCATAAGATGATGCTACATACCAAATATCTAAGCTCTAGGCCTTATGGATTCATAGTAGAAGATTTTTTAAGATTTTTCTATAAAACTCTAATGTAAAACAAGTGCCCCTGGTGCGGGGTCATTTATCACCATAGGGCTATGATTTGTACAATCTTGGTAGTGGCCCATAAGATGATGCTACATACCAAAAATCTAAGCTCTAGGCCTTATGGATCATAGAAGAAGATTTTTTAAGATTTTTCTATATAACTCTATGTAAAACAAGTGACCCCTGGTGCGGGGTCATTTACCACCATAGGGCTATGATTTGTACAATCTTGGTAGTGGTCCATAAGATGATGCTACATACCAAAAATCAAAAAGGCTAGCCTTGTGGTTTCGGAGAAGAAGATTTTTTCAAGTTTTTCCTATATTAGCCTATGTGAATCAAGTGACCCGGGGCGGGGCCAATTTTTGACCCCAGGGTCATAATTTGTACAATCCTGTAGACAGTCATAAGATCATGCTACATACCAAAAATCAAAAGGCTAGGCCTTGTGGTTTCAGAGAAGAAGTTTTTTTTAAATTTCATTTTTAAATCTATTTTTAGCTCCTGTACCTAATTATGCGATGGACCAGAACCATTTATACAACTTTAGTAGAGCTTCATCCAGGAACTTCCTGCAAAAAATTTTTCAAATGGCCAAGCCGTTTAGGAGGAGGTGTTTTTGAAGCAATTGTTGACGCCGGACGCACGGACGGACGCACGGACCGACGGACGCCGGACAAAAGGCGATCAGAAAGCTCACTTGGCACGTTGTGCTCATGTGAGCTAAAAAGATATTCGGCGTAAAATGGAAAACAAACTGAACTAATAGACGTATTTCCGGACTCAGATGTATTCTTAAAATAGTGATCATGCAGTCTATTTATATACATTCTGTACACACTGACATGGTTAAGTTTTTTATTACAAAAAGGGTCAAAGGGATGTATTGTATATGTAAGATTCATAATGTTTTGGTTAGATCCGTATTGATAAAGTAAGACCCCCTAATTGATAGGAAAGTATGTGTTAATTATAATATATGGGTTAACTTCCACCTCCTCCGCATACTACATGATCAACGGTTAAAGTGGCGAGTCCCACTTCTGCAGATTTGCAGGGGGATTTTGGTCTAAAAATAAACATCGAAATCGATTTATACAGCTACGCCGAAAAAATTTCTTCCTTTTGGCAAATATTAATAAAATCAGTAACATTCAAGTAACTCAATTTAATTAAATAAAATAAATTGTATGAATATTGTACAAGCTTGTGATTAATTATACAAAGTGAAATGTGAAAAAAAAAATGTATTTATCAACTTACCAGACATTTTTTTATTTTTTTTATCTCTCACTTTACAATAATAGACTGAGTTTAACTCTGGAATAAATGAAATCGTTATTAACACACCTTCACTTGATGTTGTCAGTACATGCCAGTCACTGGCGCTTTAAAGGGATTAACTTTTGGCACTTGTAAGGTCATTGTACCGTTCCGTCCCTAAATCAACACACGCCAGTCACTTGGGCGACTTTAAAGGTATTACTTGGGACACTTGAATAGGCCATTGTTCGCATTTCCGTCCCTAAATCAACACACGCCAGACAGAGTGGCGACTTTAAAAGGATTAACTTGGACACTTGTATAGTCATTGTTCGCATTTCCGTCCCTAAATCAATATCGCTATTGTTCCATCGCTAAAAATAACCGTCATTGTTAACGCGGGTGGCTTGAGAAACGAGTGCAAAAGTTGAGAAATGTCATTTCTAAAAATAGTTTCTAAAAATAGCTGTCGCTTAGCTCGAGTTTCATTTGAGCAAAGACGCCGAGGAGTCAACATCGTAAAAGGTGAGCATTAGTATTTAGACCTAGTTGATATATATTATCATCCTATTTTTGAATGTTCTATATATTTATTATTATTATTATTATTATTGATGTGATTTTTAAAATTAATATTATTGTTATTATATTTATGTTGTTAAGTAATTAATTATTACTATTAAAGAATACCAGTTCTGGATCGAATGGAAGTGACCCTCAATTTCGCGAGTAGATCTCGGATCGAGTATACAAGTCACCTCTGTATACTATTACCAAGCAAATGACCACTAATATGGTCGCCGCACATGCGCACTACCCTTAAACTCTTATATCAAATTAGTACCCTAAAAATTCAATATGGCCGCCGCACATGCGCACAACCCTTAAAACGCTTATATGCAAATGAGTTACTATAAATAGAAACAAAATGGCCGCCTATTACGTCATCTTGTTTACACCCAAACCGACCGTATACTACTCTCCATGATATTTATGTACTGATAATTCTGATCTCAGAAACCAGAAGGAGCCCTTAGATGCTAAGAATGCAATCCGAGCGAATGGATGTTTTACTGACATAGCATTATTTTTCTATGATAGTGATTTTGCTTACATACATTTCAAATTAATCAGGGTTATTGTTATACAGAAATATCTTTAAAAAAAGATATTCGGCGCTAAAATGGAAAAAACTGAACTCCTACAATCTAATAATAGACTGTATTTCCGGGAACTCAGATGTATTCTTAAAATAGTGATCTTGCAGTCTATTTTATACATTCTGTAACACACTGACATGGTTAAGTTTACTTATTACAAAAGGGGTCAAAGGTATGTTATTGTATATGTAAGATTCATAATGTTTGTGGTTAGATCCGTATTGATAAAGTAAGACCCCCTAATTGATAGGAAAGTATGTGTTAATTATAATATATGGGTTAACTTCCCTCCTCCGCATACTATGATCAACAGGTTAAAGTGGGCGAGTCCACTTCGCAGATTTGCGGGGGATTTTGGTCTAAAAATAAACATCGAATCGATTTATACAGCTACCCGAAAAGAAAATTACGTATCTTACGAGCAACGGTTACAGCAATAAGATTTTTTTGAATTTGCTGAATTACTCAGAATTCTTCTTTAAATATGGAGCACTTTTTTCGAAGAATTTAAAATTTTTTTAATGAGCGACGAACTTATGGATTTTTCTGCGACCTTTGGTTTACAGGTGACCCAACGTACATTTTGGTTATTTCAACTTGAAACAGAGGTAGACAATGACTTTCGTCGAAGAAAGAAATAAAATATCATATTACGGCTTTTGGGGTGGCTCCATGAACACCGCGGATGAGGAGTCCATAAAATTTTCCCAATGTATACTTTAAAGGGAACAGGAAAAATGAATACAGTTATGTGTATAGAAATGAGGAATCGAATCCTAAAGTTTCATGATGAAATTTTTATATCTGCTTCGTCTAAATCGGAGGCTGCTTTACGATCAGCTTTAACATTACCTCGAATTCCATATGAATGGGAACTCAACAGGATATATCGAAACAGATAGGTGATGATGTTTAATTAAATATCTTGTATAAAAACGACAAGGAATCAAATAATAGATAAAATGTATCGGACCGGATAGAGATACCGCATGTAAAGCTAACTCAATGCTTTTGCTTCTGCAGAAAAAATCGAAGCCCCATCCGGTAAACGAAAATAATTAATGTGTAAAGCTTATGACTGCCATTGTGATCGTATTGCCATCTTTAGAGCCATCTGTATAAATGTATAATGGTCCCATAAGTAACTAATTTCGTTGAACTTTGACTAAAATTTAAAAATGGATCAGTGATGGATTTTTTAGAATTGTGAAGCCTAAGATTAACATCAGGTCTTTTAAGTGTCCAATGTGGAATTTGTGGCAGTGTTTTTTGTTTTAATGACTTTTATGTCAATTTCTAAACCTGAAATCCAGATTCTGAGCACGCAAACCCAAAGGTTTGATAACCTTAGGTTTGCTCCTCATATAATGTTTTATATTTGGGTTGAAATACGCTATCATAAGCTGGATTTACTCGGATTTGATTTGAGTTTTGTAATTACTGTAAGGTCAATTTTACTGTACGTAGAAATAAGGTGGTCATTGCAGCTACATAAAGGCTTTTAACAGGAGTTTTAAATGCGACAAGTGCCAAGCGAAGTCCTTGATGAAGAATTTTGTCCAGTAACTGTAAATATGATTTTCTGGCTGAACCATAAACGATACAGCCATAGTCTAGTTTTGAACGAATAAGAGAACGGTATAAATTCAAAAGGACTCGTGTCTGCCCCCCCAATCGGTTGGGCGACTACTCTTTATTAGTTCAGTGCCTTTAGACATTGATTCTTGAGGTATTTCAATTGGAAATAAAAAAAAAAAATTTCGAATATCACTTTCCCAAAAAATTTACATTCGTCAACGACAGGAATAGGAGTACCCTCCCGCGTTAAATATGCGTCAACGATGATGAATCTTTAGTTGAAAAAAATGCAAAACACTGTGTCTTTGATTTAGAAAATTTAAAAACCGTTTTCAGATGCCCATTTAAAGAAATTGTTGAAGCTGCCTTTTAATGTATTCATATTTTTGGATCTGTAGCAAATTTATAAGTCGTCAACGTAGAGAGCAATCAACACCAGAATTTAAACATTTCAAAATACTATTAATTTTATCACTAAAAAAGGGGAAAAGAGAGAATCCTTCCCTGTGGAAACTCCTGCTCTTGACTAAAACAATTGGATAAATCGAATCACATTTGACAATCACATTTGACTTTAAATTTGTCTGTTGATAAAAAAAAATTCTATAAATATCGGAAAATGGCCCTTAAGACCAAAATCATGCAAAAACTTCCATAATACCATGTTTCCATATGCCTTTTCCCGGTAAAAAAAAAAACAACTAAATTTTCGTTTAGACAAGCGCGTCACGAACAAGAGGGCAATGAGGCCCGTGTCGCTCACCTGAGTAAGATGGGGTGTGTTTGCATAATGACAAAAATCTGATATCTAAATTGTTTTCTAACATTTGACTAAATGACCTACATTTTATACTACCTGATTTTGCCTCAACTGGGAATTCAGCAGTCCCTCATTCATATCAAGTTTAATGAACATGGGACAAAAATGTAGACCTCTAGAGTGTTCACAAGATTATTTAAAATTTGCCCCGGTGACCTACTTTTTGACCCAATGTTGCACAGTTCTGAATTCATCTGAGATTTGATGTAAACAAAAAATTCTGACCAAGTTGCATTAAGGTTAGTCTAAAACTGTGGTCTCTAAAGTGTTCACAAGGTTTTTCTAAGGGGTTTACCTGGTGACCTTGTTTTGGGCCCTAAGTGACCCAATTTCGGAATCATCCAAGATATGTAGACGAACATCCTGACGAAATTTTTATGAAGGGCTGGGCCAAAACTGTTGCCTCTAGATGTTAAGGTTTTTCTAAGAAATTTTCCTGGTGACCTTTGTTTTTGACCCCACATGACCCATTTTCGATCCCATCCAAGATAGCAATAGACAAACATCCTGACCAAATCTATTGAAGATTGAGTTTAAAACTTTGGCCTCTAGCGTGTTCACAAGGTGTTTCTAAGATTTGACCAAGTGACCTAGTTTTTGACCCCACGTGACCAATTTCGAACTCGGATGAGTATCATGTAGACAGGGTTTTCAAAGATTTGACCTGGGCCTAATTTTATGGCCCCCACATGACCCATTTTCGAACTCATCCGAGATATCATGTAGACTAACACCCTGATCAAATATTTGGGCTAAACAATGGCCTTTAGGTTTTTCACAAGCAATTATGGACGAGCACGAGAAAAAAGGTGATCACAAAGCTCACCCGAGCACAAGTGCTCAGGTGAGCTAAAAATCAATGACCCGGGAAAAAATCGCCACTTCATGCACATATTATAGTAAAAACATTGACAAGTTTTTGAAATGTAGGAGTTCGTTCACAAGGCTGAAATATCAATCAGCTACAGAGACTAAGTTTTCAAGGGACCAAATCTTTTAAAAATCAATAAACCCGGAAAATCGCCACTTTGCACATCTGCACATTATAGTTATGACTTGCCCAAGATTTAAAAAGATTTCTTAATTTTTCTTTTTTTCTCCATTGATTCCGTTGAAAGTATAACAAACCGTCTTCAAATTTGTCACATGTTTGGCCATAGCAACAGCACACAAACTATGTCTATAACTGTTCAATTAGGCAATCCTTAATAAAATGGTTGACAACCATCATACTTTGACGTAGTCATCACCTTTCTCCTGAATGCCCTCCTTTTGTTGGTCAAACGAGAACTGACAAATTCATGCCGCAGAGTTCCTAAAAAATGAATATCAAAATGAATATATTGTGGGGGATGTGTGGTGTTTTAAATAAAGGTCCCCTTGCTGATGAATTTGAGGACGTTGTGTATCCAAACACAATTTCTTTTTTCCAGATCTTACAGGCTCCCTTGGGTATATGGATCTTGAGTTTCTTAAAATTTAACACCCATGCTGTCGAAACATTCATCAGGATTGATAGGACCTGAATAATTCAAATAGAGGGGAAACTTAAATGACAACGTAGGACACGGGTGTCCTCAACTCAGACGTCTTCTTTTCTATTGCATCATAACATATAGGTATAGAAACATCGTTTTCGGTGTAAAATTAGTACATGTACTAACAAATTTTTTATGAAGAAACACGATTATATATTTCAGCAGTTAACTCAAAAACAATTTCGAAAATAGCGTTCCCCTGATGAGATAAATCCACTGCTTGGTGTAAAGAGATTCCATGTCTTGTCAGGTAAGTAGGGTTTTCTGACTCCCAGTCTGGGGAAACTTACACTAGAACAGACCCAGCAGTTATCAGGGCCGCTGCTAGGCAAGTCGGAGAAAAGAAAGCGACTGGTATTGTAGTGACATGGCAAATCAATATAGCCCAATTGCCACCAAAAGCGCGAGGGCAGGTCCAGGACAGAATCCATTATATGAACAAAAGAAACCCAACAATAACATACAAAAAAAAACAACATAATATATCAGATGGCTTGTATATACTCGGCCAAATCAATGACAGTGACTTTATTCGGAAATTGTATTTACAAAAAAAGGAACCTGTTGTGATATTAAACAAAGAAAATCAAATTAAGAATATGATAGCAAAAATGTGAAGGCAAAACAGAAGTGTAATTTGCAAAAGACCCTATATTCAATTTGGGACGTTTAACAGCTACGTGTAACAAAATAGAACAGTTATCAACAGATAACAGAAAAACAAACCAATTCCCTATATTCATTGGCCCAACATGTATTCAACAAGGACGGACAACAAGTAACATATTCAAAATTCTTCAATCATTTAAGAGAAAAAATAGGAACAATTCACTTCGGGAATCGACGACGAACCCGCGATGAGAAATGCACTAAAAATAAGCTTCCTAATTCAGACTTTCTCCTCTGTACATTAACATATTAAAGATAACATAAAACACAATTTGGTTAGGAACGGAACAAATGAAAAAAAAGATACAAAAAATTATTTCTGCAATTTTCAATACTGAAAGTGGTCTAGTTTTCAGCAAGGATGTTTTGAATTTCAACAATGTGAGGAAGACATGTCCGTGTTTTTCGAGGGCGAACAAATTGTGGACGACGGACGGACGGACAGACGGACGGGCGACGGACATTCATCGATCCTAAAAGCTCATCCTGAGCACACGTGCTCAGGTGAGCTAAAAAGCACAATCTACACACGTCTGTACAGAGATGATTGTACTCATTGATTAAGGTCTTTGCCTCATATTTGCAGCATTTGTCACCTATACCGAATATTGTAAACCTGATCAAAGCGCAAGCATATTTATGCAGATATAGAGTAGTGAAAGGGTTTTTTCGAACCCCTGAGGAGTATTGTATAGCATGTAAAATTTAAGAGCTGAGCGCATGAGTGTGAATATATTGTTATCACAGGGGGAGTGTACTGGAATTGTATTCCAGTCGGTTTATTATTTTGTTTTAGTTTAATGTGATTATACGGTTGTGATTTTTTGGTATACTGCAACCTTGTTTTGTGATTATCCCCTTGTCGCGTGAGCGTCTTTCGAGCGAGTTTATTTTTCCCTTTCTTTATCGTAAAAATGCTAGATTTGGGACTTAAAGAAAGTTAAACAAGGAATCAGATATATAATAAGATGTAATTAATGTTATTAATATCCCAGAATTTGTATAAGAGTCTTGTATTTCTAGGGCCCCCTTATTTAATGGGCTAAATTTTATACAAGTTCGTCCCCATTTAGTTTGTATTCATTTTTATTTTTCGTAAGTCACAGAATCTAAATTTTAAGAAAATTTTTAAAAATTTCATAAATATTTTGTGAGACATTGAGTGTTTTCGAGGTGTGATTATATTAAAAATTTAGTCATAAGCAATCTACAATGCATAGATTTATTACATTTGTTTTGATCCAAGTTTTTAAAGAGAGTGTCTATATATTTTTACAGTTAATACTAGCATACTGGCTTACTGCAGCTGTCATGCATCGTCACATCAGATGGATGGGGTGTGCGAGCACAATGTAGGTTCTTATGTTTGGTTTGTGATCTATATAATTATTCATTCTGTCAAATTTTGTTAAATTGATAATTATATGTACATGATTACATGTATTACTTTTACTACAATAACGTTGGTAATATTAAAGCAACTATATTATCCAATAAGTGTCTACAATTGTACTTTGGTGATATTAAAGCAATTATATTACCCAAAAGCCTAGATTACATGTAATATTAGAGCAACTATATTTTTTGTATTTCAACACTTTTCACTGTCACTATGTTGTGTTTACATGTTGAAGCAAAAAAGTTGTGTCATTACAAGTTATTCTTATATGATATAACAATGTTATTTGGTATTATTAGAAAATTAAGTCTTATTTTATTTGTCTATTTAGATCTATAAAGAACAAGTCTAGTAAGATAAACATTGAGTTGAAAATATGAATTGATTTAAACATTGAGAATATTTGGTAGAAATTGTGTCAAAGAGAAATTGTGTGAAATGTTTTGGAAATTTATTTTTTGGCTGCAAAAGTAAATTGCGTATTTGTCTATGTTTCAGTTTCTTACGGATTGATGAATATATTAAAGCAACGTTATTCGCCTTCCGTTGTCTATCTGTCAGCTAAGGGCAAATACCCACATTTCGAAAAAAAATATTACAACAATTATCTAAGCAGCAAACTAAAAGAATTCGTATACATCCATTGAAACAGTGCAAAATAACAAAGTTATGGCCCCAACAACAATGCAGAGTCTGTCAACAACAGAATGAAGCAAGAAACAAACCACGAACTTATGTCCCCCCCAGATCTAATATAGAAATTATTGTTTTTCCAACTAGCCAATCACGTCGTGCTATTAACGGAAGTGGTATTCTGACCTTGTAAATCGAAAAGAAATGGACTCTGGACTGATTAAATCAACTAACGAAACCATTACAATAAAAACAAGAGGGCCAAGATGGCCTAATGGTCGCTCACCTGAGAAAGATGATTGCATAAAAAATTTAAGATGCTTGAGTGTAAAAGTGAAATCTGCTTTTTTTATGGTGAAATGGCATAACTCCTAAATTTACAAGTCAATATCAGTTATAATTGAACCCCATTGTGAGATTATGGGCATAAACATTGTCTTGAAGTTTAAAAATAATTGTTAAAAAAAAGAAGTTGGTAGAGTGTAAACAAAGTGAAATATGGCTTTTTTTATATTAAAAGGGCATAACTCCTGACCTAATTGACGGATCTCAGCCATAATCAATCTCAATCAAGACCTTATGGTCATAAGCATTGTCATAATGTTTGAAGATGATTGCTCAAAAGATGAAGATGCTAGAGTGTAAACAAATGATTTCTGGCATTTTTTAAATTAAAAGGGGCATGACTTCTGAACTAATTGACGGAACTCAGCATTAATCGAACTCAATCGAGACCTTATGGTCATAAACATTGTAATAAAGTTTGAAGATGATTGCTCAAAAGATGAAGATGCTAGAGTGTAAACAAGTGAATCTGGCATTTTTTATATCAAAAGGGGCTTAACCCTGACCTAATCAACTGATCTCAGTCATAATCTAACTCAAACGGACCTTATGGTCATAAGCATTGCCATAAAGTTTGAAGATGATTGCTCAAAAGATGAAGATGCTAGAGTGTAAACAAAGTGAAATATGGCATTTTTTTAATATTAAAAGGAGCATAACTCCCGACCTAATTGATAAATCTCAGCCATAATCGAACTCAATCGAGACCCTTTTGGTCATAAGCATTGCCATAAAGTTTTAAGAGGATTGCTCAAAAGATGAAGATGCAGAGTGTAAAAAACTTGAAAAATGGCATTTTTTGATATTAAAAGGGCATAACTCCTGACCTATGGTACGATATCAGCCATAACGAACTTGGCCGTGATTTTATGGTTATAAACATTGATATAAAGTTTGAAGATAATTGCTCATGAAATGAAGATGCTTAGAGTGCAAACAATGTGAAATCTGGCTTTTTTTATTTTAAAAGGGCATAACACCTGACCTAATGTTCGATATCAGCCATAATCGAAATTGGCCGAGATTTTATGGTTAAAACATTGTTTTAAAGTTTGAAGATAATTTTCTCAAAAAATGAAGATGCTAGAGTGCAAACGAACAAATTGTGGACGACGGACGGCCCGGGCGGACGGCCGGACGGACGGACATTCATCGATCCTAAAAGCCATCCTGAGCAACGTGCTCAGGTGAGCTAAAAATCCAAAAAAAACGCAGGAAAGAAGCTTGGGCAACGACACGACCGACTGCTGAACGAATCACAAGACACCGATGAAATAGTTTATCTGTCATGTATGTGGATTCAATGTTGTAACCAGTGGGTTTATAATGTTTACCACCACAGCATTTGATACTATATAATTTTAAAAAAATTATGTTCTGACTATATCTCATCACATTTGATAAACAAACAAAACGAATATCAGTATGGAAACATCAAACCAATATAGCTGCTGCTGTCGATTTTATGGTTTTTATCAGTAATGTTTCACTTATGAAGACTTAATATAAATAAATATTTTGAACTGAAATCGTACGCGCAAATTTAAATTCATGTAAAAAAAATTATGTGTTTTCCGGAGATTGTTGAGTTACTAGAATACAGCGAACAATGATCGCATTAAGCCCTGGTGATTCCATCACTCATTTTGCAAACTTTAAATGACTGAAAGATAAGTCAACTACTAGATAATGGGTATACTGAATCACTTTTACCTGTTTTTATGTGATGAGCAAAAAACAGCTATTCTGTTAATTTTGTATATCTATATTTTTTTCTTTTTCATTCTCAACGTTCAAAACTTTAAAAAACAAATATTGCTATTATATAATTTCTGTATATTCATGTTGTATATTTTTATTCGTTGTAATTTTTTAAAAGTTCTAAATTTGAAATACAAATATTTGCTATTATATACTTTTTTTATAGTCATGTATATTTCTATTCATTTGTATTTTCTAAACGTTCAGAACTTAAATCAAATGTCTGCTATTATATTTTCAACTTTAAAACTTGAAAGACAAAGAAAGACAAATATTGCGGGTATTCTGCGTATTACATTGTCAATAGATGTACATTTTTTTTTTATTCGCCTTTCGTTATTTATTTTGACATACCATGTCTCTTTATATTCTAATAAAACTCGGGTCCCAAACTCAATTTTCCAACCACGCATTAGTCAAAGAATAGTTCGGGAGAGACAGAAAGGGCGAGGGGGAGAGAGAGTCTTTCCCTGAGAGAGAGAGAGATAAGGGGATAGGTTTGGTGATTAGGAAAAAAATCGTGTATATTCATTTATCATGGGAAAGTTCAAATAAAATAAGCCAGGTTCAAAGTGATTTGAAATAATTTGGTTGGTAAATATAAAAGATATTTTAAATAATAAAGTACTATTTAAATAAGAAAAAACAAAATTTATTCAAAAATATAACATATCAACAATAACAGAATTGTAACCAAAAAAAAATTTAAATAAAAAAAAAATTAAAACAAGAGGGCCAAGATGGCCCTAAAGACGCTCACCTGAGGACATTTGTGCTGACCAAGTTTGAGAAAAATTGAATCAAAATTGTGGCCTCCAGTGTGTAAAAAAGGGTTTTTTCCCAAAGATTTGACCTACTGCCCTACTTTTCAATCGCTTTTTGGTCTGTTAGTTTAATGATCTTCGTTTAATTCGTTGAAATTCTGAAGAGAATGTTACTACCAACTGAAACCGGAAATGGAGGGCTGAATATTTTTCCTAATTTTTCTTTGGTTAATAATATTTTTACCAACAATACGATTATCTGTACTTTCATATCTTTCTTAAAGAAACCTTTATTTAATATACAATTGACACAATATATTCTCTTAGTCTTTTTATCATTTTATTTAATCGTAGATACTGATTTTAATATAAAACATATATCAAGTATGAATTTAAAGTAAAAAGTGATTCAATTAAGGGCCAAATTTTTAAAACCCTTATCTAGTCATAATCTTTCAAACTAGTAATATTGCAAAATATTTTTTTATGATTAGTCTATATGAATTATGTGGGTACGACCACTAGACAATATTTCACATCAAATCTATAGATTAAGCTCTAGGTCTTTTTCCTAAGTAACTCATGTGAAACAAGTGACCACTGGGGCGGGGTATTTATCACCGTAAGGGTATGATTTGAACAATCTTTGGGAAAAGAACCATTAGATGAAAGCTACTTTCCAAATCTAAGCTCTGTGCCTATGGGTTTACAGAAGAGATTTTTAAAAATTTTCCTATATAACTCTATGTAAAACAAGTGACCCCCGGTGTGGGGGGATTTATCACCATAGGGCTTATGATTTGAACAATCTTGGTAATGAACCATTAGATGATGCTACATACCAAATATCTAAGCTCCTGGGCCTTATGGATTTACAGAAGAAGATTTTTTAAGATTTCCTATATAAAATCTATGTAAAACAAGTGACCCTGGTGCGGGGGCATTTATACCATAGGGCTATGATTTTTAAAAATCTTGGTAATGAACCATTAGATGATGCTACATACCCAAAAATCTAAGCTCTGGGCCTTATGGATTTACAGAAGAAGATTTTTTAAGATTTTCCTATATAACTCTATGTAAAACAAGTGACCCCGGTGCCGGGGGCATTTATCACCATAGGGCTATGATTTGAACAATCTTGGTAATGAACCATTAGATGATGCTACATACCAAAATCTAAGCTCTGGGCCTTATGGATTTACAGAAGAAGATTTTTTAAGATTTTCCTATATAACTCTATGTAAAACAAGTGACCCTGGTGCGGGGGCATTTATCACCATGGCTATGATTTGAACAATCTTGGTAATGAACCATTAGATGATGCTACATACCAAATATCTAAGCTCTAGGCTTATGGTTTTTATAGAAGAAGTTTTTAAAATTTTCCTATATACTCTATGTAAAAACAAGTGACCCTGGTGGGGGGCATTTATACCATAGGGTTTTATGATTGTACAATCTTGGTAAGGGCCCCAAAAGGATGCTCATACCAAATATCAAGTTTAGGCCTTGCATTTTTTTTGCAGAAGAAGATTTAAAGTTTGAGTTTTTAAAATCTATTTTTAGCTCCTGTGACCTTTTTTCAACCAACTGATAATTTGTACAACTTTGATAGGGGGCATCAAAGGATGATTCCTGTGAAGTTTGGTAAAAACCTCAGCGGTTAGGAGAAAGTTTTTAAAGCAAATTGTTGACGACGGCGGACGCACGCACGAAACGCACGGACGACGGACAAAAGGTGATCAAATAGCCACTTGAGCACTTCGTGCTCAGGTAGCAAAAACAGTAACAATTATCGATAAAAAAAATAAAAAATACTAAACACTTCTCATATTAATTTTATTTCCATATACTTGAATGGCCGTTGAAAAACCGAAATCAGGGCCGTAAAATAAACCGTGAATCAAGGGTCGTAAATTATTTAGGTTTCAGTACTGTGTGGTTACAGTGTCGCATTTCCATTAAATATCAATAAAAAAGCAATATACCATATTTAAGTGATTGACAGAAGATTTTGGAAATTCCCAACATAAAGTGAAATGGAAAGAAGATTTGGGTAGATTTGTGTAATTTTAGGCGGTTCCGCTAACAGCGGGTACCGGACTTTTCGGTAAATTCCCATTCGGTAAATTGATTTTATATAGGAAAATGAGTGGACGGTTCGGTAAATTGGTTTTTCAATAGAAATTTTTTGTACAAAAATACCTCATATCACTTATTAAGTCATTTGTTGACAAATTAAAGAAAATAAAATTTAAAATTATTCATTAAAAGAATAAAATGTTAGTGTTCAATGAATCCCATGATCGGCCATTTTATGTTCGGTAAATATGGTAAAGTGCGGGGCTTTACAGTTTATACGGCGCAATATGTTAATATTTTAAAAAAATTTTAATAAAGAAAAAAAATTAAAAAAAATCAGAGGGGAGAGAGGGGTGAAGACGACATACAAAAAGAAAAAAAGATAAGTAGAGAGAACGAAAATTTGTTAAAATTAAAATATAAATTACCATATATGATGAAATTACAATTACAAAAAAAGAAGGTATATACAGATAGCGACATTCTTTGAAAATTATTTAATAAAATTAACAATTATAATAACGTTTAAAAGCTGTAAGTCAAATTGTGATAACCCATTATATCAGTTCCCAACTTCAATCAAACCGTTAATTCTTAAAGTTCTTATTAAACACTTTGGCTGCGAAATAATTGAAAATTCTAACCCCATTAAGATGATTAATCTCATTTAAGAAAATAATTCACACTCCTTTAATTGTCCAGCGCGGGGTTTAAAGTTGCGGTCACCAAGGTTGATTGTAAGTAAAACACTAACGCACCGGCATTGAATGAAGTTCTTTACAATTTTAGCGTTCAAAAAAAATATAAAGCATGTAAAGATTTTTGTTGCAAACAAATCATTTTAAATTCTCAAACCGAAAATGACTGAGACATGAAAAGGTGGGATATGGTAAAAAGTTTGGAAAAAAACAAAATTCTTCACTTGCGACAACCATCGAGTTGTCGGTCGTATATCCGTGCATCAGTGCAAGTGGCGTTACCGGCGATTTGAAAGCCATCGCTTGTGACGACTGTGGAAGATGGAACACAGGAAGTGTGGAACAGAAGTTTATTATTTTATTATTTATTATTGCATTATTTTAAATAAGAACAGAATAAAAAAAGAAATTACAAACTCAAAACACAGACTACCACTAGAAAATATTGTCATGTTTGGATTTCATCTGTAAATTACATGATTACATATCTTTATAATAAACATAATAATAAAAAAATATATAGAATAATTATTTAATTTATGATTAATTAGGGTTTCCAAAATAAAATTTTTAAAAACACGCATAAAAAATCGCATATTTATTTTTTGTTATTTCAGGCATCAGCCAACCACAGTATCGCAGCTGCGACGTGTGTCTGACATGAACTGGAGATGTCGAATGCGAGACGGTTCCACAACGCACAACCCACGGCAGGAAATATTTTCCCCCCGCCTTGGAAGTGGACGTATCTCCGATGCGGGAAATT
This sequence comes from Solen grandis, assembly GCA_021229015.1. NCBI lineage: Eukaryota > Metazoa > Mollusca > Bivalvia > Adapedonta > Solenidae > Solen > Solen grandis. The sequence continues at coordinate 92,284,317 of CM037777.1, forward strand.
GCCACCAGCCAAAAAGGTTTAAAAACACACATATAAAAAAAAAATTTAAAAAAACAAAACAACACACATTTATGATTGTGATTTATACTATGTCTTTTTAAACAATACACGCATCACAATAAGATTCCATTGCTTCCATAATGGATAATCATATTTTAATAGATACGTCATAAAAATATATGGATACACATATTTAACTTTAAATATTAAACACGATTCCCATTGCATAGCAACTGTCCATTTTTTAAACAGGGAAATAACATCCCAGATTGACATTCGAAAATCACCGGCAGGAACTTCGACCATCCCGAAACTCCCTGAAAGAACTCAGAGGACCGGCAGCTCACCGCGTTTCCACGAACAGCCACTGACTTTTGAGCCCGGTTTAGGCCGAACCAAGCGCGGGGCAGCTAAGCTATTAGCGGTGCGGATAGCCTACACGAAAGGGGTAGTTTATATTTATAGACACTTGTTTAACGTCCCTCCGTTGCCCCCTATGTATTTATTAAACCGATGAGAAAAACAAATCCGAATTATTATCTTTTTACTATTTTAAACTCAATTATAAATAAGTTTTTCAAAGTAACATTTTCAATATCAATTTCAACTTTTAAAGTACGTTTGTTGTAGGTAAGTACTCATAATTATGAATTTGGCTGGTTTGGGTTTTCACAGGAAGACTGCTGACCGACAGTACTGGAGGTGTGCCATCCGGAACAAAATATCAAAATGCCCGGCGCCTTGAAGGAATACATGGGGGTTTCCGTGGGACTGAGTGGCCATATCCATCCTACAGACCCGGACTTGGCAAGAAATGAAAGTGGCAAAAAGGGTAAGTCCGTATATCTTTTTTACTATCTATTATCTTTTTATTTTTTCGTTTTTATTCTTTCAGTGTACATAAGTTAAATTTATAACAGGAAAAAGATCCACGACCCAGGAACCAAATGACTTGGAATTTGAGGTATTTAGTTTTATTGTTATGCACACACAACTCAAAACATAACAAAACATGGTTTTAATATGAGATTTCATTTAAAATCAAATTTATGAGCGAGTCTTGAAAATACTTTTGAGTCAACGCTCTTTTATCACGTGACACAATAATCCCTTTAAAATGTTGATATCAATTTCTATATTTTTTTCAATCCAGTATGCAAGAATGTTAATAATGCTATATTTTCAATTGACCGAGCTTTCCAGGAGCTTCCTGATAGAGATATCCGATGGATGGAGCCCCCCACATATATTCGGCACGGAGTCTCAGCTGCAGCTGCTGTCCAGGCGAAGAAGTGGTTCCTGGACGGAACTTTCAAGGTAGTCCCTCCATTCTAAGCTACACCAGTCCACGTTTTGTGAAGAAGGGGTCCGACGAGAAGCAAGTTCCGCTGACAAGTTTGACTTCCTGAGGAAGGGGGATTTCGCTTCCCTACCTTCCCAGGAACAGATCGTCGCCGCCATCAACAGGTGAAGTCCATCCAGGGGGAAGTCGGCGGTCCTGGCTCAAAAGTGTCTGCTAATGGGAGGACATGGGGGGAGGGAGCCATTGGGTCCAGCCAACTGGTGCGTCTTCCTGAGATTGTACGCACAAACAACGACTAAAGGTATGTTAAAATGATATATGTAATGTTCTTTTCCTCCCCCTTTTCTGTCCTTAAAGTTTTTTTTTACCTCACCCCCAATTAATTATAAACGTTGAGAAAAAAATTTTATGTAGTAATGTACTTTCCCTAATATATCAGTTTAAAGAATTAAATTATAATGTATTATTACCTTTCACCACTTTTTTAAAGACATCGAGAAACCATACCTTTTTTTATATATTTATAAATCTTCTATTAATTTCAGGATGGCACCGCAGATGAAGCTCGGGCAGGGAAAACCGAACCCCGGAATCTACAAGCTTTGGTGATTTTCGTGAGGAAGCCGAACCGCGACCTTAGGTGAGAATGGTGTCGGAGGGAAACCCCCTCACGTAGATTCGCCGGAAGAAGACGCCAGATCCCGGGAAAACTGGAGGAGGCCCGGGACCGATATGAGGAGGAGGACCTGACCACTACTGCCCTGCTGAGGCGACATCTTTTTGTCATCGGTCCCAAAGGAGGCTACCCTGCATCTCTACCGCGATGACGATCAGTAGTTCTGAGGTTTCGGGAAGTCTGCATGATCTGATGTGTGTGTTATTGGTTTTTTGACGTGACATTGTTTTGCAACCTCTTTATGGCTTTGTATGTTTTATTTGTTTTTACATGTTGTTAATTTTGTTTTAAAAAGAAAGAAAAAAAATAAAAATAAATAAAGTAAAACAACTTTGTAATGCTTTCTTCCCTTTTTTTTTCCCACGAAAAATGAAACTACAAAAACATAAATCTATAAACTCCCAGTGAGAGAGAAAGAGAGAAGATATATAATATGTATATTTTTTTCCCAAAATCCATAATGTAATAATAAGTTAATTATGATAATTAAATACTAATAAAAATTAATTTATTATTTGATAATTAAAATTTCTAATAATAATTGATTATGAGATAAAAAAAAATATGGACATAATTATATTTATTATTGTAATTAATATTTCAAAAATAATTAGTAACAATTAAAAATTTAAAATTTTCCAGTATTCAGAATTATCTCTAAAGTATTCCGCTGATTAATTTAAACCCCTACATTAAACCACTCAGCGAACATAATTCCTCTCTACCTTTAATAACCAAAGCCCTACTGAATCACATTTTAGTATAAACACGTTTTTTTCAAACATACAAAGGTGTGATATACATAAATAGGGAATTACTATTGAAAATCAATTTACCGAACCTGCAAACCTTATATTTTATAATCAATTGGTTTATGCCCAACTGTCCCACTTTTTTTTATATTTTGTTTCCCAACTGCCACTCAAGATTTTTTAGCACCTTGCTGGGTGGTTTTGATAAGGGATTATAATCTATTTCAAACTACAACACATTAAAATGAATTTAGTTGTATTATTGATTTTGTTTTATTTTTTTTTGATTTTGTATTTTTAAAAGGGAAAAATTTTTGTTTTAGTTATTTTTGTATTTTTCTTTCTAAAAAAGTGTTTATTTTAAAGGGCCTTTAATTAGGGTTACTAATTTTAAATTTTAATTTATAGTGAAATGCATTCCTTTGATTCTGGCTTTAAAGCTTATGTGAATTGTAAAGATAAAAAATAATTTGAACTTATTAAATAATTTCACCTCGCTACTTTTTTCTTAAATTTTTGTTAATTGATTGGTCCAACTAAAGTTTCCCTTTTCGTATAATTGCTAAGTGATTTGGGTAAGAAATACAAACAAGTCCTTTGATCTAGCGTTTACTACTTAAGGTAAACAATTTGTTTGAAGTAATTAACATTTTTGTTATCAATTTATTGTGACTTTCAAACGTGATATCTATTAGAAGAAG
>CM037777.1:92287848-92337848 GCA_021229015.1 Solen grandis
CGAAAGAGTATGATATCTAGGTCATGCTGATTCAAGGTTGGTATCAAGGACAGCTCTACGTCATCACCTAACGGTCGATCATTCTGGTCACTCTAGTCAATCAAACCAATGCAGCTGAAGTGGCGAATATCAAGTCGCTCTCTCTGACCGTTTGTAGTTTTTTTTAAGGTGGAACAAGGTCGCACATTTTGATATCAACTGCAGAGACCTTGATTGGTAAAAGATTTTGAAGGCCATGTATAGGTGTTGATAAGACAGGGTTAAAATCAGTCTTTTTGTCAACATCATCCTGGATAGTGTTTATTGGTTAGATTGACAGACGATAGCGTCAAACTTTGAGGTGATAACCACTGTCCACTGTTTACCTAATATGTAGTTACACAATGTATCATAGTAACATGAATAATTTTTATGCTCACCGAAGGTGACGCATATAGTCGCCGCTTCGTCCGTCCGTCCGGTGGTCCGTCCGTCCGTCCGTTCGTCCGTCACACTTTCCTTGTCCGGACTATTTCTCAGGAACTAACGGCTTGAATTCAACGAAACTTTATGGGAAGCTTTATTACGAAGAGGAGATGCGCATATCATCAGCATGACCCGATTCCTAAATATTTCACAGAGTTATGGCCCATTGACTTTTCGGCCTATAGTTCATATTGCATGATTCTTGTCCGGGCTATTTCTCAGGAGTTAATGGCTTGAATTCAACGAAACTTTATGGGAAGCTTTATCACCAAGAGTAGATACGCATATCGTCGGCGTGACCTGGTTCCTCAATTTTTCACAGAGTTATGGCCCATTGACTTTTCGGCCTATAGTACATATTGCATGATTCTTGTCCGGGCTTTTCTCAGGAGCTAATGGCTTGAATTCAATGAAACTTTATGGGAAGCTTTATTACCAAGAGGAGATGCGCATATCGTCAGCATGACCCAATTCCTAAATTTTTCAAAGAGTTAAGGCCCATTGACTTTTTGGCCTAGTACATATTGCATGATTCTTGTCCGGGCTATTTCTCAGGAACTAATGGCTTGAATTCAGCAAAACTTTATGGGAAGCTTTATCACCAAGAGTAGATACGCATATCGTCGGCGTGACCTGGTTCCTCAATTTTTCATAGAGTTATGGCCCCTTGACTTTTTGGCCTATAGTTCATGTTGCATGATTCTTGTCCGGGCTATTTCTCAGGAACTAATGGCTTGAATTCAATGAAACTTTATGGGAAGCTTTATTACCAAGAGTAGATACCCATATCGTCGACGTGACCTGGTTCCTAAATTTTTAAGAGAGTTATGGCCCCTACTACCATGTTGTTGACTAATATTCATGTCATTTGCCTAATTTAACAGGAGATATCATTTAAACAAAACCCCACAAAATTCAATATGCTAGTAATGTCAATCATAATCATGTCAGCTAATTGTTGTTTAGGCCATTATGGCAATATTTCAAATATCCAGTCATATGTCAAGAGTGTTGGTTAACCTCTTTGATATGAGCACACATTGAAATGTATGACTTAATTTTTAGTAGTATAAAAACTTAAAAAAATCAATGAAAGATCTGATGAGTAACACGTATTATCATATTAAATAGTAAACTGTTACTAAGTTTCCAAATTAGAGTTGGTAAAACATCTCATCTGATGAGGAGAATAGATATGATTTAGGAATGGGGATTTCAAAATATCCTCCCACCCATTGACCAAGGCCTTATTTGTAACAATGACGTTCTTCGGGGAGCATCTGTCAGTTCTACTGACTTTCTTGTTCAATTTGGAAATAGACTCATGTGATCACAGATATATCATGTCACCCGTTGTAGACCCCAGGAGATGGAAAATGCAAGATCATGGACTTCATTCGAGCAGAGAGGTCACAACCAGAGTACAATCCAAAAACAAGGCATTGTCTGTATGACTTGCACTCTAATAATGTAAGTGTTTCTTCTACTATGTTTGGAAGTGTACAGTGAAAGTGTAAAATAAATATAAGATTATCATATTTGCTTAATTTGATTCAAACTTATATATTTATTTTTACGTCGATAGGAAAACTAGTTCTCTCAATTTATGAACCTCACTCGACTGTTCCTGAATTTGACCAGTATTTTGCGTGTGTGAAGGCAAAATATTCTTACCGTCAACTTGGTTCCGGATACGTAGTTATTTATTTACCACTTGACCACGGCGTTTGATCCAGTTCATCGGGTTTGCTTCAGAATCCAAACATTTCTATTTACTTATTTTTAAATTACCATCTCAGTAACATACAAAACTTATTGTTTGCTTTGAGCAGCACTCAGACAAAAAATATCGGTGATGTGCAGGACTCACATTTTATGTATAAAAATATCTCAGAATTGTAAGAACTCACTAAGAGATTTCCTCTTTTTCTGCTCATTAAGCTTATTTCACTAAAATATTCCTATGAGACAGTGCATGAGCCAAATGGTGCAAAATTAAATCTCACTTTTAAGCTAACATATGCCAAATATTTAACAGGAATAGGTCATTTTCGATCTTACATTTAACATTAAGCAATATTGTTTAAACGGTATCTATGTTTTCAAAGGTGTTTTGTTATTCACTATTTTGTGATAAGTATAACCTGGATATGGATTTTTTACTATTTTTTTTTACAAGAAGGACTGTAATAAAAATACAGTCTCTCTTTTTGAAACTTGAGTTTAGTAAACCTCTTTTTTTTAAACTTGTGTATCACAAAGTTTTTGTTGATCAACTAGATTTGTCAACAAATTTGCAACAATAGCCATGTATTTAAAGTTTTATTCTAGTCAATAACACAAGTGTTGTCATATCTTACACTGGTCACGCTTACAGTAACATACCTGTTGTTGTTGCATGTCTGATCACTTTTCTTCCTTCATGCCAGAATAACCAGAAAAGTGACTATTCTAAGCATTAATGCAGATGCCACACAACCTTAGTCTTGCAATGTGGCAGAAACATGGCTATTGGGATGCAAATCGCAACATAAAATCATCGTGTGTGTATCCTGTCTTTCAGATGACGTTTGGGTTGATTACCCATGAACCACACTTCTCCTTGTTTAGAGAGAAAGATATGTTCCCACATTATAAGGACAAACAAAAGTGGTACTGATGTTTGATGTTTCAACAGATTTGCATTTGACTTCTTATACTCCAACGCCGGATTCCCACTACTGTCTTTTACATTTTACTACCTCTGTCAGACGTGGTATACTTGGGTAATCCGTGTCGTTTTAAGGATATAAAACATATAGCAACCAATGAAAATAGATAAGAGCATAAAGTATCCACATTAAACATCCCCAAGACTATAAATGAACGTCCTATAATTTTCGTTTTCCATAGTTCTCACAAACTAACCAGAATAAAAAAAAATCCACAATGTTCCTATTTTGAAAGGTCAGTTTCGATCAGTTAAAAAGTCTCCACTACATCATGGGTCTACCAACAGGAGCTTTGCTTTTAAAATGTCGATAAATGAGTAAATACAAATACAAGTACACTAATAATCTCACGGACAGTCTATGGAGAGTAACGAAACGAGTCGCTAATGTGTATTTGAGATTGGTTATAAGCTTGTCCTGTTGAGTCAAATATTAAAAGATAAAGTGTTTGTTTATTATAGTGTCACTTTAATGAAATTTGACATATGAGACACCTCTTTGCTTTCACAATTACCTTCCCGGTTCCCTTCTACACGGTGCATAACCATATCGGCGGGCTCTCTGCGGAAATCTCTATATCGGCAGGCTCTCTCCGTTTGCACCGGTCATTCTTTGCCATAAACACTAGCAAACGCTGGACGGAAGGGGAAAAAAACAGACAAATGGTCACTTTTCAAAGTTGAGTTGCTCAATATTAAGTATTGCACGTAATATTAGAGTATCTTATCTATGTATATGTTTGTAAACTTTTCAATTATCAGCAACTGCGACCTGAAACTCGGCTGAACAGTTAAGTGATGTACCAACATGGAACACAACCTCGGCACTTTCTACAGGCTTCAGCATGTTATTGCTTTGAATGTGTCTATAATATGACCATCGAATGTATTCTTTTCAGTATATTCCTCCAGAAGATACCGATAAATTGACCGATTTTAATGTAAATTTCTTGAAAACCCCCTACTTTCGGTTTTGTCGTTGCACGGGAGGTCTCTCTGCACATCACTTTTTGAAGCACAGGCAGAGCAGACTCTCTGCATTTACCACAGGCAGGCTCTCTGCAAGCCATGGTTTATCTTATTGTTTACGGAAAATGAATAATTTCATGGGTCCTTACCCCTACTTTGTGTTTTAATTTCGTACTTTGCATGTACTTTGTGTTTTTTTCGTAGTCAGATACAAATCTGTTAAAGGTATATATTTGTTACTTACTTTTAATTTTACTATTTTCTTGATAAAAATATAAAAGATAGGGTACTGTTTATTACTATAATTCTCATAATTTTGAATTGAAAAAAAAAATAGAGAGAGAGAGAGCGCCAGAAAAAAGAAAAAAAAATCAAACATGAAAAAGATATTATATTAATGAGTCTATTAATTTTTAACTTTGTGCTAACTTTTTATCATTTTACACATTAACATGCTTGACAAATCGAAAGTAAATATATAAATGAATAAATGCGTCCATGGATTTAAAGTAACGAATAATTATTAACTCTATTATTACTTTGTCAAAAACAAGGCCACTAGGGACGTAACCAACATACAATATAATGATTATGATATAATAGGCATTTTATATAATCATTTTATTTTTCTTAAACATCGCACTGAAGAAAGTAAATTTATGTTATAAGCGTATTTCGAAAAATTGTGATTGACGCGTAGAACAGATACGTCACTGTTAATTCATTAAATTTACAAACACACACGGATTTACTTGTGTAATTTCAAAGTCTAAGAGTATTTATGCAGCAATGTTATATTGTTGTTTATATTTTTGACGGATTTCGGATTTTACCAAGCCTATGTCACATTTTTTATTTTATTTTTTTTAAGAAAATAAATATTATTTTTATTTATTTTAAATATTGAATTTAACATCACTTTCTGTTGTCGTAGCAACGCGATAGGCTTAGTATTAGATTTTTTTTCCCAGTATGAATGAACAATATAAATGCGAGAAGAAATACCTCATATCTCAAGGCAGCCAAAGAGTTTTAATACTAATCGAATGTGTAATAAGTTGTCGACATAATCGCCACAAACTGACAACCTATTCTACTTCTTACATAGGAGAGAATAATAGAGAATGTATTGGAACAAATGAATGCAGTGTTTTTTTTGTTTTTGTTCAAAATATTCGGAGAATATAGGCGGCATCCCCGTCCCCCATTTTCAATTTTCTTTCACCCCCCCCCCCCCCCAATAACTTTGACAGTTTATCTACCACTGTGTGCATGGACTCACTGCTGCATTTTTTAATGTTATATTCTCAATAAAGCTCTTCAAACATGTTGTTTCATTGGTCTTATTATATTTTATGCAATAAAACATCATTAAATAAGGGTAAAAGACAATAAGAAACTTACATTATACATAGCAGAAAAATCCCCCTTTTAAGCTCCTCCCCCGCTTTTTGCCCCGGACTCCTTTCCTCCAACAAAGAAGAAAAAAAACAAAAAAACTGGAAGGGCAAGAAACATGAAACTGTTATTTTACAACAATAAAACACAAACTACGCTAGCAGCATGTTTAAAAAAAAAACATTCGCTGGCAAATGCATAGAACCTGCCTGTGGTAAATATAGAGAGTCTACCTGTGCTTCACAAAGTGATGTGCAGAGAGACCCCTCGTGCAACGACAAAACCGAAAGTAGGGCTTTTTCAAGAAAGTTACATTAAAATTGGCCATTTTATTGGTATCTTTTTGAAGAATATACTGAGAAGGATACATTCGAGGGTCATATAGACACAATCAAAGTAATAACATGCTGAAGCCTGTAGAAAGTGCCGAGGTTGTGTTCCATGTTGGTACATCACTAAACTGTTCAGCCGAGTTTCAGGTCGCAGTCGCTGATAATTGAAAAGTTTCACACATATACATAGCTAAGATACTCAAATATACCGTGCAACACTTTAGATTGATCAACTCAACTTTGAAAAGTGACCATTGGTCTGTTTCTTTCCCTTCCGTCCAGCGTTTGCTAGTGTTTATGGCAAATAATGACCGGTGCGAACGCAGAGAACCTGTCAATATAGCGATTTCTGCAGAGAGCCCGCCGATATTGTTAAGCACCGTGTTCCATATGCCAGGCACCAGGCAGAAAGACAACTGGCAACCATTATTTAATTAGCTGGCGGCTCTACAACCGGCCATATCAGAACGGTCCTCTGCCGGGGATAGAACCTTCAACCCCACTCCCGAAGCAAATGTCTTAACCACTAGGCCATGGGATTAGTTAATATTATTTGCAGCATTACTAGGCTGTTTCAAATTTACACATGTAATACCTATTGCAATTCAACTCGAGCCATATGCTGTACAATACTATACAAAATGTATTGGGGACTTTACGTGTGGAATCGAATATCATCTTTCAGTTTTGTGAGAAATAATATTATAAGTAACAAGTTGATATAATTTGATCAAAATCTTACATAATGTATAATAAGGCAAATAAATTTTTTTATAATTATTCAGCTTAACGTTTTAATAGTATAATTAATATGTTTATTTTTCAACTTAATATTTACATAGGATATTCGGAGAATTAATGACTTTTATCTAAGAACTTAAAAATATTTTAAAAAATACTTTAAAGGAGTGACAATTTCTTTCAAAGCCTTTGAAAATTTAATGTGATTGTTTGTAGCATGGGTTGTTAAATGAATATTTCATGAACACGTGATACAGCTGATACAGGTTTCTTATAAAATATATAGGGACAATTATATTGTTGTAGCCTTTGGTGGCTTTGTATTTTGCTCCGAGCTGCGTGGGAAAGTTGATGTCTTGCGAAGCTGAAGGTCGACGAGATGTCAATTTTTCCTTTTTGGCAAGTAGGAAAATACAAAGCTAGGAAAAGCTAATGCAACATAATTTTATTATATACATATAAATTTCAAAACACAGGAAGTCAGTTTATACAAGTTTTTATGTTTTATTTTTTAGAATACAAGTATTTATCAATGGCAGATAAAGTTTGATTACAGCCACGCATCCATTTAAAAGAACATGGCGTCTATGGTAACTTAGAATCGCACATGCGTGTCAAAAGTTGTCTGCAAGTTCTGACGTCAAGCAACCATATTCGGAGCCGTATTTGTCAATGACATTATACGGAATTTGTATTTGCGCTTCGTTTTTTGCATGTATTTGAGATACATAAGATATGTAAATACTATAGGTAAATAATAATATACATGTGTATTGCGATATTCTAGTACAGTGTATACGGGAACAGCCCTACAAATTAGATAAAAGTGTTTTTTTGTGTACGTGTGTGACTATATTAATAATTGTAATAACTTACAACATAGAATAAAAAGTTCTCAACCTTTTTTCGAGTGTGAACATATTTTGATGCTACTTCTTTGATGTTAATATTGTTCATATTCATGTCATTGTAATTTTGATTGGTTGATTATACATATAAACTAAATTTATCACAAACTTGTCGGTGAAATGTTAACTCGATTTATCAAAAGTAACTGTTTATTTAACTTTCAGGCCGGCAACCCCTGAAGAGACCAGATTTCACCTAATGCACTTGTCCATGTTAAGAGAATATCTAGACATTGAGTTCTCTCCCTTAAAGGTAATCATGAAAATGGGGCTATATGCATGTTAAGAGAATATCTAGACATTGAGTTTTCTCCTTTAAAGGTAATCATGAAAATGGTGCTATGTCCATGTTAAGAGAATATCTAGACATTGTCCATGTTAAGAGAGTATCTAGACATTGAGTTTTCTCCTTTAAAGGTAATCATGAAAATAGTGCTATGTCCTTGTTGAGAGAGTATTTAGACATTGAGTATTATTTGCTGTACAGTGATAATACTCCAGGTGGCTGAGTACGAACAGTGATTGCTCCCGGAGCACAGTTCATTTGGGGTGTCTGGCTTTATCCTTGGTTGCAACATGCCATAGTCACTAAAATGGAGCTTGTGTTTATCCATTGCTTGTTGAACAGCATAAGAAAAAAAACTTGTATCGCTACTTCTCGTGGTGATAAACTTATAAGGGATATTACAGGACTGGTTGACCGGATTTAAGGATAATTGTGTGGTATTATGCCAATTTTCTATGTTGCGATATCACAATGAGACATTGTTGTATATTAAGTCCTCAAATTGACTGTACTTCTGTCGGTAGCATGAAATAAAAGGTACAAGTAGACATACCTTTTTACAATAGCTAAAATCAGCTTAAATAAAAAAGTGGTTCCAAGTGTTTTCCCCCCTTCATCAAAGGCCGTTCATGGGCGTTTTCCTCTCTCTTAACGTTTCTTTTAAATTAATATAGTTTTCCACCCAATTGCTTGTTACCCAGTGGTCTTTTTCCCCATACGCAATAAAATGGTGTTTTTACTCACCCAAGACATGGTATAATGAGTCAAGCTTGTGTGATATCCTGTTAGCCCATTTAGCATCCCCAAAATATGATGGATATTTGACTTTTCCGCAGACAACGTTGCCATTTGAGTACAACTTGGAGAATGTGATAGACGACTGGGTATTGATGGGGTTTCTAATCGGGAACGACTTCATCCCCCACCTGCCTAACCTCGTCAATTATGACACACTTCTGCTCCTCTGGAGAAAATACATAGAGATCCTGCCGTCTTGTGGAGGTGCACCTTTTTTAAACCCTTTATTTTATAAAGACTACTGTTGACTCTTAGGCAATCAAAGCAACCCTTTTATGATTATGGTGTTATGGTTTCTTCTGTTTCCAAATAAAATTTTACACAGCCTGGATGTCAAAGAAAATCCATTATTTCATGTACCATTTTTTCATTAAAAACTTATATTGAAGTATAAAGTTTTATAGATTTAACTTTTTTACGTCGATTGTATTAAAAGTTGATATAACTAATTCTTATACCTTTCGACGGTTCCTGTGATAGGTTGGACCAGTACTGTGAAGTTTTGAAAATAATGAAATATGCTTAGCATCTGACATGGTTCGAAACCACAAAATAAAGATCTGCTGTCATGTACGCTATCACTGGTGGTCCATGTGGTCATGGAGATGAGGTGGTTATGTTTTCTGTTGGCTTGTGATCCCATCATTTTGTGATATTTTTAAACTTTCCGCAACCAAAGTTTGGGTAAGAAGACATACGCCATTCTTTCATTCGAAAGACTGAGAAATACCCATGCATGATACTCATATCTTTTCGTCGTAATGTTATCATATATATTAAGATAAATTCATGAATGTCTATTTTAAGTAACGTCGCATTGGATTAGCATTGTTAAAATATTAATAAAAGATGTCAAGTCGATAAAAAAAATGTCACATATCATTTCTGATCCGCATGAGGAAAAGAGACATAAAGAAAATGAAATTATGAAAACGCATTAATATAAATAAATAGAACATTTTCGATTATATCTCCGATGGTTATTATAAACAATATATTCATAAGTGGTGAAGTCACTAGTGACCACAAGTGGAAAAAATATATCTGATAATAAAATCAGCAAAATTGTTGTTGTGTAATGTAGAACGGTATTTTAAGGTATTAGTACCCTATTAGCAATCGATTTTATCAAAGAAGTGCATATAAGTTCACAATACAATGTATAAGCTTTCAAAATGTCAAACAATGGAATTCTTAGGGGGAAATTGACAAGTTTTACAGTATCAGACTTTCTTTATTATCTCCTCTTGATAATTATGTTTCATGAGTTATCTCCCCTGGAAGTGAATTAAATGAGTTTCTCTCTATTTTCCTACAGTGGAGCTAAGATTTTTATGAAACGAAAAATGTAACATAATCGTACAATGCACCTTTCTACCGTGCGTTTTGCATGAAATTCAAATTCAGTTTTTCATATTCACAGAAATGGTATATCTCCCATAGCCTCCAATGTTAACTTAAGGTAAAGTCCCTTTAATGGTTGTGCTACGTCTTGGACCACTTAACCTCTAACAAGATAATCAAGGTACCCTAATGAAACATAAGGAAACCTTGGTGATCTCCGTGAAATGCCATGAGGTCCGAAATGTAGCGGAACCAGTACAGGGACTTTAACTTAAATGCAGGTTATCTCCCCTAAATTTAATAAAACTTGAAAAAAGCTTTTTGTAGAATATTTTTGTTTTGAATGTCTTCAAAGTGACAAAGTTAAATGGAAATTTTACCATCCAGTGGCAAAATATGAAATATAGCTTTTAGGGTGCTAATACATTAAGTAACGCAGCCGAAGAATATATGTGCGTATGTATTTTCTTAGTTATACTTATCATTTTATCTTTAAAGGGTACAGTGACCTTTCCCTTTACTCTTTTCCACAGTTTGCCTTATTCTTACAAATTCTTTCAGAATTTTCAATATATGTATTTTAGGCAAGTTAATTATTTTATCTTTGCAGGTTATATCAATGAAGGTGGACAGCTAAATCTGGGGCGCTTTGAAAAGTACATGTTGAAACTGTCAGAGGTTAGTTTCGTCATGACATTGATGTTTAGGAAGCAAACATTCCAATGGTAAAATACAATTAAGACCTTAGAACAAATGCCACACGAAAGGAAACCAAAAAATAGCCTTTATTCAGGAAACATTTTCTAAAAAAAAAATGGTATTAGAAGCCAGTCACTAGTGTCTGTTGTGGCTGTTTGGAAGTTTCAACCATTGCAGTTTGGACTGAATAACATCTTTAAATAAAGATTGTCTTGGATAGAAGAAAGTGTAGCATTTTCATATTAATCATTACCCAGGTTATTTAAATGATTATAACGATTTATTAAATATGCAAATATCTTATCAGTTTCACATTACTAGATATCAGTCCAAGCCATATATAATGAATAATCTGGGCTATGATAAACATGAACTGTGACATATGATATACCTTTGTTTACAGTTTGACACCGCTACGTTCGCAGAGTGCTTTGCTGGCAAAAGGGCCGAACAACAAAGCAAAAGAGAGAGAAAGGCGATGATGGCGTCCGCCAACAAACACCCAGAACACATTGTTTGTTTCTTAAACTTCTCTGCATAATGTTTGATTCATTGTTCTGATATGTAGTTTTCTTCTGTGAAAATTTGTCTTTATCAGCTTCAATTATTTGTTCTGCGAAATGCTTTATATCTTTTTTTCAACTATTGGAGATGCGACTGATTTAACTTAGAAATAGAAATAATGCAGTTTTTTTGCACACGTTAGAACAATTTTTGAACCATTAAGTTAATCCTTTTCATATCATATCAAACAATAATTTTAATCATATGATGTTCGCGGTGCATAATCATATCAGCAGGCTCTCTGCGAAAATCGCTATATCGGCAGGCTCTCTCCGTTTGCACCGGTCATTCTCTGCCATAAACACTAGCAAACGCTTGACGGAAGGGAAAGAAACAGACCAATGGTCATTTTTCAAAGTTGAGTTGCTCAATATTAAGTATTGCACGGAATATTAGAGTATCTTAGCTATGTATATGCGTGTACACTTTTCAATAATCAGCGACTGCGACCTGAAACTCGGCCGAACAGTTTAGTGATGTACCAACATGGAACACAACCTCACACTTTCTACAGGCTTCAGCAGGTTATTGCTTTGATTATGTCTATAATATGACCATCGAATGTATCCTTTCCAGTATATTCTTCAAGAAGATACTGATAAATTGGCCGATTTTAATGTAAATTTCTTGAAAAAAAACCCCTACTTTCGGTTTTGTCGTGGCACGGGAGGTCTCTCTGCACATCACTTTTTGCAGGCAGGCTCTCTTCAGGCTATGGTTTATCTTATTGTTCACGGAAAATGAATAATTTCATGGGTCCTTAACCCTACTTTGTGTTTTTAATTTAGTCAGATACAAATCTGTTAAAAGTTGTTTTTGTTTGTTTGTTTTTTTACTTTTTACTATTTTCTTGATAAGAATACTAAAAGATAAATTTCCTCTAGGGTACTGTTTATTACAATAATTCTCATAATTTTAAATTGAATCCCCACACTTGCATGTTCCTTCAAAAAATAGAGAGAGAAAGAGAGAGCGAGAGAAAAGAAAAAATCAAACATGAAAAAGATATTGTATTAATGAGTCTTAATTTTTAACTTTGTGCTAACTTTTTATCATTTTACACATTAACATGCTTGACAAATCGAAAGTAAATATATAAATGAATAAATGCGTCCATGGATTTAAAGTAACGAATAATTATTAACTCTATTATTACTTTGTCAAAAACAAGGCCACTAGGGACGTAACCAACATACAATATAATGATTATGATATAATAGGCATTTTATATAATCATTTTATTATTCTTAAACATCGCACTGAAGAAAGTAAATTTATGTTAATAGCGTATTTCGAAAAAAATGATTGTCGCGAAGAACAGATACGTCACTGTTAATTCATTAAATTTACATACACACACGGATTTACTTGTGTGATTTCAAAGTCTAAGAGTATTTATGCAGCAATGTTATATTGTTGTTATATGTTAGACGGATTTTGGATTTTACAAGGCCTATGTGACATTTTATTTTATTTTTTAAGAAAATAAATATTAATTTATCTATTTTAAATATTGACTTTAATATCACCTTCAGTTGCCGTTGCAACGCAGTAGGCTTAGTTTCAGTTTTTTCAGTATGAATGAACAATATAAATGCGAGAAGAAATACCTCATATCTCAAGGCAATTTGCAGCCAAAGAGTTTTGATACTAATCGAATTTGTAATAAGTTGTTGACATATTTCGTCGCAAAAAACTACCTATCCTACTTCTCACATAAGAGAGAATGAACGGTGTGTATTGGAACAAATGAAGGCAGTGCTTTTTGTTGTTTTGCTTTTTTTATTGTTCAAAATATTCGGAGAATATAGTTGGCATCCCCCACCCCCCATTTTCTATTTTCTTTTACACCCCCCTAACTATGACAGTTTACCTACCACTGTGTGCATGGACTCACTGCTGCATTTTATTTAAATGTTATATTCTTATCTAAACTGGTCAAACATGTTGTTTCATCGGTCTTATTATATTTTATGCAATAAAACATCATTAAATAAGAGTAAAATACAATAAAAGGCTTACATTATACATAGCAGAAAAATCCCTCTTTTTAAGCCCCCCCCCCTTTGGGCTCCTTTCTCCCAACAGTGAAAAAACACTGGAAGGGCAAAAAGCACGAAACTGTTATTTCAAAACAATAAAAAAAGTACGCTAGCAGTATGCTTTAGAAAAACTATCGCTGGCAAATTGCGAAGAGCCTGCCTGTGGTAAATGCAGAGAATCTGCCTGTGCTTCAAAAAGTGATGTGCAGAGAGACCTCCCGTGCCACGACAAAACCGAAAGTAGAGGGGTTTTCAAGAATCTTACATTAAAATCGGCCAATTTATCGGTATCTTCTTGAAGAACATACTAAAAAGAATACATTCGATGGTCATCTTATAGTTCGGCCGAGTTTCAGGTCGCAGTCGCTGATAATTGAAAAGTGTACACGCATATACATAGCTAAGATACTCTAATATTCCGTGCAATACTTCATATTGAGCAACTCAACTTTGAAAAGTGACCATTGGTCTGTTTCTTTCCCTTCCGTCCAGCGTTTGCTAGTGTTTATGGCAAAGAATGACCGGTGCAATCGCAGAGAGCCTGCCGATATAGCGATTTTCGCAGAGAGCCTTGCTGATATGGTTATGCACCGTGGTGTTGAGATATGGAAAAGTAAGTGAATACAATGCTGATTTTTGAATATGGAATTGCAATCCTCGAATTAGATTTTTTTTTACTTGATACTTAATTATGGGTTATAAACAAAAACAAATGAATTACATTGAGAAATTATGACTGAACTTCTTATTGTATGCGTCTATATTTGGTGTTACAGAAGATGTCAGAGAGCCAGATTGCCCAACAGGATATGTCAAAAGACGTTGAGGACGTTGATGGACTTGGATCAAAGCTTATGGATTCTTCCCCTTGATGAGATTAGTGGTAAGACATGGATAGATAAAATATTGAAGTACAGTTACAAGTTCACCAGTCCTAGTGTCCGAGTAATTAGAGCATCTATCCTATGATTATAAGGTTGTTGCTTCGTTTTCTGACCTCAATACACTAAAGTTTTGAAAATGCAGTGGGACAGCAGGGACGGCACTTTTTTGTTTTATGTACACATACTACCCCAAAGATGTTGGTTATTTTTTGGAATTTATTATTTAGTTTATATTATTTTTATTTTAATTTTTCTTTGGTATCTGGCTTAAATTTCTTGGACCATAAGTAAAATGAAACACTGTTGTCACATAGTTAATGTGTGAATAATTTCAGATGAGCCAGGTCTGTCGAATGAAAACGATGACGTCACATTGGACGACGGATTTCAGCGTCACAAGAGGAATTACTATAAGAACAAGATGAAATATGATAAAGTTTCTCCGTATGTGTCATTTAGTTTTACCATACTTATTTTTTCACATAAGAAAAACATAATCACATAGTGAGAAAGTCTACCATGTCACTGTTTCTAACCTCGCATGTCGTTTACGTAGCTCTAGAAGAACATGTTGTTGTTGTTGTATTGGGGTTTACCGTCGCTGTGATAGTATTTCAATCATATAGCGACGTCCAGCTAATTACAGGTGGAGGAAGACCCCGAGTACACAGAGATACCCGGGTAGAACCACCGACCTACCGCAAGCCAGCTGGAAGACTTCTTCACATGAAAAATCCGAATTCCCTACCGGGATTCGAACCCACAACGGTGAGGGGCAGAGAGATTTGTAGTCCACGACTGTAACCGCTCGGCCACGGCGGCCCCAGAGAAGAAAATGATTTGATTCCATGCTTTTCTGTTTCGACCACGAGTCAAGTATTTCAAGAGCAGATTTTTTATGAAGATTGTATAGAGAAGCCTCAAATGTATTCATGTTTATTTAGTAATATATATATATATATATATATATATATATATATATATATATATAAGAAAGTAGGATTGTGAAATTACACGACTCCTTGTAATGACAGACACATATTCAGCGACTAGGAAAGAATGGACTCTGTATCAGGTTCACATTATCTAGAAAATGCCCCTTTAAACTTTTCAAATAAGTCACTTTTAGTTAATGTAACATAGACGTTTAAACATACCACCGTTAATGTCACCATAAAATGTAACTTTAAGACACTGAATATTCAATATTTATAAACATACTTTGCTACTTTGTTTTTTAATTTTCAAACTACTAATTCCATTCAAAACAGCCACTGAAAAAAATATTATCAGCCTAGGACAATGAAATTGCACAGTGTCTAAAAGTGTAATTGACTTGCAGATCATCCATTATTTTAAATCATAAACTGGTGGGTAATAGAGAGTCAAACTTTGACCTGGATTACACAAAAGAAAACAAAGTTTTGTGATATTGGCTGTAAGCAGTTGAATTTGCCATGAATGAAAAAGGAGGGGTTAAACTTAAATTGCTTCAACTGGAAAGGTACATAGTGCATGTTTTTGTGACTTATTTGTAGTGTGTGTAGATTATATTATTACATATTACCCTATTCCATATACGGCAGTCTTATACTTTATTTTTGTATCATTTTGTTAAAAATAGAAATAAACTTGAAACGTCTTACAGAGAAGTCCTTAGGGACCTGTCAGAGGAGTATATACGAGGTATACAATGGGTCCTGCTGTATCACTACGAGGGAGTTCCCTCCTGGAAATGGTACGTATGGACGGTTCCTAAATTGTCAATCAAGTATGTTTACATTAACCGGCTTATCCAACCAGTGTACGTGTGAAGCACGAGGTAAAGGGTTGACCTACTAAACACAAAAGAACACGTGCTTTTTGTTTGTGATACTGTTTGTGAGCACCTGACCTTGGGAGAAGAGTAGGGAGAAGAGTTACATACACATTGCGGAACCGTCCATTTCAAATGTGACCTGAAGGACATTATATATATTTGACACTGTGGTGGTCCAGATGCAAGTTTAGATGGTTGAATAACTGATCTTTGATCAGGTCCTGATCACTACTGTACCAGACATCAGAGGTGTTTGTAGTCTTGTTATGAACACTGATATGTTCTCAATATTTGAGTTATGCTGCTTTTGTATATGATCACAACTTCACATACGCGTTATTAATAATATAGTTCAGTGTAAGTGTTTTATTACTTTAACGTATTTCTATATTTTCAAGATCACGTTTATTTATTACTTATACAGTTTCTTGACAGCGTACATGACTGTTTATTCCGGGTTGAAAATGATGTCATCCGAGCTAGTCATCTTTTTTAGCAGCTCGGGTGATATTATGTTCCTCAGTCGGGCATAAGTCCAGTCTTATTCCTAATAGGACTTTTAATTGTGACATTGTATAAATACATGTACATCAATGTGTACTTGGCATTATTTTTAAAACTTATTAACTAATCAGAAAAGGGAATTGTACTTTGCAGTAACCGCACGGTTAATTTAACCGGTTTGATAAATCATTTCCAAAACATAGGATAAGATAATTTTTCATTATTGTTACTTGTATTATAAAGCATAATTCCAAATTTCCAAGAAAGAAATATATGTATATATTTATTATATCTTAACACCCAACTCAACGTGCCCTGAAAGTCTACTGTTACGACCAATTTGATGAAATGGCTCAACAAAGAAAAGCCAGCAACAAACTAGTTAACTAAATATATTTTGATTATAAACAAGTAACAAATATCAATATGAATATCACAACATACAGTGTCTTAAAATTATTATAACAAATTAATTTGATCCTTGTCTGATTGATAAAATTTAAATATAACCTGAGTAATCCAATAGATATGTCCTTTATCCAAATGTAAGTCCGAAATTAATTCCACACTGTTGAATGACCCACACTTGATGAATTGCTGCCAAAAACAAGTCTTCTAAAACAAGTCTCTTCCACAAGTCTGCTCTCAAGTCTGTTCTCCCTAAAACCCCCTTCCTTATATATAATTGAGCGAAATATTCTAGAAACAACCATACTATTCTTCAAAAAAGAATGTTCTAAAGTGTAAACAGGTTACATAAGACTTCTAGAATTTTCCATAGAAAGAACCGAAAGTTCCAGTAAACAAATATACCAGTAAACAAGTTATTTTTAGAACAGGGATCGCCTAATCACTCCAGAAGAAAACTAGTAAACAAGTTATTCTTAGAATAGGGAGTTCCCTCTACAGTGTTGTGTATACATAACTAGGTTAGGTGTAATATGTAACACCTTCCCTCCTAAAGAAAAAAGATTTAAGTAATAAATCTTTTTAGATTATTATGATTACAATATATACTACAATAAACACAAATTAAATTACAGTAAACAGTAAACAAGAGAAATTAAACATGCCTAGATAAGATATCATTTCAAACATAATTTAAATGCACATTACATACGTGACAAAGCATCTGGAATGATATTGTCCTTTCCTTTAATATGTTTAACATCAAGGTCAAATTTTTGCAACATTAAACTCCACCTTAACAATCTTTGATTTTTGTTCTTTAACTTGTGCAAGAAACTTAAAGGATTGTGATCACTAAAGACAACAATGGGTTTTTGTGATGAAGTCAAATAAACTTCAAAATGTTGAACAGCAAGTACAAGAGCAAAACACTCTTTTTCTATAGTAGAGTAATTTCTTTGATGTTTGTTAAATTTCTTTGAAAAATAACAAACAGGGTGGTCAACTCCATTATTGTCTTCTTGTAACAGAACAGCACCAATATCACTGGCATCCACAGCTAGCTTGAAACATTTATTAAAATCTGGTGCTAATAGAACTGGTGCGCTCTTGAGTATGGCTTTCAATTTTTCAAATGCTATTTGACAGTCATGATTCCAAACAAAGGTTTTACCTTTTTTTAAGCAGATTTGTCAAAGGCTCAGAAATTTCTGAAAAGTTCTTACAGAATTTTCTGTAATATACAGCCATACCAAGAAATCGCATCAGCTGTCTTTTACATAAAGGTATTGGAAATTCTGAAATTGATTCAACTTTTGCATTCACAGGTTTAACGTGACCCTGTCCCACAACATGTCCTAAAAATATTAATGATGCATGACAAAATTCACTTTTAGCCAGGTTGATGGTCAACTTTGCATCACTTAATCTGTTGAAGAATTCTCTGATGATCCTCAGATGTTCCTCAAATGTATCAGAATAGATGATGACATCATCGATGTAAGCATCACAACCGTCAAGGCAGGATATAACACTATTTATGAGCCGCTGATAGGTAGCTGGTGAATTTTTCATACCAAAAGGCATTACTTTGTACTGATAAAGCCCATCGGGTGAAACAAATGCTGACAGTTCTTTGGCACGATCTGTAAGTGGGACCTGTCAGAATCCTTTCAATAAGTCAAACTTTGTGACATATCTGGCTTTTCCAGCTTTATCGATGCAGTCGTCAATTCTGGGTATTGGGTATGAGTCTGTTTTAGTGATAGCATTGATTTTATGATAATCAGTGCACATCTGATACGTGCCATCTGGTTTTGGTACAAGAATACATGGGGAACTGTAGTTACTTTGACTTGGTTCGATAAAGTCACTTTCAAGAAGATACTTAACTTCATTTTTCAAATTATTTTGTTTTGCCGGATTAATTCTGTATGGATGTTGTTTGACTGATCCATCACTTTCGACAATTACATCATGATATATTTTATCAGTCCGTTTGGGAATATCCGGAAGTAAATGTTCATATTCTAAAACAAGTTCTTTGAGTTGTGTCTGTTGTAATGACTCCGATGAATAATTTCTGTCAATGTTCCTCAAAATTCAGATTATTAATTAAGCGACAAGATCAACATTAACATCACAAGTACTAAGGTTATCTGGTTCAAGTGGGACAGGTTTAATAACTGACACAGGTTTAACAATATTTTTGTTATTTCTATCAATGTATTTTTTCAACATATTGACATGGCACATTTGTTTTTGTTTTCGCCTCCCAGGAGTCAGGATGACATAATTAAGATCACTGATTTTCTTGTCAATTAGATATGGACCAAAATATTTGGCTTGCAACGGTTTGCCTGGAATTGGCAACAAAGCAAGAACCTGATCACCTGGTTTGAAATTTCTGATTTGAGTTTTAATATCATATTTCTGCTTCATTTTGTCCTGAGCTAGATGAAGATTAGATCTTGCCATTTCGCAAGCTTTTGAAAATCTATCACGAAAGTCAGAAACATACTGTAATAAATTCAAAGATGATGAGTTATCATCGGACAAGAATTTGTCTTTAAGCATTTTTAATGGTCCACGTACAGTGTGACCAAACACAAGTTCAAATGGACTAAAGCCAAGTGACTCTTGAACAGACTCTCTAACAGCAAACAGAAGCAAAGGGATACCTTCATCCCACTTCTTCTCTGTGTCAAAACAGTATGTCCTAATCATGTTTTTCAATGTCTGATGAAATCTTTTTAAAGCACCTTGACTTTCAGGGTGATAAGCAGAAGACCTATATTGATGAATACCTAATTTGTGCATGACTTGTTGAAATATGCCTGACATGAAATTTGAGCCTTGATCAGACTGAACTGATTTAGGAAGACCAACAAAAGTAAAAAACTTGACAAGGGCTTTAACAATGGTCTTGGACTTTATATTTCGCAAAGGCACTGCTTCAGGAAAACGAGTCGAAGCACACATTATGGTCAAAAGATACGCATTCCCTGATTTTGTTTTGGGCAGAGGTCCAACACAGTCAATGAGAACTCTACTAAACGGTTCCTCAAATGTAGAAATAGGATGTAACTCTACTTTGGGAATTGTTTGATGTGGTTTACCCACCATTTGACATGTATGACAAGAGTTACAGTAATGAGACACATCTGATTTTAAACCAGGCCAGAAGAAGTGATTCAAGATTTTGTTATAAGTCTTGTTTATACCTAAGTGACCTGACATGGGTGTTTCATGAGCCAGACTAAATATTTCCTCGCGATATTGCTTTGGAACTACAATCTGATGGTTAACCATCCATTCATCATCGGCTGAAACAGCAGGTGGTCTCCATTTTCTCATAAGGACACCACCCCTTTCATAATATCCAACTGGAACACGTGAAATTTCGTTCTCAGGTAAAACCTTTTCGAACAAGCATGAAATATCAGGGTCATTATTTTGATCCTGAATAAGTTGTGACCTTGACCTTAAGTCATGACTTTGCAGTTTTGAAGTATGGTCATCTAAAGACAATGTTGACTCATTAGAATGTGATGTACTCACATGATTCAAAATTGGGCTATTTGCCTCATTATAAATTTGACCTATGAAAGTGTCAGCCAAGTCAACATCAGAAGTGACATTTTCGCCACTATTGACGGCTTTATTAACCGTGTCACTAATAGCTTTTCTTGCCATAGCTCGAGTAACTGCACATGAAGGATAAAGATCAGAAATTTCCTGCTCAATAGGATCAGGTATACTGTCCATGATAGGTGTGTCAATTACAAGTGGATTAACCACAACCTTATCCCCAGCTAAGTCATTGCCTAGCAACAAATGAATACCTTTAAATGGTAATGAAGATCCAAGACCGACAGACACTGGCCCAGTTACCAAGGCGGATGATAAATAAACATTATGGAGGGGATCATTTAAAAATCCGCACTCTACACCCTGAACAAAGACACTTTCCCCAGAAGAAGTCTTCTCAGAAAAAGGCAGGACATCTTTTAAAATAAGGGATTGAGAAGCTCCTGTGTCCCTCAAAATCTTAATAGGGGCAGGTGGGCTTAAATCACTTTCAAGTGACACAAAACCATCAGAAATGAATGGCTCATAAACCTCCATAACAGAATCCGATCTAGGTGCTGAAACCAAAACATTATGAATAGGCTCTTTTGCCTGAACAAATGAAACAGGTTCAATGACCTTATTAAAAGTGTTACTTTTGACACAAATCTGTGGCCTTGATTTTAAAGTGGTAAGACCGGTGGGTTTTACATCATCACTAGACTGCTTCCTTTTAAGTTTAAAACAGTCTGAAATAAAATGACCAGTCTTTTTGCAATAATTGCAAACAATATGAGATAAGGGTTTATTTTCAGAAGCTGGTTTTGGCTTGTGAAATTTGAACTGACTTGAACCGCCAGTAGAATTGCCGTTTTGAGAATTGGCAAATTGATAGGAACTAGTATTTCTAGTATTACTCAGTGTGAGTGTGGGCCTAGGTTTGTTGTTGTTGTTGTTGTATTGGGGTTTACCGTCACTGCGATAGTATTTCAATCATATAGCGACGTCCAGCTAATTACAGGTGGAGGAAGACCCCGAGTACACAGAGGTACCCGGCCTAGGTTTGTTTATAAATGAGACTTTATGAGTCAGAGAATAGTCATCAGCCAATCGGGCAGCTTCTTCTAAAGTTTCGACTTGTTTTTCATGGAGAAAGGACTTAACATCAGGTTGAATACAATGTTTAAACTCTTCAACGAGCATGAGCTGACGTAATTTTTCATGACTTTGTTCTATTTTCTTAGATAAACACCAGCGATCAAATAATTGTTCTTTTGTTCTAGCAAGCTCAACATGTGTTTGACTAGTTTCTTTTTTACAATTTCTAAATTTCTGTCTGTATGCTTCAGGAACAAGCTCATAACTTTTTAGAATTAACTCTTTAACTTTGTCATAATCAGAACACTGTTCAATACTTAATTGTGTGTAAATTTCACAAGCCTTTCCTGTCAGTACACTTTGTAAAAGTAAAGTCCAATATTCTTTTGGCCACTTTAAATTTTCTGCAACTTTTTCAAAATGTAAGAAATACTTGTCAACATCTTTTTCTTGAAATGGAGGAACAAGTCTTATATTTTTAGTTACATCAAAAGGTTTGTTTGTTAAAATTGTAGTCTGATTTGCCTGTTCAAATTCTTTCATTCTTAATTTAAATTCTCTTTCTTCTCTTCTTTCCTCTAGATCTAATCTCAATTTTTCTAACTCTAATTGTTTTTCATATTCTCTTTCTTCTAATCTCATTTTCTCTTCTCTTTCTTCTTTTTCTAACCTCATTTTCTCTTCTCTTTCTTCTTTTTCTAACCTCATTTTCTCTAACTGAATTTTTAATTCTAAATCTGATGAACTTTCTTTTACTAAAGATAAAAAATCATAAGACAAAGTGTCTTCATCCACTAATGTTTGAATTAAAATGTTAAAAATTTCATGTTTGCGCATAGCCGATTTTATACCAGACACTTTGTAATGATCAACAATATCAAGCAAATCAGACTTTTTTGCCAAAAGAATTTCCTCCTGGGTAGGCGAAGCAATGAATTTCTCCAAATTGAATGCCATGATAGTTTGCTGCCGGTTTTACACAAGAAAACAAATGCAAAGTTCAATTTCAAATATTGAGTTAAAATATAAGTATGTCCCTTTTATTAAATACACCGAAAAATAGGCATGTCCCTTTAAAATTATGTCAAAATTCTAGATGAAAATGTTTCTCTCCCGGACGAGCCCCCAATTTGTTACGACCAATTTGATGAAATGGCACAACAAAGAAAAGCCAGCAACAAACTAGTTAACTAAATATATTTTAATTATAAACAAGTAACAAATATCAATATGAATATCACAACATACAGTGTCTTAAAATTATTATAACAAATTAATTTGATCCTTGTCTGATTGATAAAATTTAAATATAACCTGAGTAATCCAATAGATATGTCCTTTATCCAAATGTAAGTCCGAAATTAATTCCACACTGTTGAATGACCCACACTTGATGAATTGCTGCCAAAAACAAGTCTTCTAAAACAAGTCTCTTCCACAAGTCTGCTCTCAAGTCTGTTCTCCCTAAAAACCCCTTCCTTATATATAATTGAGCAAAATATTCTAGAAACAACCATACTATTCTTCAAAAATGGATGTTCTAAAGTGTAAACAGGTTACATAAGACTTCTAGAATTTTCCATAGAAAGAAAGAAAGTTCCAGTAAACAAATATACCAGTAAACAAGTTATTTTTAGAACAGGGATCGCCTAATCACTCCAGAAGAAAACTAGTAAACAAGTTATTCTTAGAATAGGGAGTTCCCTTTACAGTGTTGTGTATACATAACTAGGTTAGGTGTAATATTTAACACTCCTTACCGAGATTATAAATTAATATTAATTAGTCACGGTTACAGAACATTTGACAACAAAGAAAAGCAACAAATACGTAAAAAATATTGTTCTAATGGTTAGGGATGTATCCAAAATGCATTCAAATCAACATTGTTCAATAGCTACATAAGGATAACAACTAATACTGATTATTTCAATAGCATGAAGCACTTGTTAATCCTTTAACAGGTTTTACCCCCACCACTACGCCCCCTTCATGAGCGATGTAAGAGACTTCAAGGACATGAACATCACATTCGAGCTGGGCCGGCCCTTCAAACCTTTCGAGCTACTCATGGCAGTATTGCCAGCGACCAGTAAAGAGCTTCTACCACCGGCCCTCCAGGTTGTTTTTGTAGCAAAAAATCACATAATCTTTTTCTTATTTCACTAATCAATTAGTCGAAAATAAACAATCACTTGCCGAATACCAATATCCCGAAAGCTTGAGTATCACAAATACTATTAGTCTAAAAAAAGCTTACGTGGCGGTAATCGGAAATCAAAAAAACACTGACAGAATGTGCAAAGGGATGCAGAAAATGTTAGAAATTGACAAGATTTTAAGCTGACCAGAGCACGTGCTACTGGGATCATCCTCCAACCGTTTTCAACAATTTGATTTAAAAGACATCTCCCCAGAAACTGCTGGGTAGAAAATGAAACTTAGCATGAATGATCTTCGGGTGAACCTCCACAGAATTTGCAAATACAAAATTGTTCCATGCAGAACTCTGGTTACCATAGCAACCAACACTACGTTATTTTTGAAACTTTGAAAATTGTCTCCTCTTAACCGATGATCAGAATATAATTTCCTTTGGCACAAATGGTCACCTCATAGTCATCTATCATAATTTCTTTAATGGCGATGATCCCTGCCAAAAAAAGGCCCTCACAGGAGAGGCAAGTTTCCTTTTATACTTCAACAATCTTCTTCTGTTATGGCCAGATTTAATTACATTTGCCATATTTGGTATAATAAAGTTGACACATTAAAAATGAGGCTATACAGCATTGGTTTTAGTTTCCTAAGTGAGATAATCAATATTTTATTTTGATACTTTTAATATAAACATTGATTAACTCCCTTTTTTAAATTTATTTTTGTATAGTTGTCGTAAATATCACAGGAATTGTTTCAAAGTGTTGATTTAATCAATATATGGTATAAGTTTTTTTTAATACACTACGACTTATAGTGAAATCAGCAGTGTTGTTTTAGATGTTTTGTTAACTTAAAACCAGGTCAAACGATACAACCATTTCGATACAAGTATATGGACTTCCCTGTTGTGTCTTGGATGTGCCTTTCTATGCTTTAAAGTAAATTGTGCAAAAGTTGGCATAATAGCCCATGGTCCTATATTGTTATTACATGGTTTTGTCCTGCTGGTGGTTGGCTAGTTCTTATTTAGTCTGTAAAGAATCTTTGAAATTGTATTTTTTTATTATGTTAATGGAATTTTAATCAAGGTTAAATTGAATTGTCTAAATAAGCTGACTAAATGGTACTCTTGTTAGCATTCTAGAACTATGACGGCCCTCCCATTTTAATTTCTTCGTCTGTCTTTCTGTAATAGCATGGTAGAACGTATGTCGGAATTGGCTTTTGGAGTAACGACAGATGTTGTCTCCATAGCTATTCTAATGTAAACATATATGCAAAATGTTACAATGGTCTCTGATTGGTTATCTAAAAAGACTGCATGTGATATGAAAATACAAATACTGCCGAATATCATCAATGTATTGGTAAAATGAATTACCATGCACTGTAGATCCTAACAAATGGATGGTAAATTGTCAGCATATGAACCAAGATGTAAAACTATATGTTTTGGTCCCTAAGAGGAAAGAAAGTGGCATATATCCAACTTCTGATGCTTTTTATCGTGCAGACCTAATGTCAATATTACACAAATCAGACTTTAACATTTTTAGTTCATTAAGGTAATCCTATGATTTCAACACAGTAAGGCGATTTCAAGGATTGGACGCCAGATATGGGGTGCATTGCATAGACAAAATGTTGCAAAACGGTCATTATAGTTCTCCGTTGATTTTTATCCAATAATATGTTGCAAAAAGAAGTTAATAGCCAAAAGCAGATACTTTGCAAAGCTGCCTCGTGCAGTGACATGGGAAACATACCTGGCAGACAAGACTTTCGCTAATCAGTTATGGAATGGATATTTCACAACCACTTATTATTGTTATTGGAAAAAAAAATGTTTGGATGTATGAAAATAATTGTCCATGTGCCAAATGAATACATGGATCATCTGCTTCATCTTTCAGAGTGATATTTTTTAAAATAGATTCATGCTGTCTATGTTAGACGTCATCTTGAAAATGTTTTCTACAATTTAAATCGTTGATAAACCAACAACGGAAAACATACTTTTGCAGTTTTGTATGAAATTCACCCCTGGCGTTATAACTGATCAGGGCTGTATAAAATTATGTTTTGTGTGTTCCTATTACAGAAGCTGATGGTTGTGGACAATTCGCCGGTACTGGACTTCTACCCGCCTGAGTTTGAGACGGACCGCGAGGGCATAGAAGCATCAGAAGTCGTTCTGATACCCTTCATTGACGAGGTACGAATCTTCATCTGATCACCTGCCATTAGCTTACAAAATTACACATTGCTTTACATCTAGGAATAATCTTGTAGTTCATTTATTTTTTTAGTGGTAAAATATATTGAAATATGGGCTGTTACACTTATAAAGTTGGGTGTACATGTATAATTTAATCACACACTTACGGTCACATCCCACTAATTGTAGTTAGTTTAAACATAGTTCTATTTAAAAATAATGCGAATCCATCTTCACGGTTTCTAGGTTGACTAGTGAAATAACATGTTTTGCTCCCCCCGAACGAGGTTTGAAGTTGCAGCTTTTTATCCGATTTTATGCACATTGCCAATGGACAACGGTGTTTTTGGTAGAGTGGATTGTATTTTAGAATACTAAGGTCAAGGTCACTGTTACTTAAAATAGAAAAATGACTTCGTTAGCCATATGGGAGTTTGTGGAATGAAGATGATCAAATGCCTGTTGCTGCTGTATAACTGACTAGCTCTGGTCCATCCTGCAGGAGCGGCTCCTGTCGGCGATGCGGGCGGTAGAAAGTGAACTTACGGAGGAGGAGAGATCTCGGAACATCTTTGGGCCCTGCCTTTTGTACGAGTACCAGCCTGAGCCCGGGGAGCCCTACCCCTCTAGTCTGCCTCATGCATTCCCGGATATTGCAGTCCCATACTCAAAGTAAGGCCGCAGGTTTCACGTTGTCCAATACAGAAAGGATAAACAGTTTGAAATAGTTTTGATTTTTTAAAAGTTATTTCTCCTTGCACACTTCCTTTGCCGAATAGTCCTACCGTTATGCAGGGTTTTCCAGCATTGCTATATGTCCTTCCTTACTCAAAAAAGTGATTCTTTTAGACATAAAATGTTGAAATAAGATTCCCTCCCTATCATAAGAGATGAAGGATTATTTTTAATAGTTTAAGAATTGGACTATATATACGATATTTTGGTATATGATTGAAAGTGAGAAAAGTATCTTTTTCAGCATTAAATACTCCAGGAATTTTCATGCGAACCTGTGATAGGTCGATTGCTTTTTCAAAAGATCTTGAAGCCTTCCCTTACCTGTATTTTGCTTGATATAACTATATGATTGAAATATCATCACAATGACAATTGGCTAAATTCATATGAGAAAGGGCTTTTAATAGCTAACCTGAGCACATATCCTCAGGATGAGCTATTAGGATAGTTGAATGTCCGTCGTCCGTCCGCCCATCGTCCGTCGTCCACAATTAGTTTGTTTACACACTACCATCTTCATTTATTAAGCAATCATCTTGAAACTTTATGGCAATGGTTATGACCATAATCTCTCAGTCAAGTTTGATTATGGCTGATATCGGCGTATTAAGTCAGGAGTTATGTCCTTTTTATTATAAACAATGCAGTATTTTACTTTGTTTACGTTGTAGCATCTTCATTTCTTAAGCAATCATCTTCAAACTTTATTACAATGTTAATAACAATAATCTCTCAGTCAAGTTCAATTAGGGCTGATATCGGCATATAAGGTCTGGAGTTATGACCCTTTGGATATAAAAAATGCCATATTTTACTTTGTTTACTCTCTAGCATCTTCATTCATTAACCAACTTGTTGACAATGTTTATGAACATAATCTACTGGACAACTTTGATTATGGCTGATATCGGCATAAAAGGTCAGGAGTTATGCCCCTTTTAATATAAAAATGCAATAGTTTACTTTGTTTACACTCTAGCATCTTTATTTCTTTAACAATCAATTTCAAACTTTATTACAATGTTAATAACCATAATCTCTCAGTCAAGTTTAATTATGGCTGATATCGGCGTATTAGGCCAAGAGATATGCCCATTTTAATATAAAAATGCAAGACTTCACTTTGTTTACACTCTAGCATCTTCATTTCTTTAACAATCATCTTCATACTTTATGACAATGTTTATGACCATAATTTCTCCATCAAGTTCGATTATGGCTGATATCGGCCAAATAGATCTTGGGTTCTGCCCTTTTAATATAAAAAATGCCATATTTATTTCGTTTAAACTCAAGCATCTTCATTTGTTAAGCAATCATCTTAAAATTTTATGACAATGTTTATGATCATAATCTTCTGGACAAGTTCGATTATGGCTGATATCGGCCCATTAGGTCAGGAGTTATGCCCTTTTAATATAAAAAAATGCCAGATTTCACTTTGTTTACACTCTAGCGTCTTTATTTCTTGAAAAATCATCTTTGAACTTTACAACAAGGTTTATGACCATAAATTCTCGATTAAGTTCGATTATGGGTTATATTGGCTAATTAGGTTAGGAATTATGCCCCTTTTAATAAAAATGCCATATTTTACTTTTTTACACTCTAGCGTCTTCATTTCTTGAAAAATCATATTCAAACGTTACGACAATGTTTATGACCATGATTTCTCGATCAAGTTCGATTATGGGTTATACTGGCCTATTTGGTCAGGAGTTGTGCCCCCTTCAATAAAAGAATGTCATATTTAACTTTGTTTACACTATAGCATTTTAGCACTTTTACAATGTTTATGATTCAATGTTTCAATTATGGCTGATATTGGCCAATTAGGTCAGGAGTTAAGCCCCCTTTAATATAGAAAAATCAAGATTTCACTTTGTTAACACTCTAGTGTCTTCATTTCTTAAAAAATCAACTTCAAACTTTATGACAATGTTTATGACATTAATTTCCCAATCACGATCGATTATGGTTGATATCGGCCCATTAGGTCAGGAGTTATTCCCCTTTTGATATAAAAATGCCAGATTTCACTTTGTTTACACTCCAGAATCTTCATTTCTTCAGCAGTGCAGGTAATGAAGGCAACGTTTCTCGGTTGAGCGATTATATGGCTATCTAGGCCCTCTTGTAATAAGCAAGTGACAAAACTGCAAAAACAGCAATTTTAAAATGATGGACTTATCAAATATAATCCCAGGTTTAATGGATTAACTGCCTTTATTTTTGATGCAGGTTAACCAAACTGAATGATTTTCGTGTAGACAACCAGAACCTGTTGAAGGGCTTGTTACCGGGGACTAAGCTGGACATTCTTTTCCCAGGGTTCCCAACATTAAAACATATCCCACATAAGGTGAGACCTGTCGACTTTTTCCTAGGATTATATACTTTGTAATGTGAGGACTGTATATGAATTACATACGTGGTGATATCACGTCCTGTATTGAACAGAAACACGATTTTGCACTGTACTTGTACTGTTGAATTCAGAAAATATTTTAGGTAGCTCAACCCAGTTATGGGCAAGAATGAGGTACGCTTTGAAAAATACAAGAAGATGGGAAAGGAAAACAAAGCAAACATTTTTTATCTACTTTATCTACGCTTACTAACCAATACATCCTATTGCGCCAAGTCGTTTTGGTCCTACCTAGGAATGGACAAATAGAATATCGAAAGCTGTGAAAAATGTGTGAACAAATTGTTGTAAAAAAAAAAACTACTTTAAACATCAATACTGGCTACCCGTATTGTTAAATGCTGATGTCATGATGTAAATATTCTATGTTACACATTCACATAGACATCGATGGGAACAATTTGCAACTTAAACTAAGCTCTCTCCTGCTGGTTCCTGCTTTCTTAGGTTTGACCAGTATTTTACGCCACGAAAAGAGAAGTCCACAAAAGATGCGTGGCCCCAAGCTACAACCTGTGATCCGCAGGCATGTATGTCACCTCTTGACTACGGTTATTCATTAACAATGGGTAAAATCGAGATTATCTTTTCGATTAGTCCATGATATCTTATTAACCAACTTTTGTCATTTTAGACACAGACGGAGTTGTTGAAAGAGAGAGTTCCGGTGTTCCAGATGCACAGTAGCGGCATTATTATGATTCTACATAAGAGGCAGGAGAGGACCCCGAACCTGTAAGTATATCAACCGGATGGTTTTAAGCTCTGGCTCAAATTCCTCCTACAGCGCTATGAAATACTCTTATTCTCAGATTAGGTAAAAACGCATTCCATCATTTCTTTTTTTCAAAAAGAATGAAGAACAGGACTTATGTTGACATAAACTATTACCTTAAAAACCAACAGTGTCTGTTTAAGAAATGAATTTTATTAGAGAAACAGGACATTGAATTTGCTGCTATATTTTTTTAAATACATGACTGTATTACTTAGCGCTTAGTGTGGCTGATGGAATTCATTAATGTGAAAACACAACATGTTTTGTTCGTCATTTTTGTTTGGAGGTATCAAGATTAGTGTCAAAATACTGGATCAATTCATGGATCATCTGCTAAATCTTTCAGAATAATATTCATATCAATGGAAGATAAATGTTGTCAACGTTGAATGCTATATTGTAAACATTTTTTTTTCTGACGTTAAAATCGTTTCATAGACTACAAATAAAACGTAAACATACCACGTTGGGACTTTTTTTCTAAGCAACATACACAAAGGGCGAGTTGCTAAGACAGAACTTTACATATTTACGTTTTCTTTATTGTCTATGCAACATATTATTCGATTCACTTTAATTTTCCACATTTAATAAGCAATTAAGAACTATCCATTGGGAATCTGAAAACCATGTAGCTATGCAGGGTACCTGTAAGAGTATCTTCTACATCCAAACTTATTTTCGCAACATTCGGTTGCATAAAAATTAACGGAAAACTTAATCGTTAATTATTGAAACTTTTACCTGAACAACACGCAATTGATTTAACTGTACTATATATTTCAGGATATAAACAAAGTGGCCAAGGAGTACATAGGGAAAGAAATCTTCGTGGGTTGGCCACATTTGTATGAAGCCAAAGTGACCGCAGTCTGTAATGATAAAACTTTGTAAGTGATCATAATTTGATATAAAAAATCATAGCATAAGATAAGTTTTATCATTTTCAAAACACATTAGATTTTTATGCATGTCAATTAATTTTTAAGCGACTTTGCATTAATAAAGCCAGGTTGATTACATATCAATAAATAATGCGAGTATGATAATACTGTTATCTCATCATATATCATATCACAGGAAATGAAAATCTATAAGATTGCATAAAATACATAGAATGTTTGTTTTGTTTTGTTGGTTTGGAGACTAGGTCTACTAGAGACACATTGCAGTATCACGCCGTAGACATGTGGCATGATACCACATCCAGTCACATTATCCTGGCAAGAGGCCAACGAGTCCTGGAACTGCATTGTATATATATGCCGAGATCCATAAAAAAGGAGCTACCAATATCAATTTTAAAGACTTTGGTATGTTGCTGTCGGAGATCAAGCCAACGACCTCCCCGCTTCCGAGGCTGATGCTCTAATCACTCAGACACCGCAGATGGTGCAAATATAAAGAATGTATGTGTTCATAGAAAAATGATGTCTCTTTCGTGGCTTCACTACTCATGAAATATTTTTCATTACCATTAGTGAAACAAAATATGATATGATTAAATAAAAAATAGCCTCTGCAGCATCTACCATCAAGCAATTGTAACTATAGGTGTGACAGTATTTAAGGGCTTTCTTGATATATTGACAAAACTTAAAACAATACAGTGTCAAGTACCTGTGTGCAGGTTGGAATTTGGTCCTTGTTGCCAAGGATAGTATAGAGGGATTGTAAAATATTTTTTATGTCTAAAGTATCAGTGTAGTTGACCCACCTGCATGGGAGGGAAAGCTGTTGACACCACTTGCCAAAGTACAGACCAAGAGGGAGGCATGTGATGAGGATGCAACCAAGATCTGGCACAAAGAGGTCTCTTCAATAGAAAAAAGGTTTGTATGTTAGTTTCGCTGACTGTCTGTTCGTCTGCCTCAAGTTTCAAAAGAATGTATGTTATCATGTTCCACCCTAGTTGAATTAAACTGACTTTCTGGTGAATGGAGGTAGATATGTTCATCTGTCCATTTATCTTTAGTCAAAGCATATCATAGGAATATATATTTTGTCCACACTGATGTATCAAATAATAAACGAGAAATGGTTGATACCACTATAGCTGACATGCAATTAAAAGGCCAAAACACTCAAGGACACATGGTTCCAAGCTGATGAAGTTGGTAGTTGTGTTGAGCAGTACAAAGACTGTATTCAACATATGTGGTATTAGAATATGTTTCTAAAGCTGCATACTTTATGAACTTTCTACTACTATAGATAAACTCTGTGAGTTGTTTAGAGAAGGAGAAAAAATTGACTTAAAACAATTTTTGGCATATTAAGCTTTTAGGTCTATTAGAATGTACTTATAACGGCAAACATTTAAAAAAAATAGTATTGCAGTATAAGATTTAGAACAAAATATAATTTAAAATAAGTTTTGTTGATTGGTTATAAGTGTCCATTCATAAATCGTGAATTTCAGTGATAACTTTTATTATGTATATGTCTTAAATTATGTACTAACTTAAGGAAATATTTTAATTATGAGAGTCTACTATTGTTTTTCTAGATACCGGGAGACACTGGGCATCGTGATAGGGAACACATCCATTCTCCTGTGGGTCCTGCCCATGACTGGGAGAAAGTAAGTCTTATACAACTCTGTATCACTAGGTTACACCTCTAAGACTATCATCCCTTCCACACTAGGAAGTTCAGTTCAAACTTATTATCTTACGTCGATTGGGAAACAATGTCTTATATCTATTCTTCTCGTTAGTTCCTGAGATGGATCAGTACTTTGCGCCTGGAAAGGCCATGAAAAACCCTCGCAAAAAAGGTATTCAAACCCACTTAACCACTCAGTATCGCTAGATTACACCACTATGTCTATTATTCGTTTACCACTACGTATCACTTTGTTACATTACTGTGGCTATTATTCCTTTACCACAAGGTATTACTAGATTTCAACACTATGTCTATTATTCCTTTACCAGTATGTAACACTGTGTTACATTACTGTGGCTATTATTCATTTACCACTAGGTATCGCTAGATTATTATTCGTTTACCACTACGTGTCACTTATTTACATTACTGTGGCTAATATTCCTTTACCACTAGGTATTACTAGATTTCAACGCTATGTCTTTTATTCCTTTACCAGAAGGTATCACAGTGTAACATTACTGTGGCTATTATTCATTTACCACTTCTTATCACTAGTTTACATTAATGTGATTTTTATTCCTTTACCACTACGTATCACTAGATTTCAACACTATGTCTATTATTCGTTTACCACTAGGTATCACTAGCTTACATTACTGTGACTATTATTCCTATACCAGTAGGAATTACTGTGTTGCATGACTGTGACTATTATTTCTGTACCAGTAGGTATTACTGTGTTACATTACTGTGACTATTATTCCTTTACCAGTAGGTATCACTGTGTTACATTACTATGTCTATTATTCCTTTACCACTTGGTATCACTAGTTTACATTACTGTGACTTTTATTCATTTACCCCTAGGTGACACTGTGACTATTATTCGTTTACCACTACATATTAATTTGTTAAATTACTGTGACTGTCATTCCTTCACTAGCTTACATTACTGTGACTATTACCTCTTTGCCTATCACTGCTGTGGGTTCCAAATCCCGGCAAAGTACACTGTATCTTGATTTTTTTCAAAACCCTCCAGATAGCTTTTGGTAGATCGCTGGTTCTACCCAGGTGCCTGTGTGTACTTTGGGTCTTTCTTCACCTGTAATTAGCTGGACATCACTATACGACTGATATACTTTAGAAGTTTTAGTATACGCCCAGTTACTGTTAAGTTTGTGGGCTCAGTTTTAGCCAGTTGTATATCAAAAGGCATTAAAATGGATCTGGCATATCTGTTTTTTCTTCCTTGTGCTTGGAAAGTTCTAAGACTGATAAGTCTAAAGTCAGAATAATAGCACTATGTGTGGTATCATGTAGTCTTGTGTACAGAGTGATAATCTCGGTAACGCAGCTTTTTATCTTTTCATGTTGACCAACATCTCCAAATGACTGAAATTAACAAAAACAAAAAACAACAACAAAAACAGATTCCAATTGAAATATTGTCTTTACACCATATAAATTATATAGATATTTAGTTAGTACCTTTAGTTTAATCTGTATACACTCCAATATGCTAATTGTGTAATCTGTAGACATATAAATGGTTTCACAACGCTTGTTTCAGGTACATTTTCGATTCCCATGGTCAAATCACCACAGAAAAGCAGTTTGGTACCCGGCGCATACCATTTGCCCTGCAGACTACCGTCAAGGTAAATATCATGGCATAGGTAGTGCATTTTAGCTCACCAGAACACAACTTGCTATGGTAAGCTATTGTGATCGCCCAGTGTCCGTCGTCGTGTGTCGTGCATCGTCAACAATTTGCTTTGAAATACATCTCTTCTAAAACCGTCGGGTAGAAATTAATGAAACTTGGCATGAATCATCCTTGGGCGAACCTCAACACATTAAAAAACACAACAAATTTTAATAATCATCTCCTCTAAAACTAATGGTCAGAATTTGATTTCTTTTGGCACAAATGGTCACCCACTTAGTCATCTACCATAGTTGCTTAAGTGAAGTTGATCCCTTAAAAAGCGAGGCCCCACGGGTTTGTCTAGTTCCCTTATATACTCTTTATAGAAAATTTCGAATATCATCTTAAACCGATGGTCATAATTTTATTTCATATGGCTCCTAAATTTTCTCTACCTTTTTTGCTAAAATGAAGTTGATCCCTTGAATAATGAGGCCCCAACAGCTTTGGTTTGTTTCCTTAAAATTGATTCTCCATGTATAAAATATTGATTTCCTCACTTTCTTAAATTTATTTTTGTATAGTTGTTGTAAATATCATGGGATTTGTTTGAACATTTTTGATTTGGTTCATATATAAGTTTCGTTGATTAATTGCAAATTATATGACATAAAATTTCACCTCAACTCAAACTTATAGCATTTTTCTCCTGTCAAAACAATGCAAATAATTACATTTTGTTTTTAACCTATGCTAAGCCAGTGGTCCTATATTGTCATTACATGGTTTTGTTTCGCTAAAAATGATTCCTGATGGTTTGCTAGTTTTCTTATTCAGTGCGTATAGAAACTTTGAAATTTTAATCAAGGTTAAACTGGATTATTTAATTAACTGATGGTACTCTGGTGAGCGATCTAGGGTCATGATTGGCCCTCTTGTTCATAAATATTGATTAGACATTTACTATAATTTACCCTTTACCTTATGAATATTTATATAAAAAATTATGACCTGATGAATGATAATTTACTGAACTTTAAATGGTATATGAATACTTTTTTTCTAAGAAGTGCAGACAGTGAAAACGCAGACCTATATATTTTAGGAACAAAGGAGACGCAAATCAGGCAGCTCCTAGAAGGGCTTCTGTGTATTTGTCTGCTCTGTTTGCCTAGGCGTTTGCCTACAATATTTTATATAAGTAAAGGGATAAAACTGGTTAGATGTTGAAGACAGTCGGCCACAAACACAGATTAATCATAAACTATATTTTGTTTTTATACCCACGCCCAGAAAAGAGAGGCTTTAGGAATCGCCCATTTTGTCCCATCCCGCATTACAAAAAGTTTTTTTGACATGTATATTATTTAGTCAAGTTTGGTAGCAGGGGTATTCAACTCATTCAGTAATTGCTCTAGTTTTTTCTGAACCACACCATTGATACCCATTTTGAAGCTAATCAGCTCAATTTGAATTTGCAAGTTCTGGCAAACGAATGAGGTTATAATTTTACCAAAAACTAGGAATTAAACAGTAGTCCTTAAGGCAATCTATGTGAATAAGTAGTCAGTTGAAAGTTACCAACTGGATCTGTCCATTAAAAGAACCCCGTGTTTTCATAATTATATTGTCGAATATGCTTCTTGCTGATTGTTGATCCAACAGGTTAAATCTTCTCATAGCTGGTTTAGTCTCACAGGCTGATTGGCATATTAAGCATACCCTAGAAACTGTGACTTCTACATAAGCTATCAAGGTTGTCTTATTGGCTTTTTATCATACTCATGCATTCCTATTTTGAAGACATTTATTACACATTTCAAAATGGATAAATGTGTCCATGCAATGAAAATGTAGCATAGAATTAAGCGACTGATAAATGTCTTGAAGGCGGGTTTCCAGCCAAAATGGGATTTTATTTATCTGCTTAATTTTGATTATATAAAGGTGCCTTATTTATAGATCTGATTTCTTACTTGTTTGCCAGTTCAGAGAGTAATATGAGTTTCCTAGTATTATATTTTGGCGTCGTAGTCCGTTGGTAAGCCAACTACGAATGCAAAGAGTGTGGGTTCGAATCCCGTTGATAGAAAAGTATTTTCATGGCCTTCCCATGCGCAAAGTACAGGTCCATTCCAGGTTTTATCGACAGGAATTAGTTGTAAGAGCTTGTTTCCCAATCGACGTAAAGTAAAATCAAACTAATTGTATTGCTACATTTTGTTCATGAAATTGTAAGATAAACATCACTAAAGACCTAATATTCCCCCACCCCCACAGGACATAGTGGTACACGACTCGAGCTCCTACCAGTTCGACACACTCAATGAATACCTGCCAGAGGGAACACCAGTCTTCATGCTGGACTGGCCCCACTACGGTAGTCAGGGGGAGATTATAGAGGCAGACCCACAGACCGGACAGGTCCGCATCAACCTAACCACATTCGAGGAGCCAAACTTTACCGAAATCAGGAACAACCAACAGGTAGCTTATTTGTCAGTTTAGGAATTTCCCCCTGTCTTTCTGTCACTGTTTATTAAACATTGTACCACCACTTCACACTGTGACCCATTGCGTTTCCTTATTCTTAATTTTACAAGTGCCTTTGTTTATAACTATTTTAACATCCTGCCCTCTTTAACTTCATTATCCCAAGTCTGACTTTTGGAACTCCATTTAAACATCGAACATTACCTCAGTGTCACAATCTGTATTTGCAATATGTGAAGTCAAGGTCACTGTAACTAAACATCGACGAAAAAAGGAATTGATAGCAATATAAGAGTTAATGGGGAGAACTAGTAGAGAGCATTTCTACTGGTTATAAATCATCTAGAATGACGCTTGTTGTCTAATATGTTTAAAATTTAAACTTTATTTATTTTACATCGATTACGAAACAAGTTATCACAACTTATATTTATCACTTTCTATGGCTCTGGTGGCGGCGTATGTTTTATAAAAATATCGATATATTTTTTTATATTGTTGAATCAAAGTGCAGCGGTGTTATCAATCACATTCAATTTATTTAGTTCTTATCCTTTTCTTCATATTCCATTTTCCAACCAAGACATCTTTTGCCGCATTGTCAAAATAACATGATGTCTTCTGTTTCTTCATCCACAGCTATATGAAGAGAGGTACATGCCGGGCTACATACTGGCAAAAAAGATTGGAATTAGCAGCCACTTACTGTCTTGCCTGACAGGAACAATCTTAATTGTGCCTAGAGTCACAGAGCTGGTCAACAAGCAGAGGAACACACACGAGATCAACATCGGACTGAATCTGAAGTCCAAAAAATATGGTGAGGAAGTTCCAGGCTATACCAAAGAAAACAACGGTCGTTGGAGTTACACGGAGAAAACGCTGCAGGCAGTCAAGCAGTATTTAGAGAGGTAAGTTTGTGCTAGATTTTTTTAAGAAAAATATCGTTGTCCATAAAAATTGATAGGATATACCCCTGGAAACCAAATATATTTTACTGTACACTTTTTAATACTTTTTTCAGATATCCTGAAATGTTCGAGTACATTTCCAAGTTATTAGATCAGGAAATGAATACCGAAAAAGGGTACCCTGAGGAAGAGTGCATTCCTAAACACTGGTAAGCTATATCTTTCCGCTGTGATTGTCTTCATGTTGTTTGCATTGTCGTGTAACATGCATTATCGTGTAACTGTATAGCATTTTATCGTAAACGATCTTTAAAAGATGCTTGATAGCAGTACAATGGGGTAGTAGAGATATTTTTCCTTTCTTTTTTAAGAAACAGAAGTGATGAACAGTCTCTTAACTAAAGACATATTATCTGGACTAAGACCTGTCTATTTAAACCCACAATGAAGTGACGATTTTTGTTTACAGATTATGACCGATGTGTGTTTTTTGACTTACTACCCAGGAATTATATTATGCAAACCAAGTTCTTGAAAAAACGTATAGAATTTCTCGTAAATTATCAGTAAGCGAAGCAAGTACCTACAATATTTTACTTTGGTATATGAACATAAAAAATTAATTACCTTAACAAACAAAAATGAAAACAAACACTTTCCCTGTTTTTAAATTTGATATGAGTGATACAGAAATACATGTAGTTTTAGACTTTTTATGATTACTGTTCAATTGGAGGTGATTAAGCAGTATTTCAGAACCTTAACTCAACTTTGATATTATCTTGTAATGGAAACTGAATGAAATCATGGGTGAATGGATCATTCCTCTTTTACAAATATATTATAAGATTATCCCGTAGCTAAGATGGTATCATTTGATTAGTTGTTTAGCTAGATTACACAAATGATGACATAGTCAAAGTCATGAGTAAAAAATGGTCTTTAGTTTTCCAAGCAAAAAATGAAAAGATCCACTGCAGATCAATTGTTGCGCGAAAAAAAAGCTACATTTTATTTATTTGTCTTAATGTTTACAAGTAGTTTTTATTTCAAT
This sequence comes from Solen grandis, assembly GCA_021229015.1. Lineage (NCBI taxonomy): Eukaryota > Metazoa > Mollusca > Bivalvia > Adapedonta > Solenidae > Solen > Solen grandis. The sequence continues at coordinate 92,326,435 of CM037777.1, forward strand.
TGCAAAACAGGAGGATATACATACCACACGCTTTCTGTTGCAGCAATTATACATTGAATGATGTGAAGGAGTACCTAAAGACGCTGCCCAGTGCAGGGATCCAGTCCATGAAGTCGGGGGCAGAAATCATCTCCGAGGGAACCATACAGGCCCTGGAGCAAGAGACCACCAGGATTGGGGTACAGTCATCATGCATGATAGAGAATATCAACTGACAGTTTTCGCTGAACATTCCAAAAGCTTACCTTCTCATAATTTCTTAAGAAAATAATTTGTAAATAAATGCCTGAATTTTGAAGTTACTGTCACTGTTTATTAAACATTGTACCACCACTTCACACTGTGACCCATTGCGTTTCCTTATGCTTAATTTTACAAGTGCCTTTGTTTATAACTATTTTAACATCCTGCCCTCTTTAACTTCATTATCCCAAGTCTGACTTTTGGAACTCCATTTAAACATCGAACATTACCTCAGTGTCACAATCTGTATTTGCAATATGTGAAGTCAAGGTCACTGTAACTAAACATCGACGAAAAAAGGAATTGATAGCAATATAAGAGTTAATGGGGAGAACTAGTAGAGAGCATTTCTACTGGTCATAAATCATCTAGAATGACGCTTGTTGTCTAATATGTTTAAAATTTAAACTTTATTTATTTTACATCGATTACGAAACAAGTTATCACAACTTATATTTATCACTTTCTATGGCTCTGGTGGCGGCGTATGTTTTATAAAAATATCGATATATTTTTTTATATTGTTGAATAAATGTGCAGCGGTGTTATCAATCACATTCAATTTATTTAGTTCTTATCCTTTTCTTCATATTCCATTTTCCAACCAAGACATCCTTTGCCGCATTGTCAAAATAACATGATGTCTTCTGTTTCTTCATCCCCAGCTATATGAAGAGAGGTACATGCCGGGCTACATACTGGCAAAAAAGATTGGAATTAGCAGCCACTTACTGTCTTGCCTGACAGGAACAATCTTAATTGTGCCTAGAGACACAGAGCTGGTCAACAAGCAGAGGAACACACACGAGATCAACATCGGACTGAATCTGAAGTCCAAAAAATATGGTGAGGAAGTTCCAGGCTATACCAAAGAAAACAACGGTCGTTGGAATTACTCGGAGAAAACGCTGCAGGCAGTCAAGCAGTATTTAGAGAGGTAAGTTTGTGCTAGATTTTTTTAAGAAAAATATCGTTGTCCATAAAAATTGATAGGATATACCCCTGGAAACCAAATATATTTTACTGTACACTTTTTAATACTTTTTTCAGATATCCTGAAATGTTCGAGTACATTTCCAAGTTATTAGATCAGGAAATGAATACCGAAAAAGGGTACCCTGAGGAAGAGTGCATTCCTAAACACTGGTAAGCTATATCTTTCCGCTGTGATTGTCTTCATGTTGTTTGCATTGTCGTGTAACATGCATTATCGTGTAACTGTATAGCATTTTATCGTAAACGATCTTTAAAAGATGCTTGATAGCAGTATAATGGGGTAGTAGAGATATTTTTCCTTTCTTTTTTAAGAAACAGAAGTGATGAACAGTCTCTTAACTAAAGACATATTATCTTGGACTAAGACCTGTCTATTTAAACCCACAATGAAGTGACGATTTTTGTTTACAGATTATGACCGATGTGTGTTTTTTGACTTACTACCCAGGAATTATATTATTCAAACCAAGTTCTTGAAAAAACGTATAGAATTTCTCGTAAATTATCAGTAAGCGAAGCAAGTACCTACAATATTTTACTTTGGTATATGAACATAAAAAATTAATTACCTTAACAAACAAAAATGAAAACAAACACTTTCCCTGTTTTTAAATTTGATATGAGTGATACAGAAATACATGTAGTTTTAGACTTTTTATGATTACTGTTCAATTGGAGGTGATTAAGCAGTATTTCAGAACCTTAACTCAACTTTGATATTATCTTGTAATGGAAACTGAATGAAATCATGGGTGAATGGATCATTCCTCTTTTACAAATATATTATAAGATTATCCAATAGCTAAGATGGTATCATTTGATTAGTTGTTTAGCTAGATTACACAAATGATGACATAGTCAAAGTCATGAGTAAAAAATGGTCTTTAGTTTTCCAAGCAAAAAATGAAAAGATCCACTGCAGATCAATTGTTGCGCGAAAAAAAAAGCTACATTTTATTTATTTGTCTTAATGTTTACAAGTAGTTTTTATTTCAAGTGCAAAACAGGAGGATATACATACCACACGCTTTCTGTTGCAGCAATTATACATTTAATGATGTGAAGGAGTACCTAAAGACGCTGCCCAGTGCAGGGTTCCATTTCATGAAGTCGGGGGCAGAAATCATCTCCGAGGGAACCATACAGGCCCTGGAGCAAGAGACCACCAGGATTGGGGTACAGTCATCATGCATGATAGAGAATATCAACTGACAGTTTTCGCTGAACATTCCAAAAGCTTACCTTCTCATAATTTCTTAAGAAAATAATTTGTAAATAAATGCCTGAATTTTGAAGTTATAGTATTAGTATAAACAATAGTAGATTTGTGTGGGCTGGAATTTGTTTTACTTTTTGTTTTTGTGCGCAGATATAAATTGATCAAAAGTTATTTTTAATTCTAAATTGTTAGTCTAATATTGGAAGGATCACAGTGTCAAAAAAGATGTGCTGTTAATCTGTTTCTAAATTGATTTGTTCATAAAGTGTTTTTTCTTTCACTGTGCAGTAGAAATGGAATTTTTTCTTTTTTTCTTTTAGAAAAAAAATAAGAAGAGACCGAGGAGAATCAAGATGGATGTGAAATCTAATCTTTTGTACCGGGTCAGTCATCCTATATTAAATTCTATAATATTCATCCAACTGGGGTCAGTTTCACTAATGTCGTACAAATTTGATCTTAGCCATAAGGCCGTTGTCACACACAATGACAACTAGCCCGTATGTTCTTATTTACACAATGAAATTCGATTCATTACAATTCTTTATACAAATACCATTTCTCTTGTGACGAAAGAAAAAACTATTTTACATTTGTTAATTTACCTACACGAAGATTTTCGAACGCAGTTTAGTGAAAAGGGCCCCTGGACTTATATTGAATTTAACTGAGAAATATGAATTTAAGAAACTTAGAGTCACATTGTTATATAATAGAAATTTGAATGGGAAAATATTTTTCTGTCTAAATTAAGTGACCCCGTCTTTTGTGACTACATTAGTCGACTCTTTTGGAGAGTCGCTTATAGCAGTTTGTAGTGTAAGTGAATAGTATCTCCGCCGAGTCTTCAGGTCCAAGTCTGGTAACTCGTATTATTGAAATGAGGAACCATTCTAACTGGCTTGCTGTAGTCCGCTGGTTCAAAACAGGCGTCTCTGTGTATTCAGAGTCTTCTACTATCGGATACTAACCGGGCTTCACTAGATGACTGAAATACTGCCGCAGAGACCATAGACTCAAACACAGAAATATTTGATGACTGAGTAAACATTATAGCGTGTAATTAATTGTGTTACATTTTGTCAATGCATAAACTACATCCGACAGCCCCTGACAACGAGTGGCGCCATTATGCCGGACTCTTCCACAGGATACCAACTGTTTGACCGGGTGGTGAATGTGAGACAAGGTTTCCCCGTGCCGTTCGGCCTGCGCGGCACAGTGGTTGGACTCCATCCTGCAGAGATCGAGGTCAATACAATTTATGAGGTCGTATTTGATGAGAATTTTCGGGGCGGAATAAGCATCAGGTTGGTTCGTGGTTTATTATTTATACCACTTCACTTTGTGGACTGTAATCGAGCATGTAATGTTGCGTCGCAATCCTTTTTATATTTACAATATGCATAAAACTCGGTTTACAAATCGCCTAAGTTGTTAACAGGCCGGACCCCCAGAGTCACTCATGATTTTCGTTTTGACGTTATAATCGTTTAGTAAAAAATGATATCAAATGACAATTCATGTCAGATTTTATAGATATAATATACTATCTTTTTCCGTAATAGCTTTAGTTATGAAAATTTCCATGTTTTATAAAGCAACACTTTGCATCTCAGACTATAACAATGCACTGCAGTATGTCTTACACTTGCTACATTGTATTCAAAGCATCAGTTATTGAAACATCTATTAATATGTGCATAAGTTATAAAGTTTTGATTAATGTGTATGTATATAACCCTGTCCAGAATTTACAAGGTGATTTGTGTGAACATTGTGAAAATGAATTGATTGCACAGGCTGTGATTAGAGTGCCTTTTCCGTAACACAGGAGGTCATTGTTTTGAATCCCGCCCTGAACATTAAAATTGAACTCGAGTATAGAACTCTTGGAATAGTCATTCTTGAACCGGTGTGATGATAAAATGAATAAATGACTGTTGATGAATTGCTTACCATAATTACAACAATCAGCGATAACTTTTATTTTAAGACTTTCTATATGAGACAACCAACTTACAAGTTATGTGATATACCTTTTCTCATGTTTTTTGTCAAGATAAAACCGGATAAAAATCTTGCACATATTATTTAAGTACATATACATTTTGTCAAGATCTCACTTGCTAATGTCAATCATGTAGGTAAATAATCATCAAGTAAATGTCATAAATCACTCTTGTATAGAGACTTTCAGAAATTAGTTCATATCCTTGCCACAGAAACTCGTCAACCTGTGGCTATAGAATGCCTCCTTCCTCTTTACTGAACCTGACCCACGGGGAGAGAAAGAACGGGGTGAAGGGATACACTCCACCCCTGGCTAGAAATCAAGCACAATCAGGACAGACCTATGGGCAGCCCAAGTCTCGCAGTAACGCCGAAGCTAGTCACGACGAATCTATTAGAGGTAGAAATTATTATTTCCGAAATTAGTTATAATTAATGTTTTTGGAAGTAGAAAAAAAAACTTCTGTTCTTTTACCTAACTTAAACCGAAACAACATCAATAGGTTGTATAACTCAAAAAATCAAAAATCTCTTTCGCTATATCTTGTCATTTCAACATTATGTAATGAAGCTTTATGTATAGTCATGCCGTTTGTGCCATCATGAAATTGACCACTGCAGGGAGAAAGTACTCCAACAGTGCCAGGACCCAGCAGAGTCAAACTAGGTAAAGGTCTAAGAACCAAAACTGGAGAGCCAGCGCAGGTAGGTCATTTAAAAGTAACACAAAATGTCACTGATTTACAAATCACCTTTTTATAATCTTGACTTTAGCTGTAGAAATAAAATTTAAAAACTTCTAATTAATTCCTAATCTGGTATCTAATATCTTGATATAAACCTTAAAAAATAACATAACCTTGTCAAATAAATTTAAAAAAAAAGTCAAAAAAGGTTTTATATTGTTCGTTATTCACAGTATATAGTTCAATTAAATGACATATTTATACAATATTTTTTGTGTAATTGAATATGTACACTGAAATAAGCTGTAGTTAGTTAATGACATAAATCTGTAATAATAATGGCTATCGTCATTGTATCAACGGCAAAATTGACCAAACTTCGTTCAGGAAGTGCTAGTATGATAGTTGAATATCGACCCTGTTTACCTTAATACCGTTTGAAGATGTGATGCGATGAACAGTATCTCTATATGTCTATATAATAAACATGCAAACACCAAAGTCTACCGATTTGATTACCTTAGTCATAGCAGTGACTTTGAAATGTTTGCAACTTAATCTAGCATATATTAGGAGCCGAAAATAATACTGCATCTATTTTCTATCGTTTACAGATTAAACGAAAGAAAAAGAAACCCAAGAAGCAGAACAAAACCCGGTTCCTTTATTAGACTTTCTATTGAACATCTTTGAGTTGGTGTAAGACATCTTTGTATGGCTATTACTTGACATAAAAGAGCTCTGGACATGTTTCATTCATTTAGGATTTTAGAGAGGATTGTGTGGATTAACTCGACGTGGGAGCATTTTGTAAGGACCTTAGATGGTGAAAGGTTTTACGGTGCAGATAAAGAGAGTATTATTAGTTATCTTATTTGAAATCGGACAAACATGGAGGCAAAGGAAATGAAAGTGAAAGAAAATAGGAACCATATTAAAAATATTAGAATTGAGCGCTATGAATTATTTTCAAATCACAAATGATCATATATCAGTTCAATATTGATAACATCAATTTTAAAACAATTACAAGCGATTCAGTTTATAATATTTATAATATTATCTGGAGAATGGAGATGCTATAGCTGAGATATATCGGCCTACGGGATAGAATATCTAGGAATTCTCAACTTACAGAAAAATTTATGTATCTGCTTACAACACTGTTTTTATTTTGAAAAATAAATGTTGATCTACAACCTGTTTGAACTTCTTGAATGTCTAGTGTATGTTTAGAGCTAATGCAATTTCCATTGCACGAGTATATTTGCTAAGGAGTAATGGAAAAAAAGCATTTCATTTATGTTAAGTGCTTTGTTGGTTGTTGTTTTCGTTTATATTTTGTTTTTAGATTACATTTAATATATAATGAAAATGTTTATATTTTGTTATATGCTTTTAATATACCGTTTTTCATTGCGTCTCATTAAACCGCGCATTGGAAATGCGCCCTTGATGGCCATACATTATTTTATTGTAAAATCTAATTGTTAATCATACCAATACCAATACTATTTAATTAATGGCCACCTAAGTGAAATAAAAATCATTTACTTTTATTTTGTTTTAAATTATTCACATGTATATACTATAGCTGATGATTGTATATTATCATGAGATGTTTGATATATGATTTCATTTGACTATTTTCAATGCGCCTTAGTTGATCACTCTACATTCATTATCTTTTGAAGACACTTTGCGTCATAGCTAATTATATTAATATCAATATTGTTATATAAATAATAAAATAATGCTGTATAATACAATAATAATTTGCTTTATGTTACACTAACGTTATATAAGTTACACAAATATGCTTGATCAATAAATATTGTAATGTATATGTATTTGTTCATAGTTGTTTCTTTTGTAATCAGTTGTATGTGAGCGTATCAATGATAATGAGTATTGCTTATGTAATATCTTTTTATATCTCGCCAAATCGTCTTATAAAATCCATACACAACAAATGTGCATCAACTATACATGTATAAAACCAATAACATATGCAGATATATGATATCTGCATTATTTTTCAATGTCTTCTTGCTCATAAATATATTAATAAAGGTTATAATTGTCATATTTTGACAGAAGTTTTTTTTAATATTTTTCTTCTATATTACCTTTCCCCTCTTCTTTCATATTAGTTGTGAATATTTAAACATGGCTTAATACCTATAGCTTCTGACCAATAAGATACTGGTATACCATATACAATATAAGCTTTAATTAGCGTCTGAATAGCACACCGAGATACAGGGAAACAAAGAGCAAGGACATAATTGAAAGAACAAGTAATAATTGTAACAGTGAATTATTACTTAGTCTCCTAAACGAAGGTAAAGAAATAAGGTCATAAGTAAAATTGAGGGGTGGGGGCTGACGCCTTGGTGACCCATGTGAACATCAAAGAAGTACCATTCAATCGATCTAATTATGAGGAACAAAACATATATTTAGGTTATGGGTGGGGATCTTAATGGTTTTTGAAATAAAGGTCAGAAGTAAAACTGACGGAGTGGTGCCAAACCAACATGTGATCTCCCGGGGGACAGTAAAGAAGTACAGAGATATAAGGTCATAAGTAAAATTGAGGGGGTGGGGCCTGACCCCTGGGTGATCTCGGGGGGGGGGGGGCACCAAATTAGTACCATTTAATCTGTCTCATCATGAGGAACAATAATATATATGGTTTAGAGGTGGGGATCTGGACTTTTTTGAGATATAGTCATAACTAAAATTCAGATGGTGGGGCCTGACCCCTTGGTGACCCATGTGAACAAAAAAGAATTACCAATAAATCCATCTAATCATGAGGAACAAGAATATATATGGTTAAGGGTTGGGATCTGAACAGTTTTTGAGATGTAAGGTCATAAGTAAAATTGAGGGGGCGGGGCCTGACCACAGGGTGATCTCGGGGGACACCAAAATAGTACTATTAAATTCTTCTCGTTATGAGTTGGAAATTTGAAATATTTAACCAAAGTACATTTTTTATACAAAATCCATCTTTGATGGTGTGGTGCCTGACCACCAGGGACCCCACATTTACAACAACAGGGCCAAGATGGTCCTGTGTCGTTCACCTGAGTAAGATTGCTCTGTTAGGAATGATGACAAAAAAGTGGCATCTAAAGTGTTTTTCTGACATTTGACTAAGTGACCTAGAATTTGATTCTATCTGGATTTGCACTCAACTAGGAATTCATGCAGTCATCATTCTTATCAAGTTTAATGAAAACTGGGACAAAAATGTAGGCCTCTAGAGTGTTCACAAGATATTTCTAAAATTGCCCTGGTGACCTACTTTTTGAACCCATGTGGCCCAGTTTTGAATTCATCCGAGATTTAAAACATTCTAATCAAGTTACATTAAGGTAAGGCAAAAACTGTGGCCTCTAGAGTGTTCACAAGGTTTTTCTACGATTTGACCTGGTGACCTAAGTTTTGACCCCACTTGACCCGATTTCAAAATCATCAATATATCATGTAATCATGTAGACAAACATCCTGATCAAATTTTATGAAGATTGGACTAAAACTGTGGCCTCTAGAGTGTTCATAATGTTTTCCTAAAATTTCACCTGGTGACCTAGTTTTTTACCCAACATGACCCATTTTCGAACTCATCCAAGATATCATGTATACAAACATCCTGATTAAATTTAATGAAGATTGGGCTTAAACTGTGGCCTCTAGAGTGTTCATAATGTTTTTTCAAAGATTTGACCTGGTGACCTAATTTTTAACCCACCGTGATTATATTTCGAACTCATCCAAGATATCATGTAGACAAACATCCTGAGGAACTTTCATGAAGATTAGGCAAACACTCTGGCCTCTAGAGTGTATACAAGTTTTTTCTAAGATTTGACCTGGTGACCTAGTTTTTGAAACCACATGACCCAAATTCGAACTCATCCCCAAGATATCATGTAGACAAACATCCTGCCAAGTTTCATGAAAATTGGGCCAAAACTGTGGCCTCTAGAGTGTTCACAAGCCATTGTTGACGACGGACGACGGACAAAAAGCGGTCACTAAAGCACTAAAGCTCATCCTGAGCACAAGTGCTCATGTGAGCTAAAATCGGGCTGTGTGTGTGTGTGTGTGGGGGGGGGGGATGTGCAACACTACTCATTGAGGACTTTAAGTGTATTAAGTTTTGTAAAGATAGGTCAGCGGCCTCCAAGATATGGCCCCTACGAAGTTGCCGGCGGAAGAAAAAAGAAGGTCGAATAATAATAAAAAGAAAAAACAAAGTAAAAACAATAAGTCTCCAAACTTCGTTAATACGCAAAAGAGAGAATGTCCATCCCTGTAAACAACTCATAAGATATGTTGGACGACGTCAAAATTACTCTAATGAAGTATACAGGATCAGTTACAAGTAGTACCTGTTCTTACATATATCTTGCGATAAGACGGAAGCCAGCGTGAAGTCACAGTCTGCTATCACCTAGAAGTTATGCCCGTTATTTGAGCTTCTTTGATGACCTGATTTTTTTTCCTTTAATTTGTTGTCAATAAGTAATACCGATGCACATTACTCTTATTCAATGTAGGCAATATGCAAAGAAATTAGATCACCAGTACATATTTATACAAAGGCTTTAATGAAAATATGAAACCCAACAACATATTAGGTTTACTATTTATTATAGTCAACACACAGATTTAACAACCTAAAACAACAGCTTAATCATAAAATAATTCAAGAACCTTTGTTGTATGGCAGCTTCCCCTGATGACTATTGCTGGTTGTAACACCAAAGCAGATACCCGTTGTTGGAAACAGTTATGTAATCAATGAATCGGTTAGCAAACAATTCCTTATCCTTATCATTTCAAGCATTCAGCCAGCAACCAGTTACAAATTAAACAGAAAAAACCAATAACTTAGTATTTAAATATCATTAAAAATACAATCACATCAAGTCAAGTATTGCTAAAAGTCAAAAACAGTGCAATTATGGAAGTACTTAAATTCAAGAACAGTCTAATCAGATTAAAACAAGTAGAGTATCCATGTATGACCCATCGCTGTCCTCGCCCATATTTTGCTATCGTGGCACACAACAAACAGCAGATAACTATTAATTCCCTAGCACAGGAATTCACTTCACTGTTACTATCCTAGCACCGAGTGTTGCTGGTTATTTGACAGCAAAATTCTGTAACATAAAATGAAAACAAGCGTAAGTTCAATAATAGTGGAATGCAACTAAAGCAATCTCTAAATAAGGTTCCGGATAAGGAAAACAAACTTAATCAGATAATTATAAAAAAATACATCGCAGACCACTTAATATGAACGAAAGCCAATGCTGGGGAAAGGCCCCTGTAATGAAATGCAGACCGATTCAGAGGACTGTAAGTTCCTAGTCGAACTGCAGGCTACTGGTCCACTATCCGGAAGTATCCACACTTTTGTCTTCCCTCCCCATCCTGGGACCTGCTACGTTGGGGCTGGCGCTCCTGGTTATACCCGTCCCTGTCTCTAGGGCCAGCTAGACACAAAGTTCAATCTTTTAAAAGTGTATGACAGCAGGTCTGTTATGTATCTAATCATGCGTACCTACTAATGGCTATTTAGATGAAAAGATCCTAGCCAAAATGGGGAAAGTCGGATTATGAAATATTCAAAAATCATTTACGAACGTTTCGTACAAGTTTTATTTATTAACTGAACCATTTTCATTTTATTTCTTGCATTTTGCGTGTGCAATAGTTTGTGTGCAGTCAATGAGAAAATTCTAACATCACTAAATTAAGCGTTTTAATAATTCCATTACCAAGTCACTGTATCAAATTTGATAAAGTTGACTCATTGTTTCTGTAACATTAGCAGAATACTTCACTTGACATTATAAATAGGTCCAACTATCTAATCCAAAGTATGCAAAGGAAAATATCTGCCCTGATTTTAATAACATACATGTATACCAATTATAGCAACACAATAAGCTTCTACAATGACTTTGTTTGGGAGACAATGGAAAAACAGAAAAGGAGAAAGCAAACACAAATTTGTAACCTCTATATAATTGTTTGACCTTTCCCCCATTCTAACAAAGATTGAAGGGATCGTTCTGCTTTCAGACAACAAAGAAACGATTAGCATACAAATGTTACTAAGAGAACAACACCACATCAAAATGTCTTCTGCCAAATGTCTCTGCGACAGCAATAAAATGTATTCTTTATAACCTAAATGTAATGCAGGTGCCGCAAAATAGCAATATGGC